>VWZZ01005983.1:328628-375956 GCA_013399095.1 Psophia crepitans
AATTTCTTCTCGGAAAGGGTGGTCGGGCATTGGAAGGGTTTGCCCAGGGAGGCGGTGGAGTCACCGTCCCTGCGGGTGTTTAAGGAAAGGATGGATGTGGTACTTAGGGACACGGTTTAGTGGGTAATAGGTGGTGGGGGGACGGTTGGACTAGATGATCCTTGAGGTCTCTTTCAACCTTAATGATTCTATGATTCTGTGAGCATATTTGCTGAATAAACTAGTTACCACTAACAGTGAAGAAGCTAATGGCATAACTGGAATGATCATTTTAAGACGTATGATTTCTCTGAGGATGACAGAGGGATTCACTTCAAGTATGCCGAACAGCGTGTGGGTTTTTTCTGTTTACAGCTTTTTACTTCCAGCCTTTCACAGGAAAATCTGCTTTCTAGAAGCGTGTTTCTCGCCCCTCTCATACAAGACCCAGAAATGAAATAAAAGAGGAAAGAATAAGAGACGGATACAACTCCTGTCCTGCAGTATCCTTTTTGCATGCTTTTGCAAGTGAAGTGATACCAACATGTTCAGCTAGGGTAACAGCTCCTTGCAGCGTCCTTATTAGCAATAGTTAGATTTTAAAATATTCATTTGTCCCTATTTATGCTGGATGCATACAACCAATCCAGAATCAGGACAGCAAAAAGTGAGATTACAGTCACCTTTTAAAAATTTCAGAGTGTTTCTTCCCATCCTACTGATGGAATTTCCACTGCATTCAGCTTTCAGTTCACAGATATGAATTAGCCAGGCCCCACAACAGCAGATTCCTTTCATGGGAGGCCTCCGGCTGCTCGCTGCGATTTGAACTTGCCCTTGTTTTTCTGGAAATCCTCATATTTATTACAGGTGAACATAGGTGAAATTTTCACAGTGAGAATAAGCAGTGATGGTGCAGGAACTCTTCCCTCGTAATGCAGCACGTGGGCTTACTGTGCCTCATTCGCTTCCCTGCACTGAGCAGCGGTCTGGCTCATCCCCTCCCTGCCACCATGCAGGGGACCTCTTCCAGAAAGGTACAAATAACTGGTGTTACTGTAAGACTCAGGTCCTTGGAGTCCATATAATTTAGAACTCTTGTATGCTCCGTTTGCCAGATACACACAAAGTGTTTGCCACGTGGACTTGGCTCACTAAGAGCCATAAAGTAAGTTTTCCCTGTTTTGGCTTGGGCAGTAGGGAGTTAAAAGCAACTGCCTGAATATCGGCAACCAAAAGGAAATCCCAGTGTGTAGGAAACTAGAAAATGCTGGGCTAGAACTTACACAACTTGTTAACTTTAAGATGGGTGTGGAAGACACTCCAGTCTCAACTGGTATGTGCTTAAACTGCAAAATAAGCAGACTGGAGGATATTTCAAGATACAGCACTTTGTTCTTTTCATATCCATAGTTTGACTGGAGAGTACAGGCTTAATGGGAGGTTTAACTGGCTCGTAGACACGGCTAAAAATCTTAGTGGGTCTGAGAGGAAGGATTGCACTGGGGCACTGTAATCCTGGATGTGTAGTGAAATGGAAACTTTTTTTTTTTTGCTGTCTACTCTCAGAGCAAAGCTTTACATAGTCCCTAGCTCTGCAGGATATCACACGCTATACTCAGTACCTGTATTGACAAAAGGCAATTTGCATTAGGTATTTGCAGGTGCATTTTGACTAAGACTTTTTTTTTTTATTTAGAATTGCTCAAAACCCAAGGAGGCAGAGGGCAGAAATTCTTCTGTTCTGTTGTTGGTTCAGGAGGCAGGATGCATGTTTTTAATACTTTGTTTTTAAGGACTACTTAAAACCATTTACCAAGGATTGGAATGATCTTGCCAAGTTCCAGGCTCTTCATATTACTGCTTCCCAATACAAAATAGGTATTTAGAAAAAAAATAAATAAATTAGCAGCCAATGCTTTTAGCATGTTCCCTATGTTCTTCCGTACAGAACAAAATAATTAGTTAATCCTCTGATGTTGCCTTAGGACAGTACTTGGAAAATTTAAACTCAGAACCATTTTCAGAGAACTGCAAACCATTTATCATTTAATTTCTGCTTTGTTTTTTTCTAAATGTACCTACATAACACCTGACCTGTATTTCTCAGTCTATTTAACTGTCAAGGGTTGATAAGTCTCTGAACTGTCTGTTTGCTAAATTTGTACATATTCTGACATACCTAAATTATTGAGATGGACTTTTTAATTCAGTTGAGGGAAAAATCATTGAGGCAGTATCAATTTCATATACAAAGCTTTGCCAGAATACCCTTTGCAAGCATGGATTTGGGAGACCCCATGGGAAATCAAAAAAATGTTAATCCACACTCTGACCTTTTCAGCTGTTCATTGGACCACCTCAGTAAAAATGACGATTGCCCCTATGGAGGATCAGGTGACACCACGTCTGGAAATTTTTTTGGATCAGCTTTCTGTTTCTGTTTAACTTGCCTCTCAATTGTATAGCTGTTTGAGTTCTGTGCTGATTCTAACAGAATATTGTGTCTTGGGACCTGTAAGAGTATATATAAGCATACAAAATGCATACGAACCTTGTAAGTTACAGTAGCACTTGCCAGTTTTTTCAGCTTGTGCAGTTTTGTTTTGCAACTGACAACAGGCTCTGATTTTGTGCAGTATAAAAACATACCTAACAGCTCAGTTTCAGTGCTTTGAAACCCATGTTGTTGCCTTTACTTTTTAGTGTATGCTAATTACAAGACCAAATACTTTTTTTACTAATGACAAGGCCAAAGCTTTCGTCAGTTTTCTATACGCACAGCTTTTGCACTCCTAAGTTAGCCTCAGCATCTCTAAGGTTAACGTCTTCAAAACACTGATCTTCAACTGAACTGCATTTTTGTAAGTCTTTAATCTTTCCTTCACTGAAAGGTGGAGCTACCTGACTGTGTCTTTAAATGCGGTGCACACACATGGTATGAACTGCCAGCAGTTACACACTGCACAGTATTTATTCCTTAATTTGACATTTATTATCCAGTATGGGTGCTGGTACAAAATACATTTTCAAAATGTCCACACTGTGAATCTGGATATTGCCATTCAATTATTTTTTCATAAATCCTTCCATTGGGGGTTCAGTCATTAGTAGTTCCAGTTCAACAAACCAGTTCAATTAAAACATTTTTTTAAGAGGTTTTGGAAAAATTTTGATCATTTTCCTCTACTCTCTGTTTTTCACTTTTTATACCCTGCATTTCCTAATTCCAGCTGGGAGAAAAAGTGCTGTGTTGCACTTTTCTATGCAGTATTTTTGGACAAATTAAAAGCAGGAAGTACCAGAAAGTTCACAGAAGAGCATATTCTTGTGAGATTTCTTCTCCAGCTTTACAGACCAAGAGATTCAGATAAGATTTGACTAAGCATTTACATTATTAAATTTCTGTGGCATTGCCTGGAAAACTTGTATTATGGACATTTTATGGTAAATGAGACTAATTATTCTTGATTAAAACATAGGGGGGGGGGTTTGAGGTAATTAAGGTGGCAAGATAATTCACTTCGGTAACTTAAGCAGAAAGCTCCTTTGCCCAACAAAAATTTGCACAATTCCTACAAACTAGATTAAACCTACCGAGCTTTGTAGGCTAACCCCCTGTCTTTCCTTTGGGAGATGTAAGGAGTTGCCAACTACATGTCATTGCTCCTAAACATAGTATGAAACACAGGTTGTGCAATAATTCAAACATGGGCAAAAAGACATTGCTATAGTATTTTAGTAAGAGTAATAAGGATGCGTGTATAACAGCAGGTTAGTAATAAATACATTCTAAAATCACAGCATGGTTTGGGTTGGAAGGGACCACAAGGATCATCTAGTTCCAGCCCCCCTGCCACGGGCAGGGACATCCTACACTAGACCAGGTTGCCCAAAGCCCCATCCAGCCTGGCCTTGAACACTGCCAGGGATGGGGCCTCCACAGCTTCTCTGGGCAACCTGTGCCAGTGTCTCACCACCCTCACAGTAAAGAATTTCTTCCTAACATCTAATCTAAATCTCCCCTCTTTTAGTTTAAACCCATTCCCCCTTGTCCTATCACTACACTCTCTGGTAAACAGCCCCTCTCTGTCTTTCCTGTAGGCCCCCTTTACGTACTGGAAAGTAATATAAATCAAAGAAAAGCTGTTTCAGTACATAAAAGATGATTTTATGTAAACTTGAGTAACAGCTCTAAGTGCCCTGTGTACAGCTACCCTGGACTCTGTATATGGGTTTGTAAAATGCTCAGCAAACTGAAATAATTTGGAAGCAAATCCAGAATTTTGTTAAAATTTTAAACCAAAATTAGCATAGCACATTTGGCTTCTAATCTTCAAGGCATTAAAGTGTATAGTGTGGTTTTATTCATCTCATCACATGAGAATCTTCCTACTGATTGCCTCAGACTATGGTAGATTTTTAACTGCTCTAAATTTTGATAGTTTTTTTAATTAAGTGTAGCAGTATTTAGATGTAGCCATGAAGAATTTTCACCAACTATTTTCTCCACTACATTATTTGGATTCACTGCTGTAAACAAAGACCCCCAAATCATGCTGATTTCCCTTGCCTTCCAGTAATACACAACATTATAATTTAAATGAAGTAAAGTTTTACTTAACAGGTTGAGCTGTTGGCAATCTTTTGTTCCATTGTTATAACAAACATAGCACACGTCACTCTAGGATTTTTCATTGCTTAGCCTAGATTCTCCAAAACTTAGCCCAGACGTCAGAACTGGGAATTCAGTGTTCTGTTTGACATCCCGTCCCTTTCCTAAAGGGTAGATTCTTTTCTGAATTGATTATTCCTGGCTAACACGAGAATAAATTCTGAGAGTCGGTGACAGTTTTCATGGAATAACCCAATAGATGGAATTTCCATATACTGTTGGAGTTGAGAGTGACTTACAGATACAAGTGTGTGTAATGCTTTGTCTGGGGCCTTGTCTTTGGGGATGTTTGCCATCTTTCATTCACAGTTAATCAGGCTGAGGGTAAGAGAGATGCGTGATCTATATGCAATTGCCATTCCTGAGCTGCTACAGAGGCAGCATGTCCTCAGATGTTTAATGACTTTTTCTTTAATGGCTTTGATCCCGATTGGTTGTCTGGCCAGTCAGTCCCAGAGAACAGGTATCTTAGCTCACAGAAGGAAGCCCTTGTGGAAGATTCAGAAACCAGATTATTTCATGTTATACAAGATGGGGTCAAATACACTTTCTGTTCAGCTCACAATCTCTTCTACGTAACTGTGTGTAACTGTAGATACCACATTCAAAATTTTATTAGTACAGATGGTAAACAAATCAACAATACCAGATCAGGCCCCTTTCCTCAGCTTTCCCTGTGCCTATCCATTTCAGCCAGTTCAGCTCAATCAAGCACAACATAAAAGATGAGATGTGTGTCCAACAAAGAAGTGTTTCCGTTGCTGTTCTCCTGAAATGTCACAGGTAAAGTTGCATGAGGTAGCAGAGTTAGTATTTTTGCTACCAAAGCCAGCAAGGTATTACTACTGTGTGATGCTGTTCACCAGACTGGTGTTCAACATGCGCTGTGGCTCACCAAATTCAGTGCACGGACCAAGCAGAAAACAGACCCTCCTCTAACACTAGTTCTCCACCACGATGGCAACTAGAACTGCCTTCAGGAAGGGATCACTGCTGCTGTAACTGACAGTTGGTAAAATGAGTGCGTGCAGCCGTCAGTGAGGAGCGAGAGAGGGGAAACCCTTTCTGGTTATGCAATCCGTTAAGAGTTCATATTGGGACTCCAGTTCTAAATGGTCTGATCTGTCCTTTGAATCTGTCATAAAGAAAAATAATACAAGCAACCACTTAAAGATAAAAAAACTAGTTGGTTGTTTTCCTGTTACGGAATTCTTCCAGAGGAACGTTAGCAAACCCAGGGACTATTCACCCTTTTCTCGGAGCCAAGAACCTCTGCGGTTCCTTTACTGAAAAGGAATAGACCTACTTATACCTAAGCTTGAGGCTGAAGTGAAAGCAGTGATGGGTGTTGCTGAACAAATCAAAAACATTAGGCAGGCCACAGCTAAGTTTACCACGGCCCCTTTCTCCCTTTTGCATAAGCATTAAAGTACAGGAACCTTTCAAACGTACTACAGCCACGCTTTTGTCTTCTGCAGAAGTCCCTGGGTCATTCTGTCACCAAAAGTGGGAAATGAACTCTTTAACGCCAATGTAGCATTAAAGCGCAGGCGTTCTTTACTGCAGCGCCCGATGCCTGGGGCACCTCTCCTCCTGTCGTGCATGCTGGGAGTTAGTCACTTCACATTTATTAGCCCAATCTATACATATTCATACATTCATCAGCATAACCTGTACATATTCATACCTTCTGAACTATGACTGGTCAACTCTTTGCTCGCTTCGATTTAAAAACACAGTACCTCCTAAATTCACTACGCATGTTCAGTGAGTAGAGGCCTTTATCTGGGGAGGGGGAGTTTTAGCACTGGAGGTGTGGTTTTCATTTTATAATGAGACAGTTTGCGCTAAGGATACCAATTAGAGGAATTTCTTCTGACTTTTGGCTCTCAAGGACGTGTATTTCTCTGGTAACAAGTGTCCCTCTATTCAAGATCCCTTTGCTACATTGTGTCTAAGCATACCTCACTCTAATTAAATACATTTGAAGGTTTCAAGGGCAGCCTCCCTGTCCTCTTATTCTTTGGCAAAAAACAGTAATGAATACAGAGCTCAGAATACACAGCCCAAATGGTAACTCCTTCTTTCGCATTTCAGACAGCAGTTCAGTACTTGCTGGTTTTACCCTCCACACGCAAAGCGTAGCCCGTCACCACCCAAACGGTAGGTGCGAGAGCAGCAGCTTCACCGCCGGCTCTGCTCAGCGTTACTTCCACGTCCGACTGCCGGGGAAGGCGCTTTATCGTCACAACCTGCGTTTCCCAGCGCCTCGCCCTGAGGCTGCAAGGCCCACGCCCGTGTGAGCCAATGCCGCCTGACACGGGCCCAGTCTCGGGGCCCCCCTCGCCTCAAAGGAAACCACGCACGTTTTGGGAAATGCAGGGCCCTTGTACTTCAGGAGCAGCTACCCACGACGGCTCGGTCTGCGCCTTGCCCTGCCGGAGCGGCGGGTTACACAGAGACGGCAGAGGAGGGGAGGGAGCCGGACCGCCACGGCCCTGCAGCTCTGCCTGCCCTCCGCCCCGGCCGGACTAGACTCCCCATGATGCATTGCGCGGGGGGGGACCGCGCATGCGCAGTCCCCTGGGCACGGCCCCGCGCCGCTCGGAGCGGAGGTTTTGCTTCCGGGCCGAGGTCACGAGATCGTGTACGGAGCGCCGGGGGCTTCCGGGGTGCGGCGGGGGCGGCTGAAGGGTGCAGGGCTGCTTTCTGTCCCGCGGCCCCGGCCCCGCGGGTATGGACGAGGACGGGCTGCCCATTGTGGGCTCTGGCATTGACCTCACCAAGGTACGGGCTGCGGTCGCCAGGGGAACCNCCCGGCCCGGTGGTCACGCTCGCCCTTGAGCCCGTCCGCGGCCTCTCCGGAGAGGCGAGCTGGGGGCGGGGTGCTGGCTGGGGCTGCCGAGCCGGGGCCGGCAGCGCTTCCTGCCCTCCTGCTAGCGGCCGGGGCCCCGGCCCCGTCCCCCTCCGGCAGTGCGGTGCCAGCGTTCTCCTGTGGCCTTTTGGTGCAAGCTCTGCCATAGCGTTATATTTAAACACCGAGCCGTTTCAGTCCTAGAACTGTGAGGCAAATCCCGTGCTTCTTTCTGTCTTTTTATGATGTTTTTTTAGCTTTGTTTCTCAAATATAGAGCATAAAGACGGGACAGGGGCAATTGCCCTAATGATCCTTCCGTCCTCTGTGCTACCCCGTAAATGTCTGGTAAGGCTGTGAGCACTGTTTGACAGTTTTGGAGCCACAGAATGAGACTGGGGCGAACCCCGCCACACAGGTGCACGGGCTGAAAACTTGAGATAGTGGTAACAGAAGTCCCGTGAAAAATCAGGATGTTTTTAGGATTGGCAAAGTGTAGTGAGTAGCTACACTGGCAAATGGAAGACCAAAGAAGAGGTTAAGACCGGAAAGTCACTATATTCATAAACTGGTTTTCAGTGCAGCTGGAGCTTGGCTGCAAATATTTTTCCTCTTAAATCCTTCACTTTAACCAATTGTGATTCCATAGAGTAGTTTCCTGTGTGAAGTTTAAGACTTAAACAGTTGTCCAAGGTAACTAACCATGAGGCACTAATACGTTCATAAAGATTTGCGTGACTGTGCCTGATTCCAGTCTTGTGTAACGGTTTAAATAAAAGTGCCAACTGTCTGTTACGTTATGAGCACCAGACTTTTTAATCTTTTTTGTGACAAACATAATATTCTGGCTTTTAGTCCGAAAGGTATGTCTGCATTGGATCTGACTTGGAGGAGTGACACTAAAGTGTAATTTTAAGTTAGCCTGGGCTTACAAATAAGAAAAAGTATAAGTAGCCACTAAAGACTGAGGCAGCAATTTCACTACTCTTTATTTTTGATTATGATGTTGGTTATAACTGAGTATTTGTATGAATGACCAAACTTTCTTTTCCTTCTTAAGGTTCAAAGGAAAGATTCTGATTTCCTCTCTGTCTGTTGAAAAATTTAACATTGATTTTCAGGAATGTTTACAATTTCCTCTAAAATTGCTTTCTTAAATAAGATAACAGTCCATTATTTATGTGGATATTCTTGCCTTCTCTGTGTATCCTGCACCTTTTCAACTGTCATGTTAGTTGATTTTAGTGAAAAGGGAACATGCATACATATATGCATATTAAAAATTATATGCATTCATAGCAAGCACACTTAAGGCATATTTCTAAAATATTTTCTCGAAAACATTTGCATTTTTTAACAGGTCTTTGAATCCAAACATGAGAATTGACATCTATGTATAATCTAATTTTCTTATTTAATGCAGGTCCCTGCTATTCAGCAGAAAAGAACTGTAGCATTTCTAAACCAGTTTGTGGTTCACACAGTGCAGTTTCTCAACCGCTTTTCTACTGTTTGTGAAGAGGTATGATTATTATTTTCCCTGCTGTCAATTTGTACAATGAAAAAAACCCTAGAAATGAGAACTATTCACTTCAATATTTTGCATGCAACAGTACCGGTAGCTTAAACAAAAAAATTTAGTCTGCTTTCTGTTCAAGGTTTTTCTTGAGTAAGTGCTTAAGACAGATTCTTTCCCCAAGATGCCCACATGAACTGCTGATTATACCACACTTAATCCTGTTTCCTTAAACTTTTGTGTTTGGCACAGTCTTTGATACATGGAATTTGTTCTGAGCAGCTCCATCTGTGGATACTGTCTTCTTTTGGAAGAAGGATGCCATAATCCTACGGTGCTGAATCCATTTTGACAGTCAGTATCCCTCTCATCTGTGTTAGGATATTGCATCAAAACTTGCTTTCTGATTTTTGCACCTTTAATTTAAAAGGGTGATACACTAAGCTCTGAAGGCTGATAATTTTGATGCAGAAAAAAGAACATTTTTAGCAAGTGATTAGTATGAAACGTGAAGCAGTTAATTTTAGTATCTTGTAAAAAAAAAAAGAGAAAAATAGACATATTTACTGACACTAAAGTCACCATAAAAACTTATTAACACTAGAAATATACCAGACTGACAAGACTAGAATTGTCCACTGAACAGGACAAGAGTGCTTCCTCCCTTGTAGAAAAGGTGTTTTCTAATGTGGCTTTGAGCTTAACCTTTTTGTGATTAGTGGGTTTTTTGTAACTGTTTGCTAGTTTATTCAACAAAGACTACTATACAGCCCTAGCCAGCAGGGCTAGGGCAGCACTCAAATCCGATTAGACTAAGCCATGTCATCTGAGAAATGCTGTTATTTGCTAATGAAGTTTAGAGCCAGACCCGTGACAAGTATAAAATTTGGCTACCACATCAACATATGGAGCTTCAGAGGAGAAAAAGTGATTTTTTTTTTTTTTTTGGTGGTGGTTTTATAAACTTATTGTAACGTGATATGTGGGACAGTGTAACTGCTTGGTGATGCTGTTGTCAGTTGTCCAAAACTCGGTTGTCACATGGTCTTAGTATAACCTCTTACATGGGCACTATGGAAATCTGAGCACCTATATTTAAAGCCATCTTAAGCATGCAGCAGTGCTGTGAAATGTAGTTAACAGATCAGTTACTAGTTAACTTAAATGTATTGTTACCCAAGAGACTAAATATTTTCTTTATAAACTCCT
This sequence comes from Psophia crepitans, assembly GCA_013399095.1. Taxonomy (NCBI): domain Eukaryota; kingdom Metazoa; phylum Chordata; class Aves; order Gruiformes; family Psophiidae; genus Psophia; species Psophia crepitans. The sequence continues at coordinate 338,861 of VWZZ01005983.1, forward strand.
TGAAAGGAGGTATTGTTAATGTGAAATGTCTCAGTGTAAATCAACAGAAGCCAAGAAATTCAAAATTAGGGCTGACACCATTCTTAATTCTAAATTTCTTGGCTCTTGTCTGGTCAAACTGACCCATAAAGTTATAGAACTGTCTTCTGTACATCTTACCTCCCCTTTCCCCAGCTACATGTAGGGCACCTAGTTCCTTTCAAAAGGAACTAACTCCTCTTCATGAACAAAGAACCATCTGTAAACAAGTCAGTGCACTCCCCAAAAAGACTAACTCCTGTCAGTCTCCTTTTACTTTTTCTAGCACATTGGCAGAGCTGCCATTTTCTTAGGGTGTTAAAGTTCTGCTTCAGAGCCAGGCAGAATCTTGCCAGCGTGCCAGGAAGCTGTCAGAGTGGTACATATCTGCCAGCCGGCGTGCTAGCCAACTTCACTTGGACAGGTCTGGTGGAGTATGGTAGTGATTAGTTAAAAGAGCGACAGTTCTTCTAGAGTAATTTCGAAAAACTTAATCTGTGGGGTTTTGGGTTGTTTTTTTTTTAAAGTCTCAAAATTTGATTGAGGTGCACCTGGAACGTATAAAGCTTCTGGTTAGTTACAAGTCACTGTGTATTTTGACTGTATAGGACTTTCAATCACCTGCTATTCTTTATCAGATTTTTCTACTTTGTATTTGCCCTGTTGTATACACACACATCACATCTGTTCATCTTCCACATTTGGAAAAAGCTTTGAAGAAAGACGTTTTGGTAACTGCAAGAGTACAGTATGTATACCGTTATTCTCCAGTTGCCCAAAGTAATACCTTGTTTACTTTGGCTTTCTTTTGTACTCAGTCTGTCTTCATTTCTGTCAGTCATTATTTGGGAAAACTAATTGCCTAGTAAAATTATTTAAAATTTGAGCCAGTGTACCTGCTGTACTAAAAAGAGATGTCATTGCTTCATTTTTTTCATAACGTTGTCATCTCACACTCTACTCTGCCTTCAGCAGGTAGAAGACAAAAGTGATTTTATTTAGCTAGATGTGGACTGGTTGAATAGGTATAAGTGGCCTAGGGAAGTGTTTTCATCTCCTAATTGTTTTCTATTCTAGAAACTGTCAGCGCTCTCTCTCCGTATCCAACAGATTGAAACAACACTCAATATTTTGGACGCAAAGGTTTGTATGCGTACAGACATTGTCTTCTAACAGTGACAGCCTCCTCGGTTACATGAACTCACTTCTCTTTCATAGTCTGAATTGAGCAAATAAGTTTTCATAATGAGTTGAAGGAGCAAATACAAAATGCTCACATGGCAAGTTCTCTCTTTGCATGCCTTGCCACTTACACACTGTAATATTTGGACATGCAGTTGCTCTGAAAGAGAGGAACCAAGAGCATGTAGGGGACATGTTGGTTTTGTCTTTGTTAAGCACAGTGAACAGTAGAGGAGCACTTGGATTTTGAAAGGGCAGGTGAACTACATGGCAGCTTACTTGTCTTGATTTTATTGCAGTGTTTGATTTTAAGAAAATGGAGGGAAGTTTTCCAGTATTAAAACTTGCAACTTCTGTTGCAGGGTTGCAGTATGAAATTGCATTTGCCATGCAAACTCTTAATAAGAAGTTTTTGCCCCCTTTGTAAAGCAAAGGTAGCTTTGTAAGTGTTACTGGACTATAAGGATTTCAACTGATATAAGTAACTACATAGATGCCTTGTAACCTTTTGATATTGAAATGTGACCTGAATTGGATCTAAGCTAACAGAAATGTGTCTGATGTATCTTCTTCAGCTAAAATGACAAAAGGATATAATCAGTAATCATTAGTTTGCTAAAAGAAAAAAAGAAACAACAAAACAAAACAAAAAATCACCCAGTGTACAGTTTTAACTAATGCTTCTTTCAGTAGTGATGGTAGCAATTTCAGTTTGCTTTTCTGGGAGCAGGGGTAGGATGTTTTGAAACCGTTCATTAAGATCTTTGTGAAAAAAATACTTTAATAATACAAACTAATAATACAGTGCTTAGTAACTCTTACTTATTTAAAAATATTTAGAAATTATCAGTGTTGATAACTTTTGCAGAGTTCATAATCACATTAAATAGAATTCCTTCAAATAAACATGCAGAATATTTAATCTCCACTCTTAGCATTTCCTTAAAAGAGTGAAAGATGTAGAAAAGTGCAAAATCTGTAACCAGTCGCCCATCTGCTAGGTAATAGAGCTGTTCTTGTCATGGTTTCTTTCACTGTAGGGGAAGCAGCAGAGAAAATGTCATGGTTCTTGTGTGGTTGATATGTGCAGTAGCAAATGCTGTGGGAGGGTGTTGAAGCCTTTCCTGCACTGCAACCCTGTGTAGCAGTGAAAGCTCCAATGGAGTGTTAGGGGATTTTATCCCAGAAGCCACCTGAATAGAAAACTATTATTTTTTTGCTAATCAAAATACCAAAACTAGTGATAAAAAGTTACAATTTTGCTAATGTCAGACCTAACTGGGGAATATGGGGTAAGGAGCATACTGCGAATTTTATTGTACACGTGGAATGTGATATGCTCATTGCTTATTTGATGATGTTTTGTACATTCAGTTATCCTCTATTCCTGGCCTAGAAGATGTCAAATTTGAAGTGTCCAGTGCAAATATGAATAGTGTTACAAATGGGCCTGTGACACAAGCTACTACAGATCAACAGACAGCTCTATCACCTCAATCTGGAGTAAGTAATGAAGCATAGCTAATACATTGAAGGAATATACCTCTGTTTTCAAGTTTCCGATCTCATTTGAAACAGGTGGACGAAGCGATCGGCTGTAACGATCTAAAACTATAGTTTTCACTAACAAAACAAGTGACTTAGAAAGGGTATGCCCTTTCTTGAATATGTGACTTAAATAATTAGAACTAACTCAAATCTAATGGTAAATGCCTGCTTCCTCTTCTTCAGTTACACTAAAATATGAATGTGAATGACATCAGGGGACTGAGAAAGTCATGAATGAAAATTAACAGTTCAAATGAATCACATAATTCCAACTCTTTTCTTCCTCCTTTAGAATGTGAGCTTTCAGCTCAAATTGGAGTTTCTAGCATACTTTATTTTAAAGAGGTTATTACAGTGAATGTTTTCTGCATATTGTCATCTATGTATAGAAGATGCCAAATTATTATAAATGATCAACATGAAGTAGCTGAAGTACTTTCCTGCCTTTCCCTGCCTGTTAAGAGATTGTAACTTTGCAGTCAGCAACATGGGAGGCAGAATGGACAGTTAGCGTCACGTGTTTCAGTCACATTAGAAAATGACTCCTGGTTATTTTGGTTTTTTTTAAATGTTCCTCCTTGATGATGTTACAGTAAGATTTCTGACAGGAGGTTTCCAATGCTATTTTCAAATGGTTAGTTTAATAGCAAATACAAGTTTTCTGTTGTCCTTCAAATACTACTATTGCTTCTTGTAATTTTTCTCTTTTTTTATCAGTCACTCTCAAGGATTCTTTGATTTCATTATGTTATCCTTTTGGTTAATGGTTTATACAAAAAGTATAGTTTAAAAGCTATATGATCTGTGTGAAACATCAGGTAATCAAAGAAAGATTTTTGAGGAAAAAAGGCGCTGGACCTTCAGGGGAGATATATAGATAAAATCCTTAAAAATATATTTTTTATAAAGTGAGCATTTAAATTAGTTATATTGTGTTCATTAAATACAACAAACTTAACAGGACTATTACAGGCTCATTTCTTTTCATATATTGTGCAATAACGTAGAATTGGGACTAAAAGTAGAACGTCACACTTGTAACTGTCAATAACGAAAGAGCTTCATTTTGTGTATCATACATCTTGGAAATCTCTAATACTGTGAGTGTAGATCAGAGTCATTTTGATGTAAGAAGAGTTGCACTTCACCCTTAAATTTCAAATTTTATGGGTTGAAATCTCTCCATGCTTCCTGTCTGCTTACCTCACCATTAAAGTGTTATCTTCATTGTATACAGCAGAACAATGCACATGAAGAAGGGTTACAGAAAACGGAGGTAGTAACAGAAAATGTCAGAACTGTGGCCAAGGATCCAAGATATGCCAGATATCTCAAAATGGTACAAGTGGTAAGTCGGTTCTCTTACCGTTCTTTAGGTACTCTGTTATTTTTAGGTGGAACGTCGCACACAGCTCTAAAGTGAACGTTAAATGTCTGAAGATGTATATTGCATCAAGAATCTGTAAGCTAAGATCATGTAATAAAATTTCTAGCACATCTTCTCTAATAAATGTGTTGATGGAATATATTCCCTCGGACAGCTTCAGACAAGATCTTTCTACAAAATTCTGCCAATATAGTTGTGAACTGAAGGTGTGAATATGTGTAAATGCAGAGTGATATTAGCTGGAGTCACAGAAGATGCCACTGAAAGTTTCATTCTGGCAGAATTGGTGTCATTCCCTACACACAGACATGGTTACAGTTTGCTGCAGGGTACAAAATGCAGCTTTGTTAGTGTAGTCCAGAGCAGGAGTATTTGATATTTCTGTAGGGTTCAAAATAGAAGAATTGCTTCATTACTTGGTTCCCCTTCAATTTCCTGTTATTCATGATGCAGATTTTGTTTACCTCTTTATCTGTGTGTTGTTCTACAGATAAATAGGAAATAGATGAATGCGATCTCAGTATCTACATGAGTGAGAACTAATGAAGGGGTGAAAAGGTGAATGGGAGACTCCTGGTGATGATTTTAGGAGCTTTTTTAACATCCACAAAATTAAAAATGAGATTGGAAACAAAAAAAAAATTCTGTATTTTCAAGCTGTCAGAGGAAATTTTCATCCGAAATATGTGTTATCATTCTGGAAAATATGACTATGTCATAGTATCAGAAAAATGTTGCTTAGGTTAAAACTAACTTCATGGTTTCACTCCTGCCTCAGAGCAATTACTGTTGCACATGCAGTATAATTTGTGTGCTTGGTACTTGGGATGATGTTCCAGACCTTATTTTTCATTTGAATCACAAATTGGCATTTCATTGGTAGCTTATTACAAACCGTTTGGAAAACCTAGCAGTGGGGTAGTCGCAGAGAGTGGAACACTATGTTAGTGTGTTGATTTAATGCCAGGCTTCAAAGTGGATGTGAAAGTGCTGGATGGTCTAATTACTTTGGCTTTTTTTTTTTTGGTGACTGCTGGAGGAGTGAGATCTCACTTTCCACATTTATCCTTTGTACTGGCAGTTCCTGGTGACTCCCCTGCCAGTTGTAAACAGTGTGGTAGGAAAGTCAAACTAATATACTACAAATTAATGCGTGTTTTTGTATTTGCCAAAGTTGTCTTCTCGTCTAGTCAAGTATTTCAGTTAGTGTCATTTATTTGCCCAAATTAAGTTTCTAGCTGAAGATTTGTTTGAACTGATCAGTTATTTATTGCTCACAATATTTATAGTATTTAAAAATTAGCACTGTGAAGAGATATTTCTTTCACACTAAAGGTAGCTGTTTTGTGAAATACCAACAGACTCGTTTCAGTGGAGTGCAGTTGAGCATACTAAATTCATATTTTTAAAATCTTAAAACAATAATATTTAAGGAAACGCTACAAAAGCAATATCATATTTACTACAATAAATGTTCAGAACTCTTCTGTTGACAGTGTGAGAGGAGCAATCTACGATTTCAGAAAACTTCAAGTTTAAAGTACAAATACTCTTACTGGATTCTAAATACCAAACATGACTGCATTGACACCAGGATACTGACTGACCTGATACAAGCTGATCCTTGCTTTAAAGGACTGAAATAAAAACCAAACATGGAGAGTGCACTCATCCAGTGACGGTTGGACTAGATGATCCTAAGTCTCTTCCAACCTTAATGATTCTATGATCTTCAGGAATTGCCAGCACTGGTGGTGTGTGACCTACAGAGAATCAAACTCTGTTTTGCAACAAGATTGCTATGTGTACTGTGGCTTCTCCAGGACCTGCACACTTCCCGTGCTGCAGGACCAGGCTTGGAGTAGGGTGGGGTACGCTCTGTTGAATGTGTAGGGATTTGGATTATTTCAAATCTGAACTGGGCAGAAACAAAGGCGATGGAAATTTAGTATTGGCTCCTATGTGAGGAAAGTGCATCTGTGCCGTTTCAGTGGACCCGTATGCTCAGTGTAGTTACCGTTTGGATTTAAAATAGTTGTCTGGTTTATTTTTGTAAGATTTAGGGTCACAGCAGTATTAGGCTCTGACTTCCCAGATTAAAATTTACAAAAGTATGGAGGATGAAGTAATTGTAGTGCCCTAATTATATTATAAATAGATATAGGTACAGTCTTATTTGTCTTCCTTCAGCAAAAAAGTGCGCTATAAAGGACATTCTGATTAAACTTAAGATTAGTTTTGTAAATCTATGATACGTGAGGGTACCGGGAGTTTTCTTACATATTTTGATGCATATAATTTTGTAATAAAACCCTTCTCCAGGGGTGAACATAAAAACATACCGGTTTCCAATCCATTCTTAGAAGTTCATACATGAAAATCCCTTTCATTGAGAGCAAATATGAATTCTGCGTCGCGTGGTCGGACTCAGTCTGGTTTTCACATGGTTTGAATTAATGCATAACTACTTCATCAGTGACTTCTGAGCTGGGGAAAGGAACCCTGAAAGCAGTCAAGTGAGGGAAAAAACATGCGATGCTACTAGATGGTGTATAGACACACAATCCCTGGTGCCACATCTGTACTCGAATAAGTGAGTATTTTAAACTGTCATGAAATACTCAAATGCTTTCCCCTTTGTAGTGTACATTAGTTATGAATTACTGAGAAATTCTTTGTTACAAGCTAATACCTCACAACTACTTGAGTCACATTTTTGGCACTATGCCTAGTAGATTGCTAAAACTTTGTACCTGTCTGCATGCTGTTCTGGCATCTTCAAGCAAAAGTCTTGATCGTGATTCTTACTCTGAAACTGCACAAGGGAGACACAGTAGGAGAGCTAGCTTAGTACTCACTTTGCCAGGTTAGCTACTGCAACTGTCACCAGTACCACATGCTTTTCTGGAACATTAGTCATGGTTGCCCTTTATTTTATCGCTATTTACTTACTTTGGACAACAGATACTTGTCCTATGCCAAAAGAATTCTACACTACTTTTCATTTAGGTTGTGAGGCCTCTCTTGACTTTCCTAGACCACCAGTAGCTTTGTCTCGGAAATCAGAAATTGTGTCCTCTTTTTTTTATTCCCCCCTCCTCCTATCTTGGCACGCGGTGGTCCAGGTGGTGTTTCTGGTGGTTTGCAACTGGAGATGGCAAAGCAACAATTTGTGTTTGAGCAACTCTAGTGGAAACACAGGAGCAGTTTGTTGGAATGTGTCTCATAAGGCGACGTGGGTCAAAGTGTTCTCGGGTATGCGATCCAAGATGAGGGGATGTTTAGGTGTCGCTGAATAAAATAAAGTGCAGAAGCTGTGGAAGGACTTGCAGTGAAAGGAAGGAATTTTTTTTAACACGTACATAGTTGGCTAAGATCTGTCCACAAGTCATAGAAGATTAAAGCCTGACTGTACAGGCACTTGTATTTAGAGGAATCTCTTTTAAATTGTGCTTCTGTTCTTGTGTCCTGTTTGCCTTTTTCTGTATGCTTTTTAAAGACTTTTCCAATTTTTAGCACTGCCTTCTAGGGCTGTAGCAAATGGACTTTCCTGTTTTTTCTCCCCCATACCTTCAGCATGTCCAAGTCTTCTTCATCTTTCTAGCACACCTGTTCTCTGCTGTCTTTGTGCCGCTTTGTGCTTCCCTGGCCTTCTCAGCCGTACACCTAGCTGCAGCTTCCTGGTTTTGTCTGCACGAATTGAAAATACATCTGTCCATCCCTGATTCTCTCCCTGCAACTTTCTCTAGATGTTTTGCCACAAATACCAGGATTAAAAAGGCCTTTGATCTCAGTCATTTCTCAATTCTAGGTTCATACTGATGACAACTGAGATTATAATTCCATGCTTGCTTTTTTTTTTTGAGATGCATAAATTTGTATGAAAGTGTAGCTTAAAAGAACCTGTGGAACTTAGTTTGTATCCATTAGTTTCATGTTATTCTTCCTCCTCCAACACAGGGTGTTCCTGTAATGGCAATACGAAACAAAATGATTTCTGAAGGGCTAAATCCAGATCTTCTTGAGTAAGTAATGTGTAACTTGTACTAAGGCTGGAATTCAACCATGTGTTTAAAAAACTTGGAAAAAATTGTGGTTAGTAAAGGTTGTTTGTGGTATTGTGCATCATAATTGTCAGCAGAATCTAAATTACCAGCATTAAAACAGGTTCTGAAGCCTTCCATGAAATGCATTTTAGCATTTTCTAGGTCTGAAGTGGGCCATCAGTACCAAAGGAGGAGGGATGCAATCTCAAGCACGAGCTGTCTTTTCAGTATTGGCTAGTCCAAGCCAAGGCCCGGGAAATACAGAGACCAGAATATAAATGGGTAGGTGCTGCACCCTCCCAAACAGAAAGTTGCAGGACTTTACCATTCAGACTTGAGAGGGAATGGAAGCGCTTCTACCAAGCCAAGCAGAGGTGGTGCAGTTTAAGGACAAGGATGTAACAGTGACAAAGTAACATTTGACAACGTGCATTTAATGATGAGGAATCAAATAATATATCAGTAGCTGTTTTCGCTGTACTGTTTAGAGTATGAGGTTTTTCCCAGATATTTTCTTCCAACACTGCAATAACAAAATGTCGTCATTGTAGAGTAATAAGAAAAAACTTGATTTTGCTGGATACATGAGGGACAACACAGTTGTTTCCAGATTCCCTCAGCAGATGGAGTGTACAACTTCACAGCAACAATGACAGTGTAAATTCAAGTCAGCAATTCAAAATTGTGACTGTTGATGGAGCTAACCTGATGTGAAGACTACTAAGAATAGAGACTCATTTTCAAAGCTGTTTGTCTGGCTATAAGCAGAAATTTTAGGCTTATTTTACATTTTACATGTAATTTAGTTTTACTGTACTAGTTCACAGGATTTGGTAAACTGATAAAAATACTAATTCTTTTTTCTTACATTATAGCCACTATACTGTTTGAAACACTTTTGTGTCCTCTTCAGAAACTCTCAATGTGTTAGAAAATCTACTTTGCCTTCCCAGTGAAGTCTTTTTACATTTTGGAAAGGCTTACTTTTAAACTAGTGAGTTGTTCAGCAGAATAAATAAAATAGAGGAAAACTGAAGTATCATCGTATGTTGACTCAGTTTATTTCCCAGCTACTTCCTGGAGTCTAAATAAGCCTAAAGTAGTTATTCCTCATTTGATGTTTTTTACTGATTAAATGAGAAATAAGAACAACAACACAAACAAGAACCTGTGCAAGTCTGAGGCATGCGGACATGATTTTACTGTATGTGTGTTAAATGTGTTGTATTTCTTAGTCTGTGTTTCTGGCCCATACCTTTCTGTAAATGCTACTATTTCTTCATGTTTGGATGGATTTTCTTAGTAGATAAAAATAAGATAATAGGTTAAAATTTCAAAAACTTTTTTAAAAATGTCCCTGCTTATGGATTGTCTGTTTGGGGTCAAGACAGAAGCATTATTGCTGTGGGTTGGGGCTCACAGAACATGTTTGATGTTTGGTCTTAAAGTCCATCTTCAAAGATTCTGTGCAACAGTAATGCTTAGGCAAATTTCTTTAAAATGTTTTTGTTTTGAAAACTGTATAGCAAATATACCTGGTTAAAGAAAGCTAATGATTTGGCAAGGTGTGTAATGCATAATATTTTAAGGAGTCAGAGGTGACCTTTCTTTTAATTTTTTTGCTTTCTTTTCTCAATATCCTAGTCTTTTTTATATGTATCTTGCCATTCACACCACATTTCTTGCGTCTTCAGGTTCCTTAGGCCTGCTCACTCAGTCCTAGAGAAAATTAGGAAAACGTACCTACTGCTGTAAGCTCAGTCGCTCACTGCAGACTCTCTCAGCTGCTTGCCAGTGACTGAGCGTGGTTTTTCTGTGGCTGTAGAGATGCCAATTCTAATAATATGGAGTGTTTATACTCTTATACTCCTTCGGCTGTTCTTACTTCTGTTATCGCACCTTTCTCAACTTTTTACAGAATTTGAAAACTGCTTACTCTATCGAGCTCCCAATTTATCTATTTTTAACTTTTGTTTCTTATCCTTCCTGTCTTGCCTGTCTACAACTCCAGGAGAGTTTGTCCTGCCCTCATGAACTCAAGGAATTCATTGCCATCTTCCTCTCCTTACTAGAGGAGAGTTTTTGCACTGGTCTCTCCACATCACATGTCCTTGCATGACTTTTCTGTTATGTCATTACCACGGCAACAAGGAATAATATTGTGAAGTGGTATTTGCATGAGAAAGCAAACGTTTTCTTAATTTATTTTGGAGGTGTGCAGGGGGGAGGGAGAAGGCTCTCTTACGGTTCTTTAATGCACTTCTCAGTTTTGCACCCAGAATGTTTAGAAAGACTTTAAAGGTACCTTAGGGATTTCCAACAGAGAAATTGTAATAAACAGAACTGATGTTGGAAAAGAAATTCTGTGGCATGACACACAAAGGTAGCCCCAAGATAAATAATGATGGGCCGAATAATACAATTGTCACCTTAGTTTAAAATGTAGTCTTTTATCAAAGCGAGCAGTTAACTATCATACAGGAATCTTTCTGTGAAGATCATTCTTCCCCTTCCCCAAGTATAACTGCGTGTATATTTTCTACCTTGGTTTCAGAATTTACCAGGCTGAGTCTTGCTTGTATTGTCAAACTCATTACATACTTTGCAGGGAGACTTCAGGGAGAGCCAGCATCTTCAGTCAGTAGCGTTCGTTAGTCTTTAGGTGGCTTGCTTCTCTCCCCTTCATTCCCAGTAGATTACCCGAGCAAATGTTTTGACATGATGTTAAGATCCATCTTAAATATTCCCTTCAAAACTAAATACAAGAGATCTGATCATTTATAGTCAATAAAAATCCCATGGCTGCTCTTGCATGTCAGATTTAACCCAGTGTTCACGCCAAATTCCACTCTGAGTAATTCTTTTTTGCTTCTCTAAATTATCCCTGCAGTTTTAGTTGGATACAATATTGTTCATTTCCTGTCTTTTTTTTTTCATGTACTATTTACACTGCTTAATGGTGTACAGCATGTTCCTTTCAGCCCTAGTACCTCTGAAGATTTAAAAAAAAAAAAGGATTAATCAGTATTGCCTGCTTTCAACTCTTTCTACAAGCATTTGCCACTTCTTAGTGATCTGTCCTGACTTCCGATAACCTCAAAGGAGTGCATTCAGACTGATGTTTACAAGTGTTTTGATGGCCAGTGAGTTACAGTGTCTAGTGTTTTATCTTTCAGTTGTAAGTGAAGCAAAACCAATAAGGTGTGAGTTTGTAAACTCTGAACAGTTAATGTGTTAAATGTTGTGGATGTGAAGTGTGTGCAATTGTAGTGAAAGGACCATTAGCCTTGCGTGCAGAGTCGCTTGTGTTCTCAGCAGCCTTCTAGGATTTACCACACAGAACATTTTTGTTACCCGCAGGACCCCAGATGCCCCCGTGCCTGCCTGGGGAGATGATGGGAAAGCAGAAGACAGTTCTGATAGTGAATCTTCATTTAGTGACTGAAGAGACTGATCTCAGCCTTTGGAAACCTCTGTGAAGTGCCAGTGTGTTTGGAGCTGTAGCAGACAATGGTTTTGCGTGGGTCACGTGGGTGATTTACCTGACAGCATTTTTAAGAACTAAGATCCTTCACGTTCTCTCCCAGAAAGTTTGAACAAGCAGCGTGTTTCAACCTGAACCTTTCCACCATGAAAACTAGTAGTGAGATCCTTGCAATTTTTATGCTGCATCGTTTGAGATTCCTTTCTGAATCTTCTGAAGTTACTTTGTAAAACTCTAAAAATTCCATGCCTCTAAACCTTCAGGTCTTTAAGACTGCGTTCTAGTCATTACTGGATTTTCTATGTAACACTTTTAACCCTAGCTGCCTTTTTTCTGTCCCGTAACATGCAGGTAAACTTTTCAAAATGAAGTTGTTTAATTGTAACCTGATGAACTATGTTTTTTTCTAATGCACTATGTTCTGAAGTGACACGACAAGAATTACACAGAAGTGAGCTATCTTACGGTGATTGCAAATTAGTGATACCCTCTTTTGAGAGAAACTAAAATACAAGTGAAAAATATATTTAAGTCCAGTGTGAATGTTTTCAGAGTATGCACTGCTCTTCAATTTCACATTAGAGTCTGTACAAAGTTGTTAATGAAATTCCTGCTCTGTAAAGAGTTGATTTATCAAATTCAGGTTACAGTGGTATAGAAAGCTGCAGACATGGCAAGATTGGTTGAAAACGACACTGTGAAAGAGGCAAGTGACTGAGAGATTATCAATGGAATACCAGATTCTCACTACTTGCTCACTGTCATGTGGGTCAGTGGAAACCACTTTCTGATTGCTTTTGAGCTTATTCAAAAGGAACTGTGGTTGAGCAGTTTGCATAGGATAAGAAATCCCCTCAGAATCTTGGAATTGGTGCCCTTGCTGATAATTTCAGCAAAGAAGCCAAAATTCAGTTTGTATAACGAAAAAACTACCTTGCTACCTCTTGAGGTGTGCATTGGGGAAAAATATGAAGAAATCCACTTGGAGCCTGACTGGCCCTGAAGGCTTCCCTCCAAAGTACTTAATCTACTGCATGAGTCAAAAATTACATTTCATGAAAGAATCTTCTTTAATATAATTTGTTCCACATGAAATTCTTCACAATCTATTTGAATTCCCCAGATTATTATGATTATACCAGAATGCTGTGGGCCAGGCAATCATTCACTTTCTGGTATTTCACATTCTTCCTGAGACCAAGAAAAGACTAAAACCTAAGCTCTGAGTATATAAATTTATTAGTTTTCATGACCGAGTCATTATCTTCTCTCTTAGTTATTTATGCCACTTAAGTAGGTGAGCTGCTTTTTTTTTCCCCTGTAACTTAAGCATGGCTCCCGCTTGAGTCTCGCAGACATATGTAAGCTCTTCATAACCTGTAAATCAGAGGAATACCTGAAGCCCTATGAAAGCATATATGCACTAGCAAATGTCTAGAGATGGCATTTCAATGATGAGTTAATTATTATTGAACACTTTAACAAAAATATTCAATAGTGAACACTTGGTAAAACTCGACAAATATTAACATGTTAGCAATAAGTATTTCAAAAGTACAATGTTATTTCAGAAAGCATATATTAAACCACTGGTGACTTTTTGAAATCTATATTTGGAACCTCATTGAAGCAATCTGTATAATTAAAGCTATGTTTTGTAAACCAAAGTTGTGGTTCTATTTTATTCCCCTATGCTGTTTTCAACATGATGAGAATTCTTCCGGAGTCTCTGTAATACATGTTTCTCGAAAACTGATTATGCTGAAGTTGCATCAGTCGTGCTGGCTGAAGGGGAGAGTTTTGAAAACAGGGGACTGGGGTTTAACCGAAGCCCTGTTAGCACTCTGACCGGAGGAGAACTGAACATCCCAGAGCTGCCACGCTAACACGAAAATGTAAAGACGACCAAAATTGATGAGAACTGTATGTTTGATACTCTTGAGCTGCTATTAACCTATGTACAGAATTAGCATGAGTAAGAGGTGACTTGAGACATAGTCGTTAATTATTTTTTTACAGAAATAAGATTGCCGAAACACATTTAAGGAGATATGACTGCTATTGTTTATCATTTTGAAGAAGCTTTCTGTGTAAAGTCATTTGAGTCTGAAGAAACTAAAATCGATTCTTTTACACCCCTACAGGTGTGTTTTTATGTGAAATGAGAAAGCTTCTAGCCTACTGTCACTTGTTATAATGAGGGATAATTATTTGGTAACCATAGATACGTAAGTCACAGAACAACAATTTCATTAGTAGGCATGTGGAATTTAATTACTTAAGCCTTTTTTTTTTCTTTCAGGGTAGCTGTTCACTTTGGAATAGTGCAGTCTTGGTAGGCTTGCAGAAACGTTAAGAAAAATCTTGCTACTTTGTCTCCTCTCCTGGTGAAGCGGTGGCACACTGCGCAGTAAAAATGTCTCTGAACTGTGAGGAACCAGGGAGAAACCAATAAACCCTTCCCTGTTTGCCTTCAGTGCATCAGCAGCCATAGTGCTTTCAGTGCCTTCGGAACCTCTGACCGCATTAAGCTCTTCTGTTCCTGCCAGTCTCATCTGCTAAACACATCCCTGCACTCTCAGGTTGTAGCCAAGTTCAGGCTGAGATGTTTCAGTTTAGGACACATGCTGACACAAGAACCTATTAAGTATGGGAGGTTGGTTGGAGACTGAATTATGTCAGCTGTGCTAGTCCTCCTTGATCTACAGCAGTTTTCTAGTGAGATGGTGCTAACCCAGAAAGTTGGAAAGCCCTTAACCGCAAGCTAAATACTATAAGCAGAGAATATTCCAACTTGCTCATTATTTGCCATCTGTTTTGGAATAGAAGATGGAGGGAGTATTTCAACTTGGCTGCACAGTAATCAGATATACATAGTACTTTCAAGAGAAGAAGTCCATTTTTAAGTGACTTATTTTTAAAGAGCTTCCAACGGCAATGAACTTTTAAAAGATGCAGTATACATTGAGAGGCGTCAGTTGAACACATCTGAAATACCCACGTTTTTACATGGAATTAAAACCATCATCTGGGGAATATTACAATTTGTAGGCATGAGAACTACTTCAGCTTGCTGTTGGAATAACTGTTGAATGCATCTCAATACTAATTACATACTATTAGTAAATTAGGTACTCAGTGTTTAAACAAATTTTGGGTTTTTTACCCCATCACCCTCTTTCTCATTTTGCAGGTAAACTGGAATGCAGAATACATAAAGATCAGTTTTTGAAACATATTACCGGCATTTTAAATGTGTGTAGGTGCCTTAAGACTATATCTGTATTTGTGTAAGTGAAACCTCAAACAACTATCAGAGGCAAAACCAACATCTGGACATGATAGCAACTTTATACTGAAGTCCTAGTTTTAGCACTTGTAGTCATTAATCTGTTCCCTCTCAACTCTCCTGTTCAGCTATATTTGAAAAGAAGATTGATGGTTCTTTTTCCAAGCTGGGTCTCTTCCTCTCTCTTGTTTCTCCTCCCAGTGTGTGTTATTTGCCTCAGTGATAGTGGATAGTTTGACATTCTGTGAAGGCATGAGAAGCTATAGGCTGTACTTGGCAAAAGAGCGCATCACTGAGATCAGCGTTTTGAGTTGCATGTGAGCAGGTCAGGTTTGCTTTCCACGGTGTTACATTGCAAGAAACTGAAGTTCATTGTGGTCTTAAGCTTTCTGGGAGTCCAGTTTTATCTCTGAAAAGCTGATACAGGGTCACAGCGTCACAACAGATTGGTCTGCAAAATGGAACATGCGTTTTCTTACTCTTCAAAAAATTTGGCAACCTGTTGTCTGAGAGGACCGCAGGTCAAATGCCTGTGCTAGCGGCCCGATCGTGATTCTCCTGATGCTTTGTGTGAGGGTGTCTCCGTCCAGACCGCTTTGCAGGCAAGACCGGAGCTGCCACGTTAGCTCAGGCCTGTGGCTCCCTTAGTCCTGCCGTTCTCTCTCTGGTAAAAGCCAATACTTGAGCGGACCGCCTGGGCAGTGCCGCAGTGCTCCGGCAGTCCCTTTTCCTGCCACCAGGATTTTGCTCAAGCTGTGAGCAGAGATTGATGTTCGGTGCTAAATTACACGTTTGGTAGTGCTTCCTAGAACATCTGCATTAACTCGGGAAGCTCTGGATATTCCTGCCTTGTGTTTGACTGTCTAATTTTGCTAATACAGTATTGCTTTAAGGGAGTTCCGTAGGCTAGTTCATTTTGAGGGCAGAAAATTAAAATTACGTAGCCCGTGCCATACAGAAAACAAGTGACAGAAACAAGCTTAGCATAGGATGTATCTCCACATACTTATTTTGAGGAAATGTTTAAATGGCTATAAATTAAAGTGCAGGTCATTGGGTGAGGACAATGCAGCGTGAAACAGTTTTATTTAGGTGAGTATTTTAAAAAAAAAAGTTGTTTAAATCGGTGTCTGGACCTTAAACAAGTGGATTATTTTCTGATACAGTGTATTTCCAATTTTCAGGTAAATGGGTGGAAAGGAAAATTCTGAACTTGGACTTTGCAGTTGATTGTTTTTGCATCAGACTTCGTAACTGGTACCCTCTGCCTGAAGGAATGAAATGGTAAGTAGTAGTAGTCTCTGATTTAGGAAGCACACTTTTTGCTTATCAAACTCTTGTACTTTCTAGCATATGAGCTTGTACTTGAACGTTGTCTGAGGACATGATGTTCCCTGTATGCTGCAAACCCCTTTTTGTGTTTCATTATCGCCTTCTGTCCTGGTCTGTGGAATCAGAAGTTGTAGGAAAGTGGATGCTAGGCTTGGGACCAATCTGTTACTGGAAAGAGCATGTATCAAAGTGCTGAAAAGTGTGGGTCAGAAGAAAGGGATCTGGGAGTAATTTTTTATATTTATATGAGCAGTTCTTTTTATAGGTGATTACCATCAACTGTTTAATAAACCTTACAATTTATGTCACTTGCAGTGGTGAGAATTTGAGTACACTTGAATTACCCCACTGGGAAGAATTGGACAGTGGAAAAAACTTGTAAGGCCCATTTGAAATGATAACTCTCCTAAGAATTGTGATTATCCTTTTTGCTCTCAACCAAATGATTTCTAGCGTTCAGCTGACTTAATGCTCCCAACAGATTCCATAATCCTTGTGTGATTTCTTGTAGCACAGCGTACACTGTGTTTTCAGCCCAGTGAGAGCTAAACTGTTCACAACTGACATCTTAGTGTTGATTCCTCTATACCACCTCCCAACAGCTCTTTGAAAAGGAATACTTTTGCATGTGGATATGATCCTTTGATTTTCTGGATCCAGTTCACCTACTTTTAAAGTAGAGTAAAAGTAGGAAGGGGGATGAACAAAGAAAACAAGGAGTGTCTTTTTCTCAGTTGTTTCATCATTTGCTTTTTCCTCAGTGCAGTGCTTTTAGGGAACTACCAAATAATAACAACGGAGATTTTTTCCAAGAAACCTTAAACAACATTGTCTTGTTTGCCCAGCATGATGCCTGGCATCATCAAAAGCAAAGGGTGAAATAGGCGGCAGCCAGTGTTTTTGTAATAATGGATTAGGTGGAAAATGGTTCATAATGCTTTATCGTGGATTCATTGTGGTTTATGGAACTGGTGTCAAAAGCTTGCCTGCCTGCACAAAATCGTGTATCGAGATGACAATTTCCAAGCAGCTGACTACAGTTAAAATATCACGGAGGGGGGTGATTGTTAGTGTTTTTCTTACTGTAACTTCTCTTTGCCTCTGACTTGGCTTTTGTGTCTGCCTCCTCTTGTGTTGTAAATGTTAGGCTTTGGTGTTGTTCTTCCAGCCTCCTGGCACCCTTGTTCTTCAAACATTGTTGAGTTTCAAACTAAACCATAGTTTAAAACCACGCAAGTCTTTCTTTTGAGCTCTTCCATTTTATAGGATGACTCTGTGATAGCTTCAGCCTGATTTAGTGTGAGAACACCATCATTTTGTACATGCATCTGTCCTTAGTTTTCCTCAACTTTCGGCGCCTGTCTGCTTGTTTCAGTCACATTTTGGTAGGGGAGGGAGGAAGACAGCTCTAAGATTGAGGTCCCTATGGGTTTGATGAAAATAAGCAGGTAAAAGGGAGAGATAATGCAATAGCATTTGAGCTGAAGAAAGGCTGTGTCCCTGGCTGAAGCCTTCTCAGACCCCAAGTGATCGATGTCAGGAAGTGGCATGACGAAGTACCTGCTTATGCTTTTCCCCTAAAGTTAGGCCTTCTCCTCAGCGAGGAGCCCTTAGACCTCTCTAGTTACAGCCCTAGCTCAATGCTAGGGTTTCCATTGTCACCAACAGATTTTTATGAGTGTTAAGGCCATGGTCTGTAGACCTGCTATGGGAAATGTACACACAGAGCTTGCGTCATAAGAATCAAAGCCAGTCAGGCGCATGCTCCCTAGGAAATCGAATTCTGTTCATTTCCCTGAACTTCTTGCTGTAAGTATGCAGTTACCAGAAAACATTTCAAAATGTGACCAGCTTGGATGAAGAGAGATGCCATGCTTTTGTGGTGACTGAAGCTTTGGCAGAGAGGACAGGAACAATAGGACAGTTCTATTTGGGAATTATTTATATTGTGCTCACAAGTGGACCACGCTGTGCTAGTGTTGTGTAAGGCAATCCTCAGAAAATGAGGTAGGAGTACAAACTTCCCTTTTGCCGTATAAACAGAATGGCTTGCATAACTGAACTTGTCTTTCTCCTGTTCTGGATGTTTTTTTCATTTCAATTATTGTGCCTGTATCATCATACATATCGGCACACACTGCACGAGCTGTTTTTTCCGGCACCTGCCTCTCCTGGGCATCCATCCCTTTGCTCCATTACATGCTGTTGCCCTCCACAGGATTTCTAGGCATTAGGATAGCCTCGGCCACCAGCAGCACAGAGCACGGCTACCCACCCTCAGGCCCCAGCTGGCTGCTGCACGGTGTGCTGCTAATCTGACCTCTCCCAGGGACGGGGTTGCTCAATCTTGCCCAAGTATTTGACACAGGATTCTTTAATCAGATGCCTTCACCAGGGCAGTGTGGTAAGCAATGGATGTGCTGTCAGTAGTGGGGCCTGCCAGTTTATATACAACAGGGCTCTGCTGACCCAATAACCTGACTGCAGGAGCCATGAGCCCCACCTTCCCCCGAGAGGGCTTCTTTTTTCCTTTTTAAAAAGACGTTATGATTCTCTTTTTTTTTGGCTGTTACCTTTCAGTATGTCTCTGTCAGGCACCCTGACTACCATTTTATCCACACACTGAGCACAGAACCAAGCTATGGCCACAATCAGTGTCCCACGACCAGCTCAGATACTAGCTGTGCAACTCTGAATGCCACACTCGGGCTGTTTTTCAGGATGCAAGACTCCTTATCACACAGGAGTCACCCGCCAAGAGCATCACCCTGCTGTAAGAGAGTCATTTTGCTCACCCCTTCCAGGCTCCGTGTCTGTCAGTTGCCAGCAGTTGTCCACTGATGCAGTTTATGTGTTTCTCCAATAACGTGCACTTCGTACTTAGCTAGAAGACAGACAGCATTCCTGATTTTGGGTTTGCACAGCAGATTCACTTTGGTGCCAGTCTTCACTTAATAGTTTTGCTTCATCTCTTTTTCTTTGGCCTACATATGAAAACACGGTGAACTGAGGAGAAGAGCGTTCGTTGATGGTTAACTTGATTATGGACAGAGTATTAGTCCTTAGATTTTGAACTTTCTTATTATATAAACTCTTCACAAAAAAAAAGTGCAGCCACATGTATACATTCTCACATACATGCTCCTCACTTCCCAACATGTTTACATTTTTAGTTCCAATTTGCAACATTTCATTTGTTCCTGAGCAGTACACATTCTTTACTTATGTACAAGAACCCAAACAAACAAAATTCCTTCAAATATCTTTCTGAATTAGAGGAGAAATGACAGTGAGGGGATAAAAAAAAGCAAAACAATTAAATTCTCTCCCACTTAAATGAAAATTTGACTGGGGCTTGTTTTGTTACACAGTGTTACAGTGAAAACAGATGATATTTGAAACTTGGCTTTGAAGCAAGCCTCCCTTCAGCCTCCACAGGCAACCAGACATTCCTCCTCTGCACATCACTTCCAACAGCTCTTTAGCACAAAATAGTCCCGTGTTTATCCTCCAGACAAATTATAATTGCTGATCTTAAGTCATTTGTGTGCTAAGAAAAGGATGTGTTGTCAACCCCAAATCCCACTCTTCTTTATAAATGCTTTCCTTCATAAAGTATTGAATGAAATGAAGAGGGAATTTGCTGCCTGCCTACCTTTCTTTTAAAATATTAGGACAGCTTCAGTGGAATCGGCTCATCAGCGGGACGTACAGTGAGCAGCACATACAACAGTTAGCCTACGTATCTTGACCGACCCCAGAGCACCCGGGTAGCTTGCGTATTGCCCAGGCAGAGGGAGCTGAGGTTCAGCAACACTGCTGACACTGGAAGAGCAGATGTTGGATATACCTCCCCTAATCCGTGTTTTTTACAAAATGACTGTGAACCATTTATCAGAATGTTTAGCTTGTTTTGATAGCTGGGCTAAACTGTAAACAAGTGGTAACCACATGTTATTTCCAGCAGAATAATTTAGCTTTGTTTGGTTTTATGACAGCATTTACACAGTATTTTATGCAACCTTAGTGACCCACATAAGGTTTTGGTCTACAAGTTGTACTCTTTTTCTGAAAAAACCCCAAAGAATTAACAAAATAGATGATAGCAGGATTTGTTTTTAATCATAGCAGCTGATAATTTGATAAGGAAAAAAAACAGTAGAACTTCTTTGGTGTTTTCAGAGGTCAGAAATTCTCTTTTCTGCCGTCCCAAGGGCCTTTGAAAATATTCAGGCTTGTTGTTGAAGTTCATTAAGTCACAGAGTGACAGCAATACACATTACCATCCCTAATTTCAACTAAGTTCCCTTAATTCCTGCCATCACAGAGCATTTCCTGGCTTCTCATCACCTTGCTCTGAAGTGTTATTTTTCTTTGGTTTATGGTTTTTTTGTTACTCAAGATTTGGGAAGAAGGAAGAACATTGTGATGAAATCATCTTCTCTAAAATCACTGAAACCATTACACCACAGTTACAGCTCTGGTCTAATTTGCCTTTAGGCACAAGCCAAGATCAGATGGTTCTAGATCAGCAAAGAAATGGGGAAGGGAAAGCCACATAAAAGCTTTTCTCCTCCCTAGCACTTCCATTCAAGAGTCCCAGAGGGAAATCACAAGTACATTAGGTCAGCCTTTCAAAAATCATTCTTTAACAAAACAGAAGTGAAAAAAAAAAAAAACCAAAAACCCAAGAAACCAACCAAACCCCAAAACACTAGGGAGTGAAATATCTGAATTATTTCATAGTGATGTTGGAAAAGTAGCAGCTGAATAATTTTGTGGCTTTGTTGTTATTTTCAAGACAGTTCTGTAAGTTGCACGAGAGGAAACAGAAACCTCTTGATTAGGATTTGTAAATAGAAAACATCCTAAAGCTGCTCTTCCTCTTCTCCTGGATCCTTAGTCTCAGGAAGCCACCTGTAATTCTCTTTGTAAATGGTCTGTGCTGCATGCGAAGGAAGGATTAAAGAAGAAACGGGGGGAAAAAAACCAAAACAAACAACAAAAAAAACCCAAATTTCCTGAACAGAACACAGAAAAGTAAGTATTTTTGAAAACAATTAATTTTCCAGGAGGGAAGTCTCCAGTTTTTGGTTCTCTGGTACCTGCGGAGGGGACAGTTACAGCTGCTTAGGCACTATCAATCAGCTCCATTTGGTGCCAAGATGACATGCTCGCATGTGAATTGCAAATATCAGAAAGACCAGCGCTAGTATTTCTCAATGTTGCTCTGATTTTTGTTGTGTTGTATGCACAAGCTTTTTCAGTGAAAGGCAAAGGATTAAATCATTAACAAAGACTTTCCTTTCCCCATAGTTAAATCAATCACTGAACTTAATCACAGGCTGAAGTTAAGGAGTCTGACCTGAGAGTGCCTTTCACTTCAACTGCCCGATTCACTGTCTTGACTTACGGACTGTCATATTCTTCATCCCTTCTAAACCCTTTCTGCATGAAATTCATTTGCATAAACAATCTCATGGCAATAGCAGGAATAATATTTAACTCTCTAAACCAGAGCGTTCATCCATATTTCCCAGAAGTATGTCAGCTCTGAGTGTGACTGGTCAAGATGCCACTTGAAATTCCTGCTTGCTCTCTCACACCGTGATGGTGAATCTGAGCAGGTTGCAGCAGCTTGAGTCAATTTTCAGCTCATGTTTCTTTTATAGGAATGACTGGGGCTCCTGGAGAGGAAAGACTAACCTTCTGCTCCTTTCAATTCCTCAAGCTCCTTCACGATGCTTCGCTGACTTGCCCAGTCCTCTCTTTCCATGCGTCTCCTCAGTCCCTGCATCTGTTTCTTGCACAATGCTGCAGAAGTATTTATAAAAATTTCAGAGCCACTTAGAGCAGATTTTTAGACCTGCCATGTTTCAACCACTGGGGTTAAAAGTTCCAGACCAGATGCCCTTCTTGGGATGATTTGGTTCTGAAAAGTTTCATTCAAAATGTCTTCTTGAGAAAGTTTTGAGAGAAAAAAGTCAGTTGCTTTTTTTCCTGTATTTTTAAAAAAATAGTATTTTTGAAAAGCTTTGGTGTTCTCATGTTTAGATCAGAGGGAGAGGTCTCTGTCAGGGAGCAGTAAGGGCAGGTTGCTTTCCCCTGAGGTAGGGCGAGCCAGGAGCTGAGGTGGGTGGCAAGGCAGGAGCAGGGCACAGAGGTGCCCAGCAGGGGTGCAGTCCCCCAGGCCCTGGGCGAGGTGAGCAGAGAGGGTCCGGTGACAGGAGCCAAGTTTGGGAGGCCAGATCACCAGGGAAGACCATAGTGATGAAACAGGTTTGAAGTCAGGTGGAGTTTGCAGTTCAGGATCAGGTCCAGAGACAAACACCGTGGTCGTTACACTGTCCAGTGATCACCAGACATGTTTGTAGTGTGGAGGAAAGTCTGAAGTCAAGTTAGAAAATCACATCTGAGGGTTTTCTCAAAGAGCTTCAAGACTGGTGATTGGGCTCCTCAATCATCTCTCTCCTCCAAGTGAGGTCTAGCCCCACCAGAACTTTACAACCTTCAGTAAAATCTTTGCAAGCTCCCATTTCCCCCTTGTGCTCATGGGGATGATGCCCGTGGTAGCACCCAGCCCTGTACCACAACACGTCAGGCTGGGAAGGACGCAGGACCTGCACACAGTCCCTGGCAGGGATTTCCCTGGCCATTTCTGCTACAACATTTTCTGTTGAGTTCCTCTCAGTTTAAAAGCATGCGAGCACTGTGCAAAAACCATGAAAGTAATGGTTGCCCCACTGTCCAGGAAAGATAATGAATCGGCAGGCTCTCTGTGGAAATACAGAGGATAACTGCAAAATTAAAAGACAAATGGCAGTACACTTGCAGAGGAGGCTCCGATTGTCCTGTCACACAGGTAGCTTTAAAACTGGCAAATTACAGCTTGCGTGTTTATGGGAAAAAAGCGCATGACCATTGCAAAGCCCAGTTTTGGCTTGAAATTTTAATACGTATAAGCAGCAGAGACTAAGAGAAAAGGGTTGACTCATTCTTCTTGTGTGGGGAGGGATAGTGTGGAAAAGATACCAAATAACACCTAATAAAAAAAAGGCAGTGGTGCATATAAATTAGATGTTGGGAAGAGGTCTGGTAAAACTTTATTTTTTGGCACTCATAGCACACATCGAATGGCTTTCTGAATATTGGAGGGGTTTCTTGAAAGAAAACTGAACACTCCAATTGTAATAAAAGGAAATAGTTTTCTGACAGAGCAGTAAAAAGGTGCAACAACAGATGCCCTGATAAACATACCCAGTTGCCACAGGCACCTATAACGCATCCTCTAAACACGTTTTTTTTGGCTGGTGAAGTGGAAAAATGGACAAATCTAGGATTAAAGAAAATTGCATCCCACTTTGAATGTCTGGAGAATGCCTGAATGGTATAAACTGTGTATCTTGGCCAGCCCCAGATGTATAGGCAAGCACTTGAGGAAAAGAGTTAGAACTGCATTTCCTCAGAGTCAAAACTCAGTTACAGTCTTAAGTAAACTTGTATTTTTCCATCTAACATGGTTAGTGACTTGGATTCCTGATGAGAAAAAAAGATAATAGCAAATAATAAAACACAGAAGTGGTGACGTAAGTCCTATACAGCAGCAGGTTTTCTCTAATCAGTTAGGTGGAACCACGGAGATACTAAAGGATAGTTCTTCCCTAAAAGCAAAGCACACAAACAAACAAGGAATCTAGTAAAACAACAGCCAGAGTGACCCTGCGTCGTTCATTTGAGCTCTAGGGGGGCAGTAGCTTACATTCCACAAATGCGAAAATGTTCATCTGTGTTTGTGTCGATATTTTGTGTTCGGCCAGTGAGTTCAATTTATTTGACAAAGTGAATGTTTGAAAGATTTAATGGAAGAATCTGGAAAGAACATTTTTTTAACCCGTTTTCTGATTTTGAAAGACTTCAAAGGAATTGGAAGGAGGTATAATTGATTTGTATGAAACTTTAAAATGATGATTTTTGTCACATTCCCTTTAGAACATTACAAATCTTTACGGTCAGTCAGAAATATTGGCGTAAAGCTGCTAAGATTGTCTTAATGAAAATACAATATGTTTTGTTCTTTTTATGTTGTACTGTGAGATGTTTTGGCTTTCTTTTTCATCCCAGTCCTGTCTTAAATTAAAAAATAGGAGTGGAGACACTGCTACTTGTTCTACATACTTAGCTTTTTAGGTAGATTCATACTTAATCCAGAAGCATTTTAGTGCCAAAGAGAAACTGAATGATCAAGAGAGTCCATACTTGGTCTTATATTTAAAACATGCAAATAGGAAAAATTATGTTACGTGATTTTTGCCTATTTGAAAGCCTGTAAGTCTTTATAGTCTTCATTAACATCATCAGTATAAGATCTGTAACAGCTGCTTATTAACTTCCCTAGCATCCTTGTAGTAAGAAGACTTGTATTTGCAAAAGGGTGGATTTAATTGCACACTAGGAGTCTTTTCTGATTGACAAAGTTCTGCCGATTATTGCCTTCGCTCCTTTTCCTGTCTACGTAGAAGATGATTTGCCCACATGGGGGAGAAAGTCCCAAGGAAAAAGCGGGACTATGTAACAGCGTGTTGCAGGTATGAGCTTTTTGCATTTTGACATCTCTTGCTCTGGTCATGTGCTCATCATGGCAAGATGGAAGGAGACAGAGCGACTTAGACCAGCATGATAAATGTCCCTTAAGGTCCCCAGTAGGTATGGATAGAGCAGAAAGTATGAGCTCCCGTTGAGAAAACCTTTGTCCCACATCAGCACATGTGTACGTGTGGCCAAAGGGCGATTGCTCCAAAAATCGGCTTGGCATCACCTCTTTTAAAATAGCGGGTATATTAACGCTTAAACTGTTGCAAAAGCGCAGACACGCTGCCTAAAGAGAAATTACCATGTCTGATTGCTTCAGTGCAGTTACGTGAATATATGACAAAAGACGAAATTCTAAATATCACGAAAGGCAGAAGCTTTTCTGCTGTCAGATCATTGTAAGAAACTTTAAAAAGATTTAATGTTAAATTTTCAGTTTTGTTTTCCTTAGATGTTCTGACTTGGCAGCTTTCAGTTCCAAAAGTGTCTGGTTTTGGTACAAATGACTCATAAATAAAAACTTAACTGTAGAAGCTTTAAAGTTGGCGCATAGTTTTCCACAAAGCAAAATCATAAGGAACTTATTCTCAAAGTGGTAATACAAATACTAGAGTAAAAACACAGGATGCCAAGGGGGAGTGGGATAAAGAGTGTTAATCACCTTAGTTCAGAAAGCTAAACTTAAAATGTGTGTGTGGGGGGGGTGTTCTTTTTTTTTTTTTACTTCTTTATTACTTCTTTTAAAGGCAAACACTCCAAAAGTGCTCAAAAAAATCGCATTCAATCCAAACTAATTCAATATTTAAAATACTTGCATTCCTTCATTACTGTTTGAATCACAGATACAAACCTTGGATGAAGGACCCTTGTGGTGAGAGGCACCAACAGAACTGTGGCAGACCAGTCAGTAAGAAAATTTTCGCGATAGGAGGAGAATCAGATTTTGCCACTTTATGATAATAAGTGAGAACTGAAAATGAGCCTTAGTATAATTTGACATTTTCCACATTTCGGATCTTTCCAGCCAGTTTATGGTTCTTGCACTCTGCTTTCTGCTAAAAATAACAGTAATTGCCTCCCACTGATTTTGATCCACCAAAGGCAGGAAAGGTTGAGGTCCTCCTGCAGGCAGGCTGCAGGGAGTTGCCAGGGTTTTGGCTGCCATTTGATCTAACGTGCTGAGAACAGAGCTGTACCTGAGATTTATAGCGGAGCCGTGCTACTTAACCAAGCTAAGCGTCGTCAGCAAGACACCGGAAACCGAGCAAGCGAGAACAAGTATGGGAGGTTAGAGGAGAAATATTCTCTGACATGCCAAGAGTATCGTAGCGACACACTGAAGTGAGGATGAGGGTAGCAGCGAAGAAGACCAGCTTTTTCTTTGCGGTCTGCCACATGGCCCCTTTTTGGGATTTTGTCCCCCTTGTGCTCAGCTTTCACAAACAGCACGAACCTTTCTGCCAGCCGGGAGCCCACAGGCGTCTGCCTCGGCCACCATCTTATAGGAGCCCGCTGGAGACAAACCCACGTAGCCCTCGGTCTGCCTGTCTCACAGCGGGCTGTCCTCTTCTCTGGTTCTCACCAGCTGCTACTCCCAGACGTTCGTGTTTTCTGCTTCTTTAAAACCGCAGCTGAAACCCTGTTTTGGTGAACTAAGATAAAGTAAATGTAGCGTGGTTCCATCCTTCCTGGGGCTGTTAGGCTGGCCAGACATGGAAACACCTGTCCGCCTTCATGTGCCAGCAAGCCTTCGGAAAATAACCCCACCACCCTCTAACTTGAAAAAGGCGAGTATTCAGAGAGCAAATTCTCTTTCCAGTCAAATGGAGTGAATTACTCAAATTCTCATTTGATTTCAGCTGTTATATTTACTGATCTGTCAACATATTAACATTTTGGAAATACACTATGCAAACTTTCACCCATGTTTTTAAAGAAATTATGTAGACAGTGCAAAATAAAGCCTGTTTTCTCCAGGTACAGCATCAGTTGCCCTTGAAAATCTTGTCTTATTTCTAAATTTCCTGCAGGCAATTTGCAATAGCTGATTACTGAAGGACATGGTTTAGTGGTTAATAGGTGGGGGGGGACGGTTGGACTGGATGATCCTTGAGGTCTCTTCCAACCTTAATGATTCTATTCTATTCTATTCTATTCTATTCTATTCTATTCTATTCTATTCTATTCTATTCTATATTAAGGACAAAAAAATATGCTGCTTAAACTACATGTTGCAGACCAAACTCTGTGGAATACCTAAAGGACTGCAGAAAGAATTTGTTTTTCTGAAAAAGGATTGAGAGAAAAATTATGCCAAGTTGGTAATAATTTAAAAAGTTGAAGAAATGACCTATTGTCAACCTTCAGATTTTGTCCTGGCCTGCCAGGACCCCGGAGCTTCGGTCATCCTGAGGGTGGATGTGGATGACTAGCGGTCCACGACCTCTGCGTGGGAACCACTTTGCCAAACTGTAACTGAAATTATGACAGTTTATAACTCCAATTTGGCTTCTATATGAAAGGCAGAAATATGATATCACTGTACAGTTATTCACGTGTTGTTTGGTCAGGTTTTTTTTCTTTGTGTCCAAGGCCAACTGACATTCTGGTTGTTTCCCTGATGAAGGAGTGCGAATGAGTGCAGTGTCTGCAGCTAAGGCTACGTATCGATTTACTGGGGTATGGAAATACTGATGGACTTGACTTTCCTTTGAAACCTGAAGAATGCCCAGTCAGCGTTGTGACAGCTGTGCCGCTGCTCACGTTTTAAACAAACTTTGTTTTGGATTCCTGGGCCTGACTGCTTCTTAGCTTTATTTTACACTTTGAAGTTCATGTTACAAGATAGGTGCTCCTGCCTCTTTTTTCCTCCATTTTGTTTTAAATAAACAAATCTCAGCATCATACAAAGTTCGTGGAGTTTACGGTTTGATTTTCTTCATTTGGTTGGCCCACCTCCAGAAAAGAAATAAATACTTTTTTTTTTATTAAGTTCTTGGTTTTAGGTGCATTCTTTCAGAACAAATGGACTTTCCTGCCCAGACTCATGCCATTTGTTCCTCAAAAAACCCAGAGCAATTTCTGTAAAGACAGCTTTCCTCTTTAATCTCAGGTGTAGCCTGGTGTATGGATAGTTAAGGAGAGTGGTATCACCCCAAACTCCCTCATTCCCAGGAAAGACTTTCCTTGACTTTATTAATTACTAATAATACTAATACAGTACTTTTCTGGTCTAATTGAATCCTAGTGACCACGGGTGTAGATTTTTGTAAGAAAAGTTCGTCACCTATCTTTGCTTGCGTCTTTGTGAATTGCTGCAAGAACAAAAGGTTTAGTACTGAATGGTATGAGGTTACATGAAACATAACCAGGGAGAACTTCTTCATTGCTACTTCCACCATTGTGCAGTAAGACTGGAAGACCTGTTTCCTGAATGAAGGGGTTAGTTACTTCTCTCACACGTGACAGACACCCTGTTCTTCATGAATCTGCATGTTCTGAGACATGTTCTGACACAAGAAAGCTTATGTGCTGGGGAAGACAGAAATGCAGCTGTACTCTTTGGGACCCCCCCAAGTCAAGGCAAGTACTTTGAAGCCCATGTGCTTAATAGCCTTCAAGGGCTTCATCTACATGAATACCGAATCTTTGCTGCCCTGAATAGCTCCAGAGGACAGGATCTAGCAGCTTCGGTACAGGCACATAAAAGAATTTTCCTAATCCAATATAATCACAGCATAAGTCTGCGGAGTTTGTTTTTGCCATCACATCTGATGAACGCTTGATTTTTGGTTATCTGTTCCCTACTTTTCTGCTCCCATGTAGCACAGAATAATTTAAAATACAGGACTGATACAAAAATAATGGGAAGAAAAAAAAACATTTGGAGACCACTTCATGAAAACCAAGACAAACATCTATTGATTAGATTACATCAGATGGAGGAGTATCAGTCATTCCAGAGGTGGTTGTGCAAAGATACCATTGAAACTTTTCATCCAGCAGTCCTTATTGTTGAATACATGATCCAGATCACATTTGGATAGTTCTGATTGCTACCTAATGAGGTAAGATTTTTTTTTTTACTTATTTTATTTTTGACACTATTCCAACAGCCAGGTCAAAAATGAGGTCACATGCACAGACTGGACTGATGAAGATGGCTGTCCAAGGCTTCTACATCTGCAGCCTTATGAACGTTAGAAACTTAGCCTGCCAAGTCTGCTGGGCATTTCGACACTGCTGCCATAAAGGTATCAGCAAGCTCTTTTGTGAAGCCTGTAGTTTTTTGGCAGAGTGTAAATGAGCACAAAACTTATGTTAGCTTTGGCTCTAGCCTGTCTTGCAAATGAATACGTTTTTATCAGTCTTGCTTTACATGAAGCACTATTTCTGGATGAGAGATTGAAAATGGTGATGGATGGAGTGCCAATGGTAATCAGCTAATTACATCAGTGTGTCTAGGTGGATAGCCCAGGGCACACTGTGCCATCCAGCCTGATCTCTGCGACAGCCTTAACGTTACGCCATTGCATAGTGCAGACAGTTAATTCTTTTTAGGAGAAGCTCATTTTTATTTGTTGTTTCACAGCAGTGCACAGCTCACGGCCAGCCCTTCACACATACCTATAAACACATACGTGTTTGTAGAACTGAGGCCAAAGTTTGGTTAATGCATTTAGCAGCTGCTGGGCAGGTGCTGACAAACAGGAAACCCCAGTTGTACTACACCAGCCCTACCAGTAACGTGTGCGCACCGAGTAGTTACGTAGTCAGTAGATAAATGTGGTATTAGTGAGCACTGCTGCTTACCTGCCTAAGGTAAGTTTTCCTCCTGAGGCCAAACTCCAGTACTCCCAGTCTCTACTCCATCTCTCCAACGAATCTGAAAAGGGTGACTGCTGCATAGGCCACTGCTCAGCCTGGCTCCTCATCTCTCATAATTGCACCATTATCACCCATAAGGAACCCATTAATGACGAAGCGGTTTTGAAACCAACGCCTCTCTTCTCAGAGCCCCGATCTAGGAATGCTTTAAGGGTATATGCCAGCTCAAGAATCAGATTCATTTTGGTTCTGGGAATCAGACCACAGCCTCTGAAAAACAATGGAATTCATGGCTCATTCCAGAAAGTTAAGCAACAGCCTCAGCTTTTTGCTAAAAGAAGGCTAATAAGGTTTGATGTAACAGCAGAGGAGCTAATTCAGATCTAATAACAATACTTGTTTTTTGAACACTTTAGCCTTAACACAAACAATTTCTCACTTCATAATTTTCCTTCCTAGGGCCTTCTTTTGAAATATCTTACAGGCAGATGTCCTACTTAACAGGAGACCCCTCATATTCTGCCAATTTCCAGCTATGTTGAAGTATTTACCGATTGCGAACATTTCGACCATTAGGCAAAGAATCCTCCCTTTCTGCGTGGCACGCCAGATGTCAGCTGCAATGCCATCTGCAGAGAGACACGCCGTCTTCAGGCTACCTCAGCAGCAGTATGATGGCCTTAGTCATTCCTGACTTATTCTGTCCCTATTTCGAAGTAGACGTTAGGAAACCGTGAGCTGTATACAAAGCAGCGTGATACGCGTAGAGTTGAGTGGCAGAGGAAAGCTGTAGCTGACGCTGCACCAGCAGCAGAATTACTGTGAACAGTATGGAGGATCAAAACCAGCAGCAAACATGAAATGATCTCAAGGGAACGGACGTCTCAGAATGCGATTGGGTTTGTATTTCAGGTTTAAGAGGATTCATTACAAAAACCTTTGCTCCCATCGCTGTAGATGCAAGAAGTAACCAGCTACTCTGACCTTTGTAAGCAGCCATGAAGTGACATAAGCCTAAATCACTCCAGTTTGTTCTAGGATCTGAAATTTCAGTTCTGATAAGGGATGGGAGCAAAATGGGTGGGGTTAAGATGACACCAATTGGTACCCATTAAAAAGAAGCAGGTTTAAAGCTGAAGTACTGGGGGGGGCAGAGCATGGGGGAGTGACAAAAATGGGTATGTTTCCTGGAGGGAACTTGCACTGGAATTCATGTCCTGTTTACAATATCTGCTGTAAAATTCAGCCTCTATAGCTTCCAGTTTGTACCCTGCACAGGTCTGGCGTAGCTGTACGCAGCCGAAACAAAGCTAGCTCTGCGTGCCTGTTACGCACAGCGCTGGAAAGAAGAACGCGAGCTGTAAATGAAGTTGTTTTAAGAGCAGGTTTTGTGATTATGCTTTAATTACTAGTGAATCAGCTGGTCTCCGTTCAAATTTGTACAAATCTGAGATGAGTAAGTTGGTTAAAAAAATATTGTAAAATCCTAGGAAGTTAGAGGCACTAAAGTGGCCATAAATAAATGTTAAAAAGTAAAACTAGATGTTGAAAAACAGACTCCCCAGATATGTTGGACCAGAGCCTACAAAAGCCTTCAAAAGAATTTTCTTCAAAACACTATGAAAGTTAACAGGAAACGCTCTATAGGAGACTTCATGATAATTATAAAGATGTTGTCTGGCACTTTCTGAATAACGTGTTCCCTTGTTTAAAGAAAACAAGACTGACAAGTCACAATAGCCCAAAAATAAATGATCGGGGCAGCAATAAACGCATACTAAGGGTGATTTCAGATTAGCAGTATTTTATGTTAAACCATAGTTTAGTGGTAGACTGATAGAACCACCCCCTGTGCAGAGTATCTAGGAGATGAGGATTAATTCCACAGGCCTCCTTGGATGAAGTACGACAGCGCGTTTGATTGATCTTAATGCAGCCCAGTGTAAACACAGATAGGAAAAGCCATCTCCACCCTTTTCTGCTGGAGTCCCTATCCTTCTAATTGCCAACAGATGTTTTAAGACTTCATTACATATTGTTTGATGGGTGGTCATTTACCTTGTGGCTCTTCCAGTTGCATCAGCAGAGTTCTCTTCCTTTTCCTCCTCCCCAGACCAGTACTGGCCCATTAGAGTCACCAGAGTTTGTAATTCTGTACCTGTTTTATTTCCAATTTCACTGTTTTTCTTTCCTGATTATTTTATTTTATTTTTTTAATTTTCAGTGGTAAGTGTGGGGGTCATGACTTGGATTTTTGTTTTCCTGTCTTGTGATGTGAAGCGTTCTTGTGCATTGACTCCTTGAGATGTATCTCAGCTATCATTTAGCCACCAGGAGTGCAGGGCTCATCACAATCAAGCAAACCCTCCTTGCACCCGCAGTGACACCCTTTTCAGAGTCTCCCACATGGCACCAGAGACATGAGCAGATCACCACAAACATCTTTCCCGTACAGCTCATTCTTCAGTGTTTGCTTTCAGAGGCTCTGTTTCTCTTCTGACATTTTGCTGGCAAAAAACTCCCCTGTGTTCCCTGTTCAACTGCCAAACAAGCTGGTGTCTTCCCACCAGGAGCTACATGGGGACCTTCACAAGCAAGTACCATCGCCTGTGATCCCAAATTCTACACTGAAAATCCACAGACAGGAAAATTCCTCCTGGCTCTGATCTGCCTCCATCTGTGAGCAGGTACTTCTTCTCCAGGTCCTGTGACGGTGGTTACAGTATAACCGTTCTCCTAAGAAACCTGCCAAGGTATTGACCCGTACCATCCAGAAACTGGAGAAAAAGTGCTTCATGCTCCCTCTGTGTAATGTGCTGTCATTTAATGTAATCGATTGTATATGATAATTATAATATGATAAATGAGAAATAGTTCTTTATGGTTTTTTTCTTTATTTCCACTGGGGCCAGGGACAAGTGGCAAGCTCAGGCTTTGAGGCAAACTCTTGTAGTCCCACCTTTTACTTCCCCTCTTTTCTTATGTGGGGACTCTCTTCCTTCTCAGCTGTTGTGTCAGCTTCTAAACTTTAGACCGGTCTCTGAGACCGCCTGCCTTGAGAGTAACTGACAAAAATGCAGTGGAACTGCCGATTCTGTCATAAATTTACATAATTTCGTATTCCAGACGATGATCCATGTCCAGCGCCCCTTGAAGAAAATTGAGAGATCACTAATTCCCGTTTTGCCACACCGTTTAACTGCTACCATGATTTATGGGACGCTTTCAATAACCCATCTGTGATATCGCTAGGATTTTGGTTTCCGAGATTTCTGTTTTTCCAAAGCCCAGAGGTATGCACAGAGGCAGTGTCTCTGTTCTTTCTAGAAATCTGGGAGAGAGTTATCTGTCCCCAGCCCTGAGCCGAGTGCTTGACGCACAGCACTTTCTGCTCACTTAATTTAACTGGGAGGCTTGAGAGTCAACCCCCTTTCATCCTTCAACCCCTACTCAAGAAGACCCAGCAGTCTGCCGGACTGCATTTTAACTCCATAAATTGTTTTTTATTTGTCTGTTTGTGCATTTTTCCATACTGCATTTTTATCTGACAGTGCAATGAACAGTTTCCAACACTGTCTTTCTTTAGTTTTCTCTCACTCCTCTTTAGTCCTAACATTGTTAAATATTTTTGCAACCAGAAGGTATTTTTGGAGTGAATATACTGCCATGACTCTCTGTTTTCAATGGCAACGCTCAGTTCTGGCTGCCATGAGCAGACACAAGATGCCATGTAAAACTGCAAGTTGATTTTTTTAAAAATCTGATTATATAATGTTGTACCATTCCTTTTGGTTGAAATTCCAGGAAAGTAGCAATAGGGATTTTGTATTGCCTACCCTAAACAGTAAGTATGTTTTAAATTCAGTTCAAGACTAAAAAGCTACGCTGACACAATAATAACGTTCAAATTTTAAAGCTGTTTGGCAAGGAGAGGTACTGAAAAAATGTCAGCTTCACCCTTTGACAGCATTGGCAATCACTCTTTAAAATCTGCTGTAATACTATAATTACCCCAAATATTTGGTTTAAACACTTTTAAGGTAACCAGCCACGCCAGCTGTAGGCAGGATTTGAGCTGAGAGTTGATTTTGGTCAGCAGTCAGGTCAGAGAGCACCCATGACTTACTACCTGCATACGTTTAAATTCCCCAGACATCAGATTGAGACCGCAAAAAGGAGGAAAGTAAGGCTAATTTGTTGACTGTCATGAAGAAAGATGATTTCTGGAACAGAATCTTAGAAACCACATCCTAATACTAACAGAGTAGGAGAGTCGTTTGCCAACACAATTTGTGTGAATTGAGTATTAGGTAACACAGGAGGACAAAGGGAGAAATAAGAAATGGCGCCATCTCCGTGTCCCCAAAACCAAGAGGAAGCCATGCCAATGGAAAGCTTCCACACTCCCGAGAAAACGAGTGCTCGCTGAAGCCTGGCTCCTGGTTCCCTGGTTGCCTGTAAGACTGACACAGCTACTTGGGCACTTCTCAGATCTTGCCACAGTGCGACGATCTTTACACACAACAGCTTTTGCACCAAACTTTGAATTAAATGTTATTAGAGGCTTAATCAAAACCACGTCCTTTTGCAGTCTGTGGTATCAGTTCTGATACCTCACATCTAAACCAGAACAACCAGACAGTCTCAGAGTTTGATGCCTACTTCGGACTGCTTACAGAGAAACAACTTATTTTCCAGATTCATCCTTGAGGTTATTCTACTGGCTCCAGAAGCTATCCAGGAAACATCTCCAGGCCCTACGAACAACACACGCACGTGCCGAGCACAGCAAGAAATACTAAGAATTAAAGCCAGTGAAAGGCTTGTAATGTCATTTTAGTAAGATCACTTTCCTCTCAAGTGAAGGTTCTTATCTCCTGTCAAATTTGGATCTTCAACCATTAAATAGCTGTCTATAAGAATTGAGTGGTATTTCATCAGGAGGAATCTTTGAACGTTACATTTTTGCCTTAAGATCAAGAGCTGTCGTCAAAATCAGTTCTAAGCAGTAAAGACAGCAAGATTTTACTTGTAATCCTAGTGGAAGTTCAAATCTGAAGAAAATTCTGTTTATAATTTTTAACAGAAAAAAGCCCACAGACTACTACGAAAAACTATCCTGGGGAAGAAACTTGCAATTGTGTAACACAATATTTACAGTAACCCCAGAATAATAGCTTTGGTCTTTCCCAGGTCACCTATATGAATTAAATCTAGAACAGATTACTAGAAAAGACAGAGCCAGCCTAGAAATGCTGGGATATGACAAAGCCTAGCAGCATAAGCCCTTGTTTCAGATCATTTGACTGGAGCGTAGTCAAGGTTTTTGAACTATCTACATGTTGGATGTTGAATGGGGCAGCTGGTTGATTTGAACAAAAAAAAATTCCTTTGAATTGTGGTATTGCTCAAGGATTGCATCATCCAGTCACCCATACACAGACAAAAAATAAATAGTTCCAGATTCTAGCTAAAATGAACAAAGATAAAAAAAGAGCCTTTATACACATAGATAAAAGCTAAGGCAGATATCATATCTCATTATCACTGTTATTTCCTTTTTTTCTGGCTAGAATTTCCCTAGTTGTCCACAAGACCTTTAAATTAACATTAAACTAGAAAGGGAACTACTGGAGAGAGTCCAGCGAAGGACTACAAAGATGATGGAGTCACCATCCCTGCGGGTGTTTAAAGAAAGGTTGGATGTGGTACTTAGAGACATGGTTTAGCGGGTAATAGGTGGTGGGGGGACGGTTGGACTAGATGATCCTTGAGGTCTCTTCCAACCTTAATGATTCTATGATTCTATGATTAGGGGACTGGAGCATCTCTTATGAGGAAAGAGCAGCAGCACACTGACCAGCCATACAGTTGCATTTTCCTGGCATAGGGCTCAGGGAAAATGGGGAGGGTAAGGCATTTTGGGAACTACTAGAGAGAGTTCATAGGAGGGCTATGAAGATGATGAGGGAAATGGAACATCTCTTGTATGAGGAAAGGCTGAGAGAGCTGGGTCTGTTCAGCCTGGAGAAGAGAAGAGTGAGAGGGCATCTCATCAACACTTATAAATATCTAAAGGGTGGATGTCAAGAGAAGGGGCCAGACTCTTCTCAGTGGTGCCCAGAAACAGGACAACAGGCACAAGCTGGAACACAGGCAGTTCCATCTCACCATGAGGAAAAACTTCTTCCTTGTGAGGGTGATGGAGCCCTGGCACAGGCTGCCCAGAGAGGCTGTGGAGTCTCCCTCTCTGGAGATATTCAAAACCTGCCAGGATGTGATCCTGTGCAGCCTGCTCTAGGGGATCCTGATGATCTGGGATTAGGTGATCTCCAGAGGTCCCTGCCAACACCTGCCAGTCTGTGATTCTGTGATTGTGTGACTTTTTGCATTTGCCAAATGAAACAAAACAAAACAAAAACCCCTGCTGCAGGCAGATTATCTTCTCATACCAACTTGCCTCTGTATGTGACATTGCACACTTGAGTGACACCTACTGTGACCATCTTACCAAGCTGATGTTAACCTGTGCTGCTGCCACTCTCCTTCTCCCCATTGCCATAGAAAAATCCTCTTAATTCAAACTAAAACAAACAAGTCCATGAAAACCATCTAATGTGTTTCAACTATTTGATGCAGTGTAGGAGGAAGGAAAGATACCTCTTTGCAGGGAGACCTGTCAACTGCTAGTACCTCTAATAAAAGTTTGATTGCAGACTGTTCCTGCAGATCTCATGATGAAAGTCTAGATGTTCAACAGAGAAACCTTCCACTTACCACGAATTTTATGAGTGTGTGTTGAGAGAGACGTCATCTTGTGGAGTAAGATGTCTATCAAAACCAAAGTGTACATACTTTGTTAAAGCACTTTCTATATTTATTTTTTAAAAATCCATGCAACATTTGATAAGAGCTTTTAGAAGAATATCTATGCTCAGTGTGACTTATTTAAGGCCAAGAATGCTGAACTCGTATAATTCCAGGTATAATGATAGATGCTTAGAGGCCTGGATTATTGCTACACTTCGCAGAAGACAGGCAAAATAATGCTACCCAAGTGTTTAGTTAGGGAAGGAAATAGCTGAAAACAGACTTATTGTGTGTAAACATGTAGCAGATCCTCCTGCAAACTATGCTCAGGCATATGGAAAGTAAGGACATGATTGACGACAGTCAACACGGCTTCACAAAGGGAAAATTATGCCTGACAAATTTGGTGACCTTCTACGATGGGGTCAGAGCATCAGTGGACAAGGGAAGGGCAACCGACATTGTTTACCCGGATTTGTGCAAAGTATTTGACACTGTCCCACATGACATCCTTGTCTCTAAACTGGAGAGACATGGATTTGATGGATGGACCACTCGCTGGATAAGGAATTGGCTGGATGGCC
>VWZZ01005983.1:376477-415145 GCA_013399095.1 Psophia crepitans
CTGGGCTTGTTCAGCCTGGAGAAGAGAAGGCTCCGGGGAGACCTAATCATAGCCTTCCAATACCTAAAGGGGCCTCCAGGAGAGCTGGAGAGGGGCTGTTTCTTAGGGAGTGTAGCAATAGGACAAGGGGGAATGGGTTTAAACTGACAGGGGAGGGATTTAGATTGAACATTAGGAAGAAGTTCTTTCCTGTGAGGGTGGTGAGTCACTGGAACAGGTTGCCCAGAGAAGTTGTGGAGCCCCATCCCTGGCAGTGTTCAAGGCCAGGCTGGATGGGGCTTTGGGCAACCTGGTGTAGTGGAGGGTGTCCCTGCCCATGGCAGGGGGGCTGGAACTAGATGGTCTTTGAGGTCCTTTCCAACCCAAACCATTCTGTGATTCTGTGATTCTGTAAACAAAAGTGGATTTAAAATAGATTAACAGCAGCTGCCTTTGAATTTTTTTTACAACCTGACATGACACTGGTTCTGGGTGCAGAATGGCTACAATTTTGAAATGTTATAATCTTGTTTGTTCTATATTGTTGTCTTGTGAAAATAAGGCCTGTATTGCCTTTCGATGCTCCACTGCAGACTGGCAGAAACCTACTGAAGCTACTGAGTAAAATGTACCTTCGTTGTAATAGGGTAGGAAAAACTTCCCAAGGGAAGTGGCTTAATAACGACAGCTGAATTGCAGGTTGCGCCATCACTAACTACACCAAGTGGCTGCTTAATTTGGACAAATTAATGTGAATTTTGAAGTTGCTATGAAACTACGTGTTGCAGTAGCAAAACATATTGACTTAGATTAAGGCAGGAAGGGATGGCAAGGAAACTTAGATCTGACTTGTTTTCCGCAAAGGCATAATAAAAAAATCATTTAACTGGGTCTCCAGATGACTATTAAAAACAGTTAAAGCTACTAGAAAACTATTGTACTTGCTAGCCTGAACGTGGAAATTAAACCCTGATCTTGTGGTCTACTAGTGCCATCTATTGTGTGCAGGGGAAAATACAGATACCAAATGTGGACGTTGCCTGTTTTCTCTTTAGGATGTGAGAAATACTCTTTCTGCATTACAGTACCAATTAGGAAACATAGCCAACGCTCATACAATAACTTCTGGTTTTTATAAAATACATCAGTCATTATCATTTATGTGTATTACAGCAACACGCAGGACTCTAACCACTGCCAGGCTTCATCGTGCCAATACTGTTCATGTGTGCGTGTATGAACCGCATGGGCACACACACACACACACACAAATGCAGTGACAGACAGACCCAGCTGTGATCATTTAAGTCAGAAATCTTATAAATTAAAATCTATTGCAACTTGCTTACGTTATGTCAAATTTCTCCCAAATAAAGGAACATCAGCTCATCTTCCAAGGAAGTGACCATTACCTCTTCTGAAAATCCAAGCACCACGCCGCCTTTCGCCGTTTCTTGGAGGGGAATGGCTCTTCCAGCTCTCTCAGCTTCTTCCAGAGAGAATATTTGCAGAAGACATTGTAAACCTCTAGGATCTGCTCACCAACCCCAAACACTCTCAAGTCTTCCAGCAGACCCTCCAAAACCTGAAGGCTTGTGAGAATGTGGTGTCAGTATTGAGACTAAGACTCTGTATTTACCAAGCACTTTAAAATACCAAGCTCTTGAGTGTCTTTACAAACGCCATACTGAAATGTCCAAAACTTACTGACACATATTACCCCAATCCTTCTAATCTGCTTGCAAGCTGCACAGCTAGTATTACCCTCAAATAATAAAGCCCTTGCCATCGAGATCATTTTACTGCTACTGAACATACGCTGCTGTCAGGAATGAGGCAAACAGAACAGATCAGAAACAAAAATGTAGCATACACCTTGTGAGAAAAAGCAAGGGTGCGATGTGTGGTGATCCCTGGCTGAGCACACGGGGGAGAGAAGAGCAGAGAACAGCATCCCAAGACAAAGTGGGGTTTAGATGTTGTCCTGGTTTCAGCTGAGAGAGAGTTAATTTTCTTCACAGCAGCCAGTGTGGGGCTGTGTTTGGGTCTGTGCTGGAAGCAGCGCTGACAGTGCAGAGATGTTTTTGCTGTTGCTCAGCGATGCTCACACAGAGCCAAGGCCTTTGCTGCTTCTCGCACCACCCCGCCGGCGGGATGGCAGGGGCTGCACAAGGAGTTGGGAGAGGACAGACAGGACACCTGACCCAAACTGACCAAAGGGGTATTCTATACCATATGGCGTCATGCTCGGTTTATAAGGGCCTCGGGAGGAAGAGGAAGGGGGGGCAGCGACATTCGGAGTGATGGCGTTTGTCTTCCCAAGTAACCATTGTGCGTGACGGAGCCCTGCTGCCCTGGGGATGGCTGAACCCCTGCCTGCTGTGGGGAGTGGGGAATGAATTCCTTGTTTTGCTTTGCTTGCGCACGCGGCTTTTGCTTCACTTATTAAACTCTTGTATCTGAACCCACGAGTTTTCTCACTTTCACTCTTCTGACTCTCTCCCCCTTCCCGATGAGGGGAACTGAGCAAACATCTATGTGGTGCCCAGCCAACGGCTGGAGTAAAACCACAGCAGGTGTTTTGAGTCAATTGAGTTTCAGCCTTACACGATTTGGAACTGCGATAGGGACTGCAATGGTAGTATTTCATCCGTAGATCAAGTTGCGCAACCTAGAAAAATGAGGCTTTGCACTTTCGGAAGGGGCAGAGAAATGATTTAGCATCATCACCAGAAATAACTGTCATGTGGTTTACTGTAGTTTATGCAAAAGAACTTTCTCAAACACTCACAATGGGCTGAGAAGTGGAAAACATCATGCAAACAAAGTAGATGATAAAAGTATTTCTAGCATAGCTCCCAAGAAAAAACAGCTACTTCTTGTTGCTAAGAAATATGAAAATACAGAAAAAAGGGGTCTGTTGCAAAGGAACAGAAGTGTACTGCTACACCGTCTGTACTAACCCGTAGAGAACATTTGACTGTAAGAAGTTAAGTAGCATTATTTAACAAGAGTCATCCACAGCTCAAAGGGTACAGCTTGGTAGAGCAAAATATTTTTCAATTGCTTGTAACATGTCAACTCACATTACAACTGAAAAAAATAATTAGGATCTCGACACAAAGCTGCCTGGAGCCAGAGTAATCAAAATGGTTTCAATAGCTGTTCACTGCACAAATGAAAAGGTAATAATCCATTGTCAGTGTCTGCATGTAGATGCATGTTGATGGTTTCAGCTTAACAAATTAAATAGAAAGGAAACTGTTGGCGACACATTCTTTTGGTTATGAATATAACTCATAAAAATGTATCATGATAAAGCTCAGAAAAAATGGGAACGATTTCATTTGGTGGTTCTTCAGTACTTGAATTAACACACTGACTTCAGCAAACAAGATTATCTTGATTCAGAAACTTTCTCTGAATTTTCTTTTTCTCATTTAGGTGACTGTAAGCACTGTAGCAGTTGGCAGGCTCCTGGACACGGTTCTTTTGAGGAGGACAAAGTACTGAGGCACTGAGTGTGAACTTGTATTGGGATGGTGATTTAATGTTTTCTTACTGTTCTCTTACCTTGAAGCTTGTGAAATTAATTGTAGTGATTTCCTGGTTAAATCGGAACAAGACAAAGAATCATGCTTAAGTGTACTTGGACTCACTGTAAAAACACGCTAATATTAGTTAACTTCAAGCTAACGTGATTTCTTTTATCCATGTAAAGAGCTTAGTCAATAGATGAGCTGAAATCTGATATAATTTGAAATAAAAACTTCAAGCTCCTTATACTTTAGTTTAAGAAAACTAGGAATAAAAAGCAATAAAAGAACAATACACGATGCACTAAGAAATGTGGTCTTTTCTTAACACGGGCTTCAAAATAACAGGATGTCACTTTTTGTGGTTGGCGTGCGTTTTCTTGTGGGTATTCAAGTGGGGCACTTGAAGGAACATGTGCCCCTTGCAGGATACCTAATCAGCGAGATGTAAGCCTTGCATTGAGTCAGTACTAGATTTGATTTTTACCATGATTGTAACCATAAACCTCTTCAAGATAACCTGGATACTGTGGAAAACAAATCTGCCAGTGAAAAACATTTCTACTATTTTTATTTGGAAGAATTTATGAAGAAAACACGGAGTCTTTAAGTTGTGAAACAGCTGAATTTAATACAACTTGAAACACACATTAAAGGAAATACCAACAGATGAATACTCTTAAGACATCACTCTCCGAAACACACATTTGTTTTATCTCGTGGAGAATTAGCAACTGAAAATCATCACTATTTCTGCACAAACTGTGATAGACCATGGCAAATGTAATTTTCAGAGAACTTGATTGATCGGCAAGTGGTTAATGCACAAAATGGAGGTAGTGAATTAGTTCATGAAAGAGCCTTTTGCCTCCAGATACTTGTAACATCTGACTTCTCAATTAGTTTCTTTGCAAGTCTTTCATTACAGAAGTAAGTTTATAGCAGCAAATATGCCATATCTTCACTACAGAAGCTTTCCAGCATTTTTTTCCTTCAGTTTTTTATATATATATCATTCTCATATACATATTACTGAACACCTGAGAACTAATGGTGCCTTTTCTTGTTTTCCATTCACTCCCGATGACTTTGTGGAGCTCTTCTTCATTCCACCACTGCAGGTTAAAACAACTAGCTGGAAAACTTCTGCTTTGTATTAACCAAATTGCAGTTAAGATTCCTCTTTAGTAGATCATGCATAACTGTAAATTTACTTTCTAGTCCCACTTCAGTTATAAGCTTCCTATGGCCAGCAGTGCATAACGGGGTAGACTTCTACAACATGCATTGCAGTGATGATTAGAAAACGGTTTCCAAGCTATATAGTCTGAAATTCCCCCAGGATTTGTATTTGTATACAGCATCCACTATAAGAAACATGTGGCATAGTGCTGCAATCTACCAACTGCAAACGTCTAGTCGTGAAACCAAGATGTCCACTTCTGCACACACCTTCCTCCACAGTCCTCGCAACTTAACAGAGCAGGAAGGAACTCGGCCTTAGTGTCTGCCATTGCCTTTGGACTTTCCTAACTATTTGCAAAATATACTTTCTCAAGTTTAAAACTAATGTTATTAATCAGAGTATAACAAATGAAAAAGTATGGATATGTCCAAAACGGAAGACCTGAGGAGATCAAAAGTCCTGGAATGACTTTCAATTGCTTCTACTGATTGCTTCTATTACAGTATTTTTACTATATCAAACAGTATAAAAATTACAAAATATTGCCAAAAGGTAGCAGGAACATTGCTGTGAGCTTTGAAAATTTTTTAGTGGTTGCTGGTTTAGATGTGGCGGAGTTAATGGCATGGGTTCTTCATACAACTTTCAAAATCCCTGTCCCTCTGCAACATTTTCTGTAAGTAAAAAGAAACCTAGAGTATTCGTATATATAAAATGTAATTTTCTCCACTATCAGGAGTCTTCATGTATTTCTGTTGATATCCTTAAAGAAACTCTCTAAAAGAAAAATAAAACAAGATCAGCTTAAGATAAATGTACAGTTCTGTGACACGCAGTACAAGGAGATAAAAGTTATATTTAAGTGAAATACATACTGTGAGAAACAATTTTAAAAAGACTTATTTTTCTTAGAGTTTGGTGGTTGGTTTTTCTGAATTAATAGTTTGGCTTTCTGTGAACACGGGTTAGGACAAAAGGAGGATAGAACCTAAAAAAATGTTGGTCGCTGTCAAACACTAACATTGGATTTCATACTATTTTACAGCCTGTAAATTAAAATGTCTGCATTTCTCTTTAGTTTAATTTCCTCACTTTCTCTTATTTATTATATTGACATATTTATGTACGGTTAAACTTTCAATGTCAAACACTGCAATCCGTGATCCGAAGCAGGCGTATCATCTCATTGAACTACTCTGAGGACTACAGCATTGTCTGCAAATACGTATCTCCAAGGGAAGAGTGTGACTTTTGCTAAAACAGATACCATCATATAGGCAGACATCAGAGAGGGATGGACTGGCAATAAATACCTCCTCTCAAAAACTGCTAAGTTTAATGATGCATGCATTTCTGAATAGTGCTTCAATATTTTTGTCAGGTTTAGAAGACAATTATATGCCTTTAAGATACGGCATCGTGTCATTTTGAACAATAACTTTTTTTTAAAAAAAAGCATTTTGTTCTGCAGAACTGCAGCCTTTTATTTTTCCTTTCTTTTTTTTTAATAGGGGAAAGCCCTACAGCTGTGGTCTATTCAGTACACCATCACTCAAAAGCAAACAGGTGTAGAAATATTTGCTATTGGTTAGCAAAACATATGTTAAGTCCGAATCCTTAGCTGAAAATTGATTTCTGTATATGCTTATGAAAGTTATATATAGATTATATGTATTAACCACTGCCATGCTGAGCAAGCACATAAGTGAACCAGCACGTAAATCAATTACAAAATTTTACATGATCTGACGTCAAATATTGTTTTATGCCAAAGGACTTATAGAGGGTTCTCACTATTTTTTCTCCTCACACACCTCCATGAATTCTGGATATGGTTTCCAGCAATTTATCACAGCACCAACTGGCTCACATATGTGATCTTGATTCTACAGTTCTGCAATTGCTTGGATCTAGTTATCGACTTTCTGGGACTTGTGTGAGGCAATGGTGTATATGAAAGACCTATGTATGGGGTGTGACATCTACAGTTATTACAACTTAGTTCATCTTTGTAATTATGGAATAAAGCAGAAGTCCTCCGTCTTTTCTACCTTAAGCTCTCTACTCCAGTCTCAGAAAGGTCCAGCTACTTTGTGGGGCAAACAAATATTCAGAAGTCTGAGAAGGATAAGGAGGCCGTGACCCTCCCAACACCTACAGTAATATCCAGGAAGTTTTGTCCTCACATCTCCACAAGGCACTTGCCATGAGCAATGTGGGTTTTTTGGTTTTTTTTAACAAGTTCTTTTTGCCAAAGTTAAGCCTCATACGTTGGTATTTTAAGCATTTTGTCTCCCTGTACCAGACAAAATCCCTATCAAACACTGCAGCTAGAACATGGTGCAGCTACACTGCAGCTAGGTGGTGAAGCAAAGCTTGTGGCAGTAAGTTCAAGGCATGACTTTCACAAATCATATGAAAGTGTTTTCTTTTTAACTAATCTAATATTCTTTCTTCCTTAAAGTCAGACTTGATGCATCATCAGATCCAGCTACCCAAACCAGAAGGTTTTCATGTCAATACTTTTAAAAAGTATTTGATATTCTTTGCATTGTGAGCGAACATATATCAAAATGTGTAATTTATTTTTACAAAGGAAACA
This sequence comes from Psophia crepitans, assembly GCA_013399095.1. NCBI lineage: Eukaryota > Metazoa > Chordata > Aves > Gruiformes > Psophiidae > Psophia > Psophia crepitans. The sequence goes on from VWZZ01005983.1 coordinate 383,781, forward strand.
TCTGTGGTTGAAATGAATTGGATTATTATGTAAAATGCCTCAAGTAGAAAGAAATGCAGTTTTAGTTACACCATTTATTTTGGTATTATGTCACCCAGGAATAGTGTGGCCAGCAGGAGCAGGGAGGTGATCGTCCCCCTGTACTCAGCCCTGGTGAGGCCGCACCTCGAGTACTGTGTCCAGTTTTGGGCCCCTCACCACAAGAAAGACATCAAGGCCCTGGAGCGTGTCCAGAGAAGGGCAATGAAGCTGGTGAAGGGGCTGGAGCACAAGTCTGATGAGGAGTGGCTGAGGGAACTGGGACTGTTTAGTCTGGAGGAGGCTGAGGGGAGACCTTATTGCCCTCCGAGCTGGGGGTTGGCCTCTTCTCACAGATAACTAGCGACAGAACAAGGGGGAACGGCTGCAAGTTGCACCAGGGGAGGTTCAGGTTGGAGATGAGGAGAGATTTCTTCTCTGAATGGGTGGTCGGGCATTGGAACAGGTTGTCCAGGGAGGTGGTGGTGTCACCGTCCCTGCGGGTGTTTAAGAAAAGGTTAGATGCGGTACTTAAGGACATGGTTTAGTCAGTAATAGGTGGTGGGGGGACAGTTGGACTGGATGATCCTTGAGGTCTCTTCCAGCCTTAATGATTCTATGATTCTATGATTCTTTAGAGGGCCTCTTTCGACAAAAAGTGTGGTAAATAAGCAAAAGATATTAACTTACTGAACAATTTTCAAGACCAGACACCTATTAAACTATTAAAGTGATTTATAAAACAAAACTCAGGGGGAAAATATTCATTAGGTAGACAGAAATCAGTTCTTTAACTGATAAGACTTGTTTCTGTATAGCTCTGGTATATCTAGCTGAGGTAAAGAATGGTGATTTTCAATTGCATTTGTTGTTATACAATCCATAGCACTTAGTCACTGCTAAAACATGTAGATACCAACCTGAAAATCTCTAATGAACGTTAAAAAGAAGAAGATAAAACCAAAGGCCACTGTCCATTCACAGATCGCACTCACAAAATGATAAGTGTAATCCTGATGGAATGAGACATAAAATAAATTTTCAGGTAAAACAGCTGAGCAAAATAACTGGAATGCTATGAAAATAGACATTTCCTTCTGTAAATTCAACAAATATTCTACAACTTACAACTCACCATCCCAATACCCTGTTGTATAAAAGTCAATTCAGATTTAGTTTTTAGAGTGATATTTATCAAGGTTACCTATGTTCCATTAAGCAACGTCTTGTGCACTAACGTAAAAAATAGTACAAGAAAACCACAATTCGCACAATATCAAAACATAGCTTGAATATAATTCGCACATGAAAAATGCAGTTCTTGTGTGAAGGATACCAAAGTGCCCACATTCTAAACTTTTACACAGAGCCACTCAGTTCAGTAGTACTATCCCTTACAGTAAATTGTCACGATGTTTTAAAATGGAGGGCTACCCTTGTACGACAGTTCCTGACATGACCTGTCAGGATGGTTTTTAAGTAAACCATCATAGAAAACCTATGTGGTGTGACACAAACAGAATGCAAAGTGTTTCTTAACACGCCATCAACAAATATGCCGTGTGTTTCAGTGACATTTTCTCATCCTTGAATCTCAAGTGAAAAAAAAAACAAACCTCAAGAGATATTACTAAGATTATCTAACTTGTGAAGATTTCTCACACAGCTGACTTGCCACTGAAGTACATTTGACACGCTTGCTTATATTAAGCTCTTCAAGCAGGATATGCTTTCTGGATGATTTAACCTGTTTTTTTATTACCTTCGTGTGGCAAAGTTTGTCCAAAAAGATAACTTACCTTTCATAGTTATCATTCTGAGAACACTGAAATCAGTTAAAATACTTGATATCGACTTTAGTATGTTTCAGGTTGGAGCCTCGGAGTTTATCACAATAGTAAAGATTATTTAATAAAGAATGGTGAAGAAGCTGAGAAAACCAATGTTGTATAAAACCTCAAAAACTTCAGAATCAAATTGGTCTGATTTTCTTTCATGTGTGAAGTTCATTTTCAAGAAATGTGACTGTAAAAGGAAGTAGAACTACTCACTTCCAGAATTTTAATTTTTTTTTTTACAATTTATTCCACAGGTAAGTTTCAAATGCTTAGTTAAAATGAAAGTCTAGCTCACTGAAGATTTACCCATCTGTGACAAATTTTCTTACCCAAGCCGCAGACAGTTTTCTAAAGAAGAAATAACTGGAAATCAGCATTGCACAAATCGGTGAGATTTCACAAATCTGTTCCCCCGTTCACACGTAACAGCATACCGCAAATAAAATGGCACAGGGTAAGTGGGCTACCTAACGACATTTTACCTTTTCACCTGGAGTCCAATCAATTTTTGTCATGGAAATTCGCGAAGCAAACACAATCACTGGGAAAAACACAGTGTAAAGGAAACTATAAAAGTTTAGTGAGTAATGTCTTCCTACAAAAAAATATTCCATCACTGCCTTCTGTAACACAGGAGATCCGGAACAACCAGAATATTGAATCAAAGACGAGAAGTAAATGAAACACATTATTGAAAGTTAACTGATAGCAGCAATCAAAACAAATTTCTGCACGTTCTTCCAAAGTACAGAGGGGAGACACTCCAAAACTCACATCACGTTCATGACTGAGAACAGTGGGAGCTGAGTCCTGCATTGTTGGAAGGGGAACCATGTTGGCTTCCACTGGTCCACAACAGGTGCCTTTATCTGTGCAACTTTCTCTCAGGACCAGGACCCTCTTCAACAGCTGCTGAAACCAAAAGCAGGCTGTCGCTGGCTGGCTGACGCAACTTTCTGCTGTGACCACTTTTGTACACTGGCAGGTCACCACCTCAAGCCCACTAAAATCAATGGGATGACTGATTTCAGCAGACTGTGGGAAAAGACAGTAAGTGTCTTGATTGTGTCTCTACAGGAAGCATCTAATGAAGACAAGTACCAAGCAATGTGATCCAAAGCATCTGCTTAGGCTTAAAGGAAATCTTGGGTATGCCAGCTGTATTTTGTATGTCCGTGTGTTAGGTTCATTTTAGAAACAGTGCCCCTCTTTTGCAAATCTTTCTCCATATCCTCCTTCAAATGAAGGAGGATGGAAAGTTGGTCTAGCTGACTTGCTGAGGTCCCTTCCTATCTGCATTATCCTATGTTCCTATGAAGAACACTAGGGCATTAGATTTAAATATACCACTGAAAGAAGAGATACAGCCTTTTAGACAGACCCTGAAACTCATCTTTATGCTATGAATGGTGTTTTGACACACTAGATCCATTATTATAGCAGAAATATTAGAGAGCCCTAAGCAAAGACTGTAACCTCATTTTCATCCTTTATCAGCAATGGTTTGACTTAAAAGGAAAACCATGAATGTATAAAGGGAAAACCGTGGGATACAGCATAAAGGATACTGGGAATGAAAGCAATGCATGATATTACAGATATGGCCATCCGTATGTGACACACAAAGTAAGTATTCCACTGTGGACAGGACTTGTAAGAGATTATAGACTGAAGTGTAATGTATACAACTCCCGAGCCAAATGCCACCAAAGCTCCTATGTCATGGACACTGGGAACAGACAGCTCCTGGAAAGAGAATCAGCAGAATGGTTAGCCGCTACTATTTGTACATGGCAGGAATCAATGAGCCCTGAGAAGATGGTAGTCACATTATGCTGGGCACGTACAAGCAGTGGCAAACAGTCCCCTCTCCCAACAGTCTACACAGAGAATGTGAAAGAAAAGGCACAAAGAATAGCCTGAAGAGGTAAACTAACCATGCTCAAAGCCACCAGGTCAAAGTCCTTTCCTGTGTTCACAAAATAGCATAGATCAATTTTAATACTGTTCAAGAGTTGGTCTATTACAAATCAATGTTTCCACAAACAGGAATTAGCTTGCGTTTTTCTTAAGAGGTTCCCTGAAAGAAAGTTGTGGTGAGCTGGGGGTCGGCCTCTTCTCACAAATAACTAGCGACAGGACAAGGGGGAATGGCTGCAAGTTAGGCCAGGGGAGGTTTAGGTTGGAGATTAGGAGAAACTTCTTCTCGGAAAGGGTGGTTGGGCATTGGAAGGGGTTGCCCAGGGAGGTGGTGGAGTCACCGTCCCTGGGTGTGTTTAAAGAAAGGTTGGATGTGGTACTTAGGGACACGGTTTAGTGGGTAATAGGTGGTGGGCGGACGGTTGGACTAGATGATCCTTGAGGTCTCTTCCAACCTTAATGATTGTACGATTCTATGTTTCTATACCTCCTTTTTCCCTTTACCCTCCCAAAGATTTTAATCCTTTTGTGCTGAAAGTCCAATCTGCATTTGTGTGGCCATACTCTAATAGTAAAGTTTCATGGGAAATGTTCTAAATAGTGACTGCTATAGCTCTGTCTCCCACCCTCCAGTGGCCAGCCGCAAGGCTCCAGGAAATAAGTCAGCAGAATATTAGTTATATATTAACATACACACAAAAAATGTTACCTAAAATAAGCTCTTCATATGAAGGTCTTACATTGTCAGTCTCTTGAACTATTCAGCCTTCTTACTCCTCCCCACATCATCAACCACTTTTATTCCAGTTCCGTAACAGGTGAAAGTGTGTATAACATTCCAGTATCACTACATGTGGCCTATATTTTTGTAATACCCTACCTATGGACGATTCTCTCCTTTAAAACACAAACAAGTAGAATATCCAGTAACAAAACAGATGAATATTCCAGAGAAATTATTGTATTCTAAATGTTTAAAAAAATTACAAAGTTATGCCAGCTTGGAATCCAGTATCAGGCAGATAAGTGTGCTTTAAAGTGCCTTTCTGTCACCAGAGCATAGAAAAACATATGCTATGATCTGACTGACTACAGTTCTAGTTTAGTGATTCATGAAAACACATCTATGTCCTTCCATTACATATTTTAACATCTTTCCTGCCTGGAAGCCACTCTTTTCTTTGTCTTGTAATGGTTATTATGTTCATATGTTCTAATTTTGTTCCCCGTGTTTTCTTTCTACTCATCCCCTCCTAACTCTCTGTGACGTACTAAGCTGTGTCACATTTTAAGGCACAATCCTCACAAGGTATTTAAGTGGCATCTCATCTATACCTGCCTTTTTTTTCTCCTCTGTCCCACTTTTTGCCTTCCAGATAGAAATGACAGGAATTGGTATAGAAAACACTAAGCAGGCATAACTGTTGGCTTTTGCAGCTAGCCCCATACACAATATACAGAGCTTTTCTAACATAGCTCTCATGATTGCTCCTACCAAACTGTCACCAACTCTCTAAAACGCCCATCACACTCAACCCCTGCAGAACCTGGGAAATGTTGCTACATCTGCTATGGTAAGCCTCCTAAGCTTTCTGGTCAAAAACAGGAAGACCTCTCTCTAATCATGTGATTAGAGGCAAAATCAGACCTGCTCAGACCTGGGCATTTGCTTTGCCTTACTCATTAAGGATTACAGAATTTTTCCTTCCATATCCAAATACCTTCTTGAAGCTAGCCCTCCACTGTCTGCCGTTCCTGTGTTTCATGCACTGTGCTATTTAAAACAGAGAACAAACAACCATTACTTATTTTCTATTTTGCTTTTAGAGGACACAATCCTAGCATTTTCTCCCACCTCGTTCCTCACTTTTGCTAAGTGTTCAGAGATCAATACCTTTAAAACCCCATGCTACCTACTATATCTTACCTTGAAGCAAAAAGAATGAAAATATGTTCCTCACAACTAATTATGCTACTTAAAAGACTCATCATAAGTGGCACTAGATTTGAGTAAATAAAAGCAAACCTTAAATTTTTCCAGTATAATTTCACACTGAAGCCTTTTTAACAGACTAGATATTTTGCTTTGGGGAAAGAGAAAATTAACTGATGCCCAATAGTGTCAATCAGCTCTACTACAGTACTCAGGTATGGCGTTAGCTCACCTGCTGGGGAAAAACAGATGTTAAGAAACAAGCAGGTAGTGCACATGAATGTGAATTTTCTGCATGACCCACTGATTATAGGGACCAGACTGATTGCTAAAGAAATAACTTCTAATTCCATCTTTGCTTTGGTCTCCGGACCGGAAAGAATCACCTGATCTTGAGCAAATTTCACAGTCTATTCATGTCTCAGTTATTCTACTGGTAAAGGGAATAAGAGTGTACCGTTCACTAGTAGCATACTATAGAGTTAAAAGACCGAAGACTTACAAGCCACCATTTCCATCTTCCTGGGCAATTAAGCACACTCAAAAACCTGCTAGATCAGATCCTTAGCTAGATTAGATCCTTACTGTGTTCTGAACCCCTCCTACAAACTGCACTTAACATGGAAAGAAAGATCAAAGCAGAGGAAAGAGAAATTAGGTGAGGAAGGAGTTTATGAACAGGCTATGAGAGACCCGACAGATTAGATAAGAATCAATGTTATAACTGTCAAGAGGCCCCTTTGGAAACTTTAGGATCAAAGTTTCTGCTTCCTTGACTCTCCCAAATTATTTTGCATTCCTGATTCGTCTTTTCCTTACTGAGTTTGTTTTCTATTTCAGTCCAGCAACACTGTTCCCCATCATCTAACTGTTTTTGTGACACATATAAACCTAATCAACATGAGTACAGATATTTAAAAGTAGAATAGCATGCTTAGAACAGACTGCAGTGCCTGTAGTGTTTGTAATCCACACACACTGCCTGGAGACAGAGAGACTAAAAAGAGCAAGATATCAGTCCAAAGCAGAGGGGTTTTTTGTCTGAAAATACCACGTCAATTACATGCAAAATTGTATTGGCTGCTGAAGCCCCGACCATCTTTCTTTTGAATTTCTCTGTATGCTGTCAGGCCACTACATGAGCACAATAGCATTTACCAAAGTGTTCCCCAAGGTAGACCATCCTTTACACGAAATAATTCAGCTGTTTCCACAGATTTAAAGGCAGTATCTCAAACTATCTGCCATTTAAACTCGACCTGATTCTCAGCTGAAGTTTTCAGTGCAATTGTCCTAATACTTCTTTGTGTCAGTATTTACCCTATTACACATTTCCTCACTAGAAAAAGTGAAAAGAATAATCTGTTTCAATATTCTTTCCTTCTATCAAATTTTCTTTCAGATACTGAGGGGTGGACGACTTTGATTTATAATCAGGTATCTTATCCTTTCTGGCAAAGTAAGTGGTAATTCTACATGTGTCTATTAAAAGACTTAACATATTGTTATGCCATCTTCTACAGACACAGAACAATGGGCTAATATTGTGCTCAGTGTTCTGACCTGTCAGCTAAGTCTAGTTTGTTCCACAGAAAATGCTGCTAGCATGCATGCCATCATTCAAGTAAAAATACAGTTGCTTTTGCTAGTCTGACTTATTTTGCCCTACCAGACTGTAAGCAAACTAAACTGCTAATAGCAAAGCTTTTTTTATAGTAAAGTTTTCCTAGTAAAAATTTTACAGCAAAAGCATCTATATTAAGTTGTTTTCTAGTACAGATCTGTTACAAGACAAGCACGCACAAGCCCCCTCACTGACATAGCTGTATAAGCAAAAAATCTCGTATATAGGGGGAAAGTAAATCTGTCTTTTTAAAACTACTGAAAAAAGGCAGACACAAGAAAGACATTCTTACTCCATTTGCCAAGTATCCATGCTGGGATAATGTTAACCACCCTGATCTGTTTGACTTTTTAACTGGTAAAACAACTTTAGTTTAATTTATGACACGAAATTTACGGTCATACCTGAAAAGTTGCAACTATGCCCATTCCAATACAGCCCATCAATCCAATACATAATGAAAATACGTTGCATGAAGACTTAACAAAGTGTGATGACTCATTTTGCTTCTCTATTAATAAATATCTGATGTACATTGTAATTACACCTGAAAAACAAAAAATACATATTTTTTCAATGATCATGTATTGCTTACATTTTTAACACCTTGCCCTGTAACACATTAGCATACAGAATAAAATTGTAAGCATAATACCAATATAAATAATACTGCCTTTGACTCTACTGGGATGAAGAAGAAAGTGAATTTCAGATGTATTACTTTCAGATAGAACTGTCTTAGCATTATCTTAGTCTTAACATCACACATTAACGCTATCTAGAAATAACTGCACATTGCTTCAAGAAAAACACTAATTTAAATCCCATTCTTCTGTGCATTTTAGGCACAGAGGCATTGGCATTCCACATTAGGAATAGTTGTTCCAGGGAGATGAACCATAAGCTGGAAGTGAGAGAATTTATTCTGCTCTGATATGCAGTCTTGTGCCAGAAATACATCTCCTTATAATGGATGCCCTCAAGAATTAACACATTTTTGTAGAGTGTAAACAGAAAAAACCCCGTAACTAGCTGTGTATCCAGAAAATATTTTCAAAGCTTTTGCGCCAATTTGGGCTGCTCTTTAGTACATACAGTGTCCCCAAACCACTACACAAAGATTGTATTCCAGCCTATGTGACCCCAATACGCAGTTCACTTCTGACACACACCTCTACTGAATTAGAAGATTAGAAGTTCATCAGGATATAATAAGCTGTAGACTGGATTCCACAGTTCAATAACAGAACAGTTTCAGTCTATCTGCAGTTGGAAAAATAAATCAGGTAACTTTCTCCAGACGCTATGAGGTTTCATGAAACACACCACGATAGTGTGACTGAATACGACTCACAGAAAAGGTAAAATACATGATTTTTACTTTGCATGAAGGTTATCACAGACTATGTGTATACAGAGGTACTCAGCTCTTGATCCTCCATCCCCTAGCAGTGAATATAAAATGCCAAACTTCCTGAGTCACGGTCATCAGACATTTAGTGGAGGAGTAGGCATCTTTGAAAAGGAGCTAGATGTTGCTTCAACACTGCTCTTCCCTTTGCCACAGCATCCTAGAACTTAGTGTCTTCCTACATCAAAGACAGTGTTTTTGTAAGTAATTATGCTATCTTTCTTCCAGTTTTTGTTTCCAGGTGCGTTGACTACTTTGTATTGATGAGGTGCTCTTAAGAGACAGAAGTGACTCTAAGCCTGCACTTACCGACCCTAAGGACCTGGCTCTCAAGATATTACTTCCACCTACCCGATACTAACATTTGACTGTGCAGTACCTTTTCTGCAGAATATTGTATGGACTGCAATGTAAGCAGACAGCTTTTGCTAGTTTTCATTTCTTTGCTGTGTTCAAACCAAGTACCTTATACATACCTAAAAGTGCTGAAATATTAATCATAAAACCAAAGATACCACTCTCTGGAGGTTTAGTTCCAGTGTCACTAAAGCAGGAAGAGAAAGAAATTAAAAGTTAATTGAGATTCGTGAAACGTAAGTGAGATGTACACATGAAACCCCAAGAGAAATGTAACTTGTGTGAACTGCTGCTATGTGCGTAAGGCATTTAACCATATAAATTGGAAGGTTGTCGGATGCGTGCTTAAGCTCCATTTGTAGTACTGAATCTTTCTTTTTAGGAAAAAAAAAATAGAGCATACTATTTAAACTGCATTTCTTCCTTTTCTGTATGCAATATGCAGAGATGTTACAGAGCAATACTTTGCTCATGAATGACATAAATGATTACATAAATTACATTTTAGAAATTACATTTCTGTGTTAAATTAATATCATGATAGAGTAAAACATATCCAATGGCCTTCAGTATCCTAAGATGTGAGACAATTGGGCTTAATTGTCTGATCTGTTTGAAACAACTTTACCCCAGGAGAGCAATCGCGTTCCAATGCCTGGGAACGTTCCTAGGCACTGTTTGATTTACTAATGTAGATACAGCTTAAGAGTACTCTAGGCCCAAGGTGTTGTCTCTTCTGCTGAAGCAATTCACCTTTGCAGAGGATAATTAGAAGTTCACTGGGACAGACAGAGCATGAGTGTGAGAATATCTATTGAATTTATACACATACATACATATGAAAAACATCATATATACAAAATACATGTTCCGTAGAAAATAGAATACCTTCGTCATAAAATCCTCTTCCCTCTTGTCCCTACACATGCGCAAACACCCACCCCAGAGAATGCCCTTTCCTCAGAGGAAGGACATACTCCTGGGGGTATGTGGATCCAAGTTCCTTCAAGCAGGACTCTTCTATAAAAGGTGGGAGCTCTGTTGAAAGAATACTGCGATGCCATCACCTCTTTAGGCTATTTTTTTCTTGTCTAACATACAACCAGTTGATATCTATTTGATCTGTCTCTGTTGGTCAAGCCAACAAAAAAAATGTGGTTCATAAATCTTTACATAACTTGGGTGTGAGCTCAGTTTTCACTCAGCAGCACCAAGAGGCATTGACTGTGTGTGTAAACAGAGGCACCCAAGGAGAACCATAAACTCGTAAAGATTCTAGCTAATATCAAAGTTCAGTGGAAACCGAGCAAAGATTCTGAGAACAAAACTTTCTCTTAGGTGTACAATGCAACAAGTAAGTACTAGCTAGAGATTTTTTTTACGTGATTCAAGATGACGAATACTCTTCATTCCAACAGTGAGGCTGGATTAGTTTTTAGTGCTAAACTTCTGAACTTAGCACTGAGTGCAGCCAAAATGACAAGTGCTAACCATAACACCCAAAAGAGAAAGCACTCTCTACATATGCATTCTTAAAGATTTTGACAATTTTATTAAGTTCAAGCCAGAAGAGCTTGACCATATCAAAAGATTTAATTTTTTAGAAATCAATATTTGCTCTCAAACCCCTTCTGTTACAGAAGCATTTGTATTATCAGTTGCTACGATGATAAGAACAGGTGAAGGGAGAATCCTTTCCTACGAAAAATTGATGCAAAAAGTAGAGAAAAATCTTGTGTTTCTTTTGACTAGATTGGTTCCAAATTCTCACACAACAAAAGATTGGACCAGGCTTTTAGACAAGTTTTTACAACTTCTCAGGCATTAAGAATCCCTATTCATCTGTATTTTCTTGTTGTAATGCTTTCTGAAGACTTGCTCCAGCTTGTACTCTATATTAGTCTTGTTTTTCTGTGACAGTGGAATTGGTGAAAACAGTTACTCTCTTTTTTTTTTTTGACGCTTCTGAAAATCATCTTAATCCATGCTTCATTTAGCCCGTTTTTAAACTTTGAACTTCACATCTTGTCCTCATGTGCCTGGAGTGTTTTGATTAATATGACAAAGGACTCCATTTAAAAAGTGGGCCACTTGTGACAATCTTGAAGGACTTTTGCAAATCAGAAACTGCTCTATGCTAAGTACAGGACTGTGATCACTTCAAAGCTTTTGAAGGACTTTAGGTGAGAAAAGAATGGAATTGGCACATGGAAAGCCATTTGAAGTTCTTGGAACACTTCACATCATAAGAGCAATCCAAATAACCTTAAATTGCATGGAACTCCATTTTTTAATTAAAATTTTTCTCAAGCTAAAGCTTTATAGGTGAATTTTGCTAGTGTTGGTTTTTAAACTCAATAATCTTAGATGTATGCTTTCAAGAAATTTCATACCAAGAGTACTATATCATATCTAAAATGTATTTGCAAAGTACTGCACTGGACTTTTAAGGACACAATCTTTGCAACATCGTATTTTCCACTAAAAAATCCCTGAAGCTAAATGAAGACTTAGGTACATTTTTGTTTTACTTCCAGTCTGCTGCTTATGAAAAAAGAAAAAAAATAAATATTTGTGACAGTTATTTTCTTTTCATGAAAAAGAAAAAAGCAAATGCACGTATGAAACAAAAACATGTGCTCGCTTATTTGCAGTGGTGCATAGGTGAGCACGACCACCACGGAAAAGACAAGGAACTATGAAAATGAGCATTTGTGTCACCATCTCACGTAGAAAAATTCTACAAATGGTCAAACAGTCTTCTGAAGAGTGGAAAGACAAGAAGGTAGAGGAGACAGCGAATAAATATTTTCAGGCTGAGACAGCGAATAAATATTTTTAGGCTAAAAGACTCATCATCATGAAATTTTCCTCATAGCCATCATAAACTATTTCCAAACTGAAGTCCCAAATTTTTGAAGTAGGAAGAATATATTCTACCTACAGGGATTCTGATTGATCCAGAGGTACCAACTGGCAGAAAATACTTTAAGGAAAATTCCCTTTACTCCTTCACTGAGAATTCAAACCACCAAACAGCCACCCCAGCACATCCAAATTAGTTTGGATTTTGAGTAGTATGAGCAAAAGAACTAATATGGGCACAACCTAACCATCTTTCAGGCCTCAGCTGCTAGGAAACACAAAATCATATTCATTTTTATTTACCCAGAAATGTATTTATATGGTTTACTTGATGCAATGTTAACACAGTTTCAATGACAAATTAAATGTGGTTTTCTCTCACTGTGACAGTTGTCACATGATAAACAAATAGAATTAACAAGTTACCTCAAGGCATACAGAGGATGCTTGAGGAATGTAAATAAGAATTACAGAAATGTTGAACTAAAATTTGTCAGTATTCTTCTCTTTCATGTAACTGGAATTCCCCCATACAAGCTCTATTTAATTTTTGTAGTTCATTTTAAGATATTGCACAACTGAAATGTGGCAACATTCTTCCTCTTTCTTTTTTATCACTCTCTAAGTTTCACTAAATCACATTTTTAATCCCATGATTCAGCTTCTTGGGCTAATGCAATAACCTGCAAAATAAAAAGAGGAATTATGGTATGACTATTGGCCTCAGTACTTAGAAGGAATCATCATATTACTCTCAAGTGCACATTCTGCGAAGATCATATACTTTGACCATGGGCCTTTAGAATTATCACAGATTGTTCACCAATAGTCAATGTATCTCCTTAGTCCAAATGCTGTGTTAAAAGTATGTAAAATAAACAAGGAAGCTGTCTTTCAAAAAACCCCCAACTTTACTAGCAAATGTAGAAGGCCTGAAATGTGAATGGGTTTGGTTTTGTTTAAAATCACCGACACAGCCTCATATGTCTTGGATTTTTTTAGGGTATTTGGACATTTATTGTGATACCTTAGTTAAATGATAAGAATGATTTTTTCAGTGAGATGCTAAGTTAGATCAATATAATTATGGAAGCTGTGATATATTCATCAGTATTACACAGCTGTGACTTGTAGGTTTGGTCTAGCTCTTTAAAAAGAATGACACATTTGAGGTATCTGGGCTGTCAAAATCTTGACTACAAAGACAATTTTACAGAAAAAACCACGTCCTGTTCTCTCACACATTTTATTCAAGGACATGACTTCAACATAAGAAACATCATTTGTCAAATTTCTTACTACAGGAGCTCAAAATCCTGAGCATGAATGATGTACCGAGCATCGACACAGTTATATGAAATGGGTTATTCTTCTTGGTTAATAATGGATAAATTGCACTGGTTACAAGCGCTTTTGAGTCAGTAAAACTGTGTACGTCATCAAGGAAGAGCATGAATATAACCACAATTGTTAAGGCAATGGGGTATTTGTGCATGCACAAGTACAAGGTTTTCCAAGCGCTGGGTCCAGATTTGAGCAGATAATCTTAAGAAGTTTTGCTAACCTTAGCATGAAGCCCAACTTTCTTTGGCTGAATTTGAATGATGCTCAACTTTCCCGTGGGCTTTGGTGTCATTTGCACCACCTCAGTTGCTTACAACGACGGACGTTAACTGTCAGTCAAATATACATGTCCGTACAAATCTGGTTAGCAGTCTTTGGGAAGTATGCACGTCTGTAAGGTCCTTCAAGCAATTAGGTCTAGATGTATCTTGAAAAATGTATCTGAAAGTCTTTTTTAGATCTTCCATATATGAGAGACCACTCTTGGATTTCTGGCTTACCTTTAATCTATTAAGAGCTAAATACTAGTGATTTTACAGCTCAGATTTAAATGCCAACATAAGCGATGTATAAACAATGATTTATACAAATTGCGCTTAAGCGACTGCGGCTGTAGAAAAGAGATGCCAGGCATCTTTCAGGGAGCCCTTTACACTCATTCCTCCTATGCTGAAATTTTAAAACTGCGTGTTCGTGGGGGTGTGTGTCCTCCAAAAGCTACTGTAGGGCTTTGATCCTGTCACCTTCCAGTGCAGTTTGCCCAAGTTCTAGAGCTGCACAAACAAAACTACATTTCCACCACTGACTCCGGGGCAGATCCCTTAAGATTTGCTAGGATCAGGCCTGCAGCACACTTTGGCTCGAGCAGAAAACAGTTTCAGGTCCTTTCTACCACGACCGCTAGCATTGGGTTCCTACGGCTCCCAGAGAGGCCTGGGTGCTGGAGGTGTGATGGGTGACAGGAGCGCACTGCGGGTCCCCGCTCTGCCAGCCCTCACGGGGAGGCCCTGCCACCGCTGCCTCTCCTCCCCCGGGGTACCCCACATCCCCACCGGGGCCCCGGCCCCAGCCGCGGGGAGAAGCAGCCGCCGAGGGAGGCTTCAGCACCTCCTGGCTAAGCCGCCGCCTCGCAGCACGGCCGTCACCCTCCGCTCCCCCCGCCGCCCCTGCCTCACCTGATGTAGGGGACGAGGGGCTCGACGTGGCCGGCCAGCACGGCAATCACATAGGAGATGATGAAGGCGGCTGAGGACCAGCCGACGAGCAAAGCGGGGACGAAAGCCACGCCGGGCATGCAGCACAGCATCGCCGGCGGCTGCCTTGCCGCGGCCATCAGCGGCTGGGACAGGAGCGCCCGACCGGGCTCCGTGGAAGCGCCCTGAAGTCACAGACCGTGACCGAGGACTTGCGGGACGCACACACGGACACGCACCCCGGCCGGTTCCCACCCGCCCGCCTCACGCTTGTCTTCCCCTGCCAGGCAGCGGCGCTGCCACCTCCGACAGCCCCGGGGATCCCCCGCAGCCCGCAGCCTTCCCTTCACTTTCGTTTCGCCTCAGCGCTCCCGCCGGGGGGCAGCGCCCGCGCCCGCCCCGCCCGCCGCCCCTAACTGCCGCCAACGGCTAACGGCCCAGCCGGCCCGGCGCGGAGCCCCGGGCGGTGGGGAGCGGGGGGGGCGGCGGGATTTCTGATCGACGGCAGAAAGGCTCCCCACAGCCCCGGCTGTCGCTGCCGGCTCTCCGGGCTGCGCACGCCCTGGCTGGGGGCACGGGAGGGCGGCTGTGCTGCCGGGGAGTGCTTGGCAGCGTTTGCGGGGGGGGTCCCTGCGGTTTGTGCGTTTACAGTTGTCGTTAAAAGCACAAGGGTTAAAAATGCGCCCGGCCTTCGCTATTATCGCCGTGCGCTTCGCAGCTTGTGCTCGCTGCGAGGCCGGCTGGGCGGGCGGGAGGCCCGGCCGAGGCCGGTCCGCTGGGACTCCTCGGGGGGCACGGCGCGGGGGGAGCGGGCTGGTTGCGGCGGTCTCGTTGTGGGGTCCTGCACGGTGCAGACCTCACCCACCTCGGAGCTGCGTTTCAAGAACGCAACGTAGCCGTGGTTTGCACGTCTTCTGGGGGATTTGCTTTTTCAGGTGCTTAGGGGGAAACCACAGTTCAATTCACAATCACGGTGCGTTCCGCATTTTCGCTTTGGCCTAACCTGAAGCCGTGGACAATCTGCCAAGGTTGTTTGTGTTTCCTTTGAGTGTTCGCATTTCTCTGTCTCCCAAACATACACCCAAATGCGAGGTCACCGCTCTGAACCGGACGAATACGTACATACTCCGCTCCTGCGGTGGAAGCGTAGTAAGTTAGAGGGTGAGTACGTTGCATGCCTTTGAAGATATTAAAAAATGAGATAGAAATTTAATAAAACAGACTTGAGACAGTGTGCATTGGTGTAAGATCAGAAAAGTAATCGCACAAATTATTCTACCGCTGAGACTGGAGATGCTCTGCACCCTGTGCCCCTTGGCAGTAGCATATTGCTCACGTTCTCAACGTGTATCTTGAGTCTCGTAATTCACTAATACTTCATGATTACGCTCGAGCGCTTTTACAAAAAAAAACCCAAACAAAAAAAAAGCCAGTCCCTTTTCATACTGGCTAATACTTCTGTCCCGCAGTAGGGGTATTTTAGGTATAGGGAAAGCAGGGGTTTGAAAAAAACCCCACCAAATGACAAAACCCCCACAAATTCGTACTTAATCTTTCCATAGGTAATCTGTCTTCTAGTAATTTTCGGTGGCAGGAATTTCTGACTGAAAGAAAGGGTTTATTTCTTTTTAATTGAGACGTGCAAAAGTAATGGAGCGAAATTTGTATTTGAGCTGTCTTAATATATGCTGATTTGAAACTTTTTGTTTAATTACCCCTCAATATCAGATATCTTTGTTTTTTCCCTTGAAATAGAAAATGAAGATAAATACTATACAGGCAGTATATCTAGTCTTTTTGCTAAATAAATGGACTGCATAAATTTATCGATGTGCACTGTATTTACAGAAGTAGAATTTGACTTTTTAAAAATTTTTTTTTGGTCAGTTATGTAGTATTCTGGTTTGATTCTTTATAGAATGAGGATAGGATTAACTTTACTTACTGCATCAACATTTAAGTGGCATTGTTGGAAAAATGTTTCATCCACTGTTCTGCAAAATCGCATTATACTGCCTATAGTTTTGTAAGTAGGATAACTCACTCTAAAGTGAGAGCCGAGTACTTAAATTCCTCACATGACTTTTTGCAGTACCTGGACATTATTTGGAGTGAAAGAAAAAGGCACGTCTTTGGCTCAAGCAGGTGGTAACTTACTGTTTGGCAATCTCTAGCAAAGGCACTTTGTTGCTATGTAAACATTTATTACAGCTCATGTGATGTTTCTTGATACTTTTATTGTAGGAGGTAGTCGGTAACAACATATAATTTGAGCAGTGATCTTTGTTGTTGTCAGCAGCATTAGTACATTTTTCTTCACAAGATCAGTAGGAGCTGCAAGGAGTAACAAATACAGGTTACTCACAAACTTGGGGGAGTAATTTTATTTACTGGACTTGAGAACATTAGTGGGATATTTCAAAAAAGGTCTGTGTATTTTGATTTATTTGATTTATTATTGTGCTTTGAAAAAAAGTATTAAAACACTGGCAGTATAAAAATACAAAATAACTATGGGCTTTAACATAGCTTTACTGGATTTTTGTAGATGAAAAATTAAAGAGGAGCCATCAATGTGCGCTCACAGCCCAGAAGGCCAATTATATCTTGGGCTGCATCAAAAGTAGCATCACCAACAGGTTGAGGGAGGTGATGCTGCTCCTCTGCTCTGGTGAGACCTCACCTGGAGTACTGCATCCAGCTCTGGGGTCTCCGGTACAGGAAAAACATGTTAGAGTGGATACAGAGGAGGGCGACAAAGATAATCAGAGGGCTGGAGTGCCTCTCCTGTGAAAACAGGCTGGGAGATCTGTTCAACCTGGAGAAGACTCCAGGGGGCTTGTAAAAAAGATGGAGAGAGTTTTTACCAAGGCTTGTAATGACATGACAAATAGTAGTGGTTTTAAACCGAAAGAGGGTGGATTTAGATTAAAGAAGAAATCCTTTACTGTGAGGGTGGTGAGGCACTGGAACAGGTTGCCCAGACAGGTTGTAGATGCCCTTTCCCTGGAAGAGTTCAAGGCCAGGTTGGATGGGGCTTTGGGCAGCCTGGTCTAGTGGAGGGTGTCCCTGCCCATGGCAGGGGCGTTGGAACTAGATGATCTTTGAGGTCTCTTCCAACCCAAACCATTCTGAGATTCTGTGGTTTAACAAAGTGATTGGACTACTTTCTATATGTTTGAAACATTGATAAAAACTTATGCTTGTCAGTTCAGTATCATATTACAATCATTAGAAAAATGGATGTGTCAAGATGTGTAAATAATAACATCCATGTCAGTGATTTGAAAACATATGAAGGGAAATAGTCATGGAAGAGACCTAAAATAGACTATGCTGGTGGTACTTGTATCCCCACTTTTCTTCTGTTTTTTTCACTATCTGGTGTCCATGGGTTTTATATTTGTTATATGTGACTATTTTCTTTATCACATTACCTTCTGAGGAAAGTCAGGTAGTTGCTATTAGCTAGGGTGCATAAAGAGATTTTCTATGCAAAGTGTCATGTAAGAAGCTCATTGTTTTGTTACGCCACCTACATAGCACTCTTCTGGTTTTCAAATATCATGTCCTAGACTAAATTCTGCCTTGGCACCTCCAATTTGAGAATGATGATATACTAATTTTTAAGCCTCTCTCTTTCCCATTGTGTTCTCCTTACTGTCCATACCTGTACTTGATTAAAAAAAAAAAAAAGTCATTACTCAAATGCACTCCTGCTGCCTTGTGGGTGCTTGCTCCATAGACTTTTTCAGCTGCTGGTGACAAGTTTATTTACTTGTCATTGACAGGCATTCTTTTTCTAACAGAAAACACAGGTAGCTAAAAACGGTTTAGAGTGAAGGGCTTGAAGGCTCAGGGACTGATGCAATAGCGGGGCAATCACATTTTCTAGATACATCAGCGTCTCACTGAGCATTGATGAAAAGAATATTGAATAGTACCTTCTAAATCTAAACAGATTGCTTGCATACTTCACTTCTCATATTTATCTGACACATCTAGATTATTTTTTTATGGTCAATCCATTCTGGTATTTAAACAATGGAAGTTGAGGGATTTCTGGTCTGACTTGTAAATAGTCCTGGTTTCCTCCAAGAGACACCGAGACAGGGGCTGCAATGGTCTCTCTTGTAACAGCATCATCCTGGTACTGGTTTGCTTCAGTCCTTCCCCTGTTATGCTTCATGCACTTAAACTGCTCACTGCCTGAGAATTGCGTTTACAAGAACGCAGTTTAAAAATAAAGGTATGGAGAAGCAGCATAGCTTAATTTAAGCAATTTTGAAAGAGATTTAAATAAAATAAGAAAATGCTGGCTGCAACGTGTAATTCTAAATTCACTTGTTATGAAGTGGTACGAGACATGAAAGACCTACTTAGAAAACTCCCCCTCGCCAAACATGATGGTCTTTAACATCTCTGCATGGTGTTCAGACAAATCCAGTGCGGAATAGTTGTGGTAGCTCTTACTTCCCTGATTTGGTAAAGAACTTACTGGAAGATGGAAGAATGAGCAAGGTAGAACATGGCAGTCATCAAAGTCTGGAGCATGAGCAGAAGAGAGGTTAAGTATTTCAGTTACGTCTTAAAATCTTGTGTTTTGCTACACACAAGCACTAGGAAAAGGGCAGCCTGTGTCCATGAATGGAATGCTTAAATATTTTTTTCTAACATCTGCCAATCCTTTAGCAAACTCTACAGAAAAGCCACGTGATTTTTGCCTTACATCAGTGTATTTTTTAATGAGTAAAGGGTACCTCCCAAGCTTCCTTTGGCTGTCATGCACAGACACTGCAAATGCTAAATAAAATGGAAAAAAAAATATTTTGGCCTGTCAGTTCACTGTTCTAGCACTTTCACCCTTCCTTTAAACTTGGAAGTTTTTCCAGTGTACAACAACAACAAAAAAAAAATCCATAAAAACCTATGAGAAGATTACATTTAGAATGTAAAAACATAAGGTCTGCAGATTTTGCACTCAGAGATTACTTGTTAGATTTGTATATATGTAACCAGACCTGGATATCCAGGGAGCTCCACTGTAATGCCACACCCTTTGGAATTCACAGACTTAGGACTGCTCATAAGCAGAACTAGAGCTTCCCCGGGAAAAAAAATAAGAGAATTATTGTATAGAGAAAAGCAATGAATGGTGAAATAAGGAAAGGCGGGTATGACAGCTGTGCAGCAGCTGGGGACTGCTGTGGTAAAGATGGTATTGGCTGGAAAGAAGGAAACAGTTTCCAGCTGCAGGTTGTGCCAGAAGGACATTTACAGGAAGAATCAAACACACTACCTGTAATTTCTGCAGATTACAGTGTGAAAGACTCAAGCTGGTTTGTGGTTATCTCTTCCCTTCCTCTTTGATCACATGCCAAGTGTCTGTAGCCTTCTCTTAGTAACAAAAGCATGTGTAAGCTACTCTCACTTCTGACATGAAGTTCAGAATGGCAGTAATGACAATTTACAACATATGTGAAGTCTTCTGCTGTGACGTATTCATGGCATTACATTAATACTTCTGGCAAGTAATGAGATTTAGTTGTAAAGTAGTTGCCAGGTGTTACTGTTGAAGAGAACGGTTTGTTTTGGTTCCCTCTATAGTTAGCTAGATAGTAGCTAGCCAAAGGTCTAATTAAAATATAGACAAAGATGTGCCAGCTGTTTAAAAGGGCAGACAAGTAAAAAATATTGGCAAATCCTTTAAGAACAAAGAGAGGTAACTAACTACCAGGTTGAAATTGTGTAGTTTTCTCTCCAAAAAAGGATAGAAGCTTCCCGTGGTGCAGGACAGATTTGGATCGATATCTCCCAATAATGCTGAGATCTGAAATGTATTATTCCAGAATTCCTAGAGATTACCTCTCAAAATGCATATTTTTAACTCCTCTCTATTTTCACTTTTTTTTTTTTCCCCAGGTGATGTTTTTCAAAAGAAAGGGCTTACTGGGAGAAATCTTTGTTTCCAGAATGCATGAGCTGTAGACTGATGCGGGCTCTAAAGGGCCAGAGACCGCTCACCTGCAAAACCATTCTGCACTGGCTTTGTTCTCCCTCACTCCAAATGACGTAGTCAACGTGCTGCAGCAGGTAGTGGGAGAATTTGGCTCAAGCGTTTTGATAGTTTTGGCACTACATTTTTAGAGAAGCACATTTTTAGGAAAAAGGCAATCATCCAAAGCAAAATGGTAGCATTTTATGTGGCCTTGTCATCTGCAAGAAGTACTTCTGCAGTGAAGTACTGCATTCCACATGTATATCATTCCACATTCTGAGTGGAATGAGGTAACTGAAACTAAGTTTCTTGCTGAAGAGGAAAGGGAAGTAATGAAATTCATGACCTTGAGTCCAATTAGGATGCAAAGGGATTAAAGAAATCAGAGTCTAAACTGAGCTAGTTTGATCAATCCTGGGAAAAGCTATCACAAATATCTTTTTTTCAGCATCAGAAGTGGCTAATGATGTCCAACAAAACCTCGTGGAAATGGGGAGCACCCACTGCTGAAAAATCAGATCCTATTTTCCTGTTTAACTAGATTTGCCACAGCAATTTATGGGTGTGGATTTGTCTGCCTTTACCGCAGCATATTGCTAAATATAGGGCATTGAACTATTTCTTCCTGTTTATACCATGCTTTGCACATTGCTGGCTGCATTACTGTTGGCTTCTTTCATAAACTTCCTTCTTTTGTGCCTGGTCAGAGTTGACACCAAGGTCTAAGGCGGCCCTAAAGAGCAGCTACTTGTGCTTCAGGATAATACTACAAAATGTCTTTATGCTGGAACTGTTTGTTTTACGCTGATACAATTGTAACAAACAGACTGACTTAGTAAAGTGTAATTTTACAAAACCTAAATATTTTATCCAATTTTTTCTTTTCAGTTTTAACAAACTGTTTTCCATTCTTTCTTGGCCTTTGCCAATGTCATAGAATCTCAGAACGGTTTGGGTTGGAAGGGACCTCTAAGATCATCTAGTTCCAACCCCCCTGCCATGGGCAGGGACACCCTCCAGTAGACCAAGTTGCCCAAAGCCCCATCCAACCTGGCCTTGAACACTGCCAGGGACGGGGCCGCCACAGCTTCTCTGGGCAACCTGTTCCAGTGCCTCACCACCCTCATCATAAAAAATTTCTTACAACGTCCTTCATAGTTCTTATGTATCAAAGATTTGTGCTGCATAGCAACTCTAGGTCCACAAATAATATGGAATAAAGGCAGAAGGATTGTTCTTGTTCAATAAAAGTGTAGTGAAATCAGTATCATGAGGCATAAGCAAATGCTTCAGCTTTATACCCCGGCCATGAGCCCTTTTTATAACCTGTAGGAGCAGAGCATCGCTGCTCCCTTATTTGGGTGAGGAACTTTGGATCAAGGAAAAGCTGGTGCAACTCTGGGAGTCCCACAGAAAAGATCATGAGCTATACTCGGGTCTTGTCCATACCAACTTTTCCACACTCGTGAACGGCAGTGGCAGATAGAGGCATCAGGTTTTCCAGTGGTTTGAGTTGTGCATTGGTGCAGCCCATTACCGGGGTTCAGTGGGAGGTGGAAGTGGTGCCATAGGCAGCAGTGGCCAGAGGCTTCCCATTAGTGCCCCCCTAAGGGGATTGATCGGTCTCACAGGGCCACCTGCCACCACCCTGCTGGAGAAAACCCCCTCGGTCCTTCTCCCTGGGTGGGCCCTAGGGAATTCAGGTTGTTCCCTGGAGGCTCATGGAGCAAGAATTCAAAGTCTAGTTTTTCTGGAGATAACAGAATAATTCACTGTAGTTGTAGGGTACGTGACAATAAAGGACTCATGATGAATTCTTATCATGTTCTGAAATAAAATGGACATGAAGCACAACAGTTAATAAGGCTTTCCAAAAAGATCTTGTAGTAATTATTTCCACATTCCTCTCTTTGTAGTCTTTTAAGCATTTTTAGACATATAAAGTATATTTCCAAACAACAAAGGAAACTGTTCGTCCTAAACAAGTCCTTTATCTATTTCATCCTTCTGTTTCATACTGTAATCCATACCAGGTGATTGAGAGTTAACTAACCAAAACTAAATGTTCTTCTGATGTTCTGAGTCTCCATCTTACCACTGTCATGTAAAAAGTACGGGCCATTTGATACAGCCACAAAATCTTCTTGACCACTGCTCATCACTAGAACCATCTGCATTTTTATCTAAGTGTGCTGCTGAGTGGATTTAAAAGACAGCCCTGCCCATTCTAACCATCAAGTGATGCAGTCTGTTCTCAGTGCTATTACAGCTTGGTAGGGTTACCAGAAGAAACACAATTTCTGGCACTGTTATGTACCAATGACATCAATGTACTAACACCTCTGTGTTTTTAGTGTTAAAATACAAAATGATACCTTTTTACTCTTTAGAATAATCAAACATTTCGAAGAACCAGACTTTACTCTGAAAAATTCTGTTCTGTTCTGTTCTGTTCTATTCTATTCTATTCTATTCTATTCTATTCTATTCTATTCTATTCCGTTCCATTCCGTTCCATTCTATAGTGATAGTTTAATATCAAGGATAATGAATTCTAATTGTATATTTTCCAAATAGCATGATGAAATTTAATACTTAAAAATTATATATAATACAATATAGATAAGTATATATAATTATGTAATATATAATTATTATATTTATATATTTTAAAAAAATATATACATCATATGTATTAAATCATGACTTATTTACTTTCCAGCCTCTTTCATCCACTTCGTTCGGGACTTTGGAAACAGACACACAGCTATGATGTGGTTTGAAGGCCATAATCTATTTAAATTATCATTGCCTGTTGCTAGGAGTGTATCCCTTTTAAAAGCAAGGACCTGCTATTAAAAAAAAAACCAAACCAAAAAACAAAATGAAGAACAAATTCAAGATTCTGTAACTGGGAGAGGGGAACTCAGGGCACAGGTATAAATCGGGAGAGCAGTGGCTGGAGAGGAGCGCAGCAGAAAGGGATCTGGGGGTGCTGGTCTATAGCAGCTCAGCATGAGTCAGCAGTGTGCCCTGGCAGCCACGAGGGCAAACCGCATCCTGGGGTGCATGAAACACAGTGTAACCGGCTGGCCAAAAGAGGTGATGATCCCACTGCTTTCAGCATTGGTGCAGCCTCACCTCAAGTACTGTGTGCAGTTCTGGGCCCCACAATTTAAGAAGGGTGTGAAGGTACTCAAATGGGTCCAGAGTAGGGCACAAAGCTGCTGAAAGAGCTGAAAGCTGTGTCCTGTGAGGAGCAGCTGAGGACTTAGGATTCTCTAGTTTGGAGAAAAGGAGGCTGAGGGGTGACCTCACTGCTCTGTACAGTTTCCTGAGGAGGGGAAGTGGAGAGGGAGCTTCTGAGAGTTCTCCCAGGGATCCAGTGACAGAACATGTGGGAGAGGTTCAAAGCTGTGCCAGGGGAGGTTTAGACTGGGCACAAGGAAGCATTTCTGTACCAAGAGGGTAGTAAAACACTGGAACAGGCTTCCTAGAGAGGTGGTCAATGCCACAAGCCTGTCAGCATTTTGGAGACATTTGGACAATGCCCTTAATAATAAGCTTTAACTTTTGGTCAGCCCTGAAGTGGTCAGGCAGGACTTGATGATTATTGTAGGTTCCTTCCTGCTGAAATATTCTATTCTATTCTATTCTATTCTAGTCTAGTCTAGTCTAGTGTAGTCTAGTCTAGTCTAAATATGCTGCAACCTAACTCCCTGATTAATTTAACTAATTTCAGTACTTGATGGCTCTTCATTCCTTCTTCCACAGAAGACAGAACGGTTGACATTCTGCACGAGAACTGGACCAGGCCAAGTTGCCCACTAATTTAACCACAATGACATTGTAAAGCTATCTGCAAAGTTTCAAAATATTTCTTCTGGCTTTTTGCAGGTTTTTGTATTTTAGTTTGTAGGGCTCAGAAAATAATGGGGTCTTTCAGAGTAAAATGTTGGTGAATATTATGCTTTGAAATTTTTTTTCCGGTGCCAGATGCCTCAGCCTCATCCAGATGCTCACTTTCAGAGATTTTCAAAATGCCATTGTTTCAATCCTTTGCTCTCCAGTCACTGTTTTTTCTTCCGTTTCTAAGATATTAATGTTTTCCTTTTTTCTTTATTTATACCTCATATTTACCAGCCATGCTCTTCAGTTTACTGTAAATATCTTTTCTAGTATCTGCACAAATAAAAAATAATTGGAAAGAGTAGGATGACAGATTGCTGTTTAAGAGATAATAAAATGGTTTTTTTCCTGTAGAGAAATGGGATCTGAAGCAAAAAAAAAGGATTCTGTATTCTATCAACAAAATTTTCAGGTAAGAAGTCATAAATGTTCCTTGCATACCCATCCAGAGGGTTAGGAGCTGAACATCTGAGCATTTTCAAAACCAATGACACACTGAAGTACCAAACATGATTTTAAAATTTCCACTTTTGCTGGAGTACTAAGTGAAATCTCTCACTAGCTGCATATAATTAGAATGCATTCTCTCCTGAGGCTAAAATTACTGCAGACTGATTTAGAGACAATCCATTACAAGATACAGCATCAGGGTCTAACATCATCTCTCAGAAACCAATCACTTATACTCAGTCTCTGTTTTAGAGATATTGTCAGCAGGATTGAGCCTTATCAAAGGCTAGGATCTCTAAATGGTGAGTCAGAATGAGATTACTTTTTTGAAGGATAGAATACTGCTTGGTCACTGTCTTTTACACTTTTATATTCTGGATGACTAATTTGATTTAATTATTGTATTTGATAGATAGTGCTACTCCCGAGTTCACTGTGCTGTACTGAGCTACTCATTCCAATATGACTAAGGCTACTGCTTTACATTTCAGCAGCATAGATTATATTAACATTCAGATATAGGGTTTTTTTGGGGGGGTGGAGGGACAGGGAGAGAAGTCCTAGAAGGCCCTATTGTCTCCAGTTTCTTTCCAGAGAAAGTGCTAATGCAGCTCTTCAAAATAACGGCAAGCACACCAGCCTGTTTTGTCTGCTGTTTAGGGCCTAGCCCACTACAAAGTCCTTTGCTGGCTCCTAGGCATACAGAAGATACATAAATTCGTAGAGGAGCTGGTCCTTAACAGTATGTTGGTATAGTAAATGAACATGCAAGTGCAGCAGAGAAACCCTGATGGGCTTTGGCGGGGAAGAAATGGGCCAGAGCTGTAGAGAGAAGCTGTAGGTCCCTGTTGGTAGGTCAGCAGGTGTGCCCAGCTGCCAAAATGCCATGCTGCAACTCAGCTCATTTTAACCCAGCTGCTACAGGTCATCTTAGTTGTGAAGATCTGGCAACACAGCTTTCACTGTCAACTCACATGCTTCTTACCAGGAGCTCATGTAACTTGCTTTGAAGTCCACACTGGCAAGGTTTTGCTATTACTCATCTTCTGCTGATCAGGACAAAGCTACCCTGGATACTTACATATGCCATTTTTGCACGATATAGACATGTAATTTCAATGGTAGGTACTGACAACCAAGTAAAAATCAGGAGGATTTCTGCATTATATTTACACTAACAAAACCATTTTCATTACTTCTTTTTTTTTTCTTAAATGTTACTGAAAAGAGACTATTTGGATCAGATGCTCAAAGGTAATTATGAAACAGCTTTTAAGTAGGTGTCTAAATTTCCAGTAAAATCTACAGGAATTTGGACACTTTTATAGGAGATTTTTAGGACTTCAATCTGTCTAAGCATGTACATTATATGAGTAAATGGTGAAATAATTGGCTGATTTTTTTTCTTCTCCATCCTTCAGTGCATGGGGCAAAGTTCAGCTGTGTAGAAGAACTTCCAGGTTTTTTACAGAAGTTCTTAGAAGATCTCTTGTGAAAAGGGCAGGAATGGAAATGAAGGCTGCATAATTACAATAAGAAAACATAAATTGGCCCCTGCCTCTGCTGCAAAAGTCTTATATGATGATAGCCAAGTCCTTCAAAAACACTTTCCATGGGTAAGTCATTACCTCTATGTTATTTTCTTTTGCTTGCCTCACTTGAGACACCTCTGAATGCTCAGAAGTTCTGAGCATTGACAGTTGCAGCCAAAGTCCCTAAGAGCAAACTGCTGAGCCTTCAGAGTATCACCAGTTGGCTCCTTTACTGTGAGAAATTGGTCCTAAAGTGGAAGCAGGCATCAAACTTGCTGAATTTTGTCTTTGCCACTGTGCTCAATAATATTTGCTTCGCAGAAGTGCTACAAGATTAATTCATGTTTCTGAACCAGACCATACAGTGATGAACACTGAAAGCCTATGAGGATGTTAATTCTCTTTGCTTTAGCACAAGATTCAAGGAGTGTGCAGTGAATATTATTCTTGGTTAACAGAGAAGCTTGAGGTGCCAGGTTGATCGTTTCTGGTCTTCTGCCTCAGCAAAAGATAATTGCATTATAGTCTTGGATATGTAGCTCTTGCTATTCTCCCTTCCCAGTAAATTAGAATGCAAAAGATTTGGAAAGAGTATTCCACAATATTTTAGCTTTTCTAAAGAAGGAACTGTGTGAGTGAGTGCTGTTTTCACACGGTAGTCATGAGGAAGAGTAGCAGCAAATCCTGCCTTCCTCAAGCCTTTGAACGTTACAGGATATCTACAGTCCCGTTTAAAAGAACTAATTTCCTTTTGAAAGTAGCTTCTACCCCCTTTTAGAAAGATGGTCTAACTGTAGTAAGAAAAACATCTCAAATTCAGAGAGCTTTCTGACATCTAAAAGAGAAAATACTGGTGAAGGCAACTTGCAGAAAATCAGGATCGACATAAAGTCTGTTTATAATTATTTGACTGCCTATTTAGATTGCTTCATATTCCACAGAAGGCACGCCTTTGCTTTAAGTGCTGCTACGTGCATCTTCAAGTTAATAGAAATACAAGTACGGTTAAGTGGATTGTTCCAAAAGCCCAACAGTTTACATGGATAGTGATTTGGCAAGGCCTTTAAGTATATGTTTGAATATAATGGCAGCATCTAATTTTTAGAGATCCTGACACCTAGTGGAATTTATTGCTCCAAGCAGAATATCTGGGTTCACCTGCCTCTACAGTGGCTGGGGAAAAGGATGTTAAGTATCCCATTCGTGGAAACAATAGCAAGATACTCACCTGGACTGCTGCCCAGCAATGCATTAGATAGAATGTGGAAAAAGAAGAATTTGGCCTGAGCCTTGCGCCTTTCAGTGACATGCTCACAAAACCAGTTGCAAAGGGATGCAAGGTCCCTGATCTGGTTTCTGGTTTTGACCCTGGAAAGATTTTCTGCTGACAGATGTAGAAGTATCCAAGCAACTTGGATTCAGAGTGTCTCAAAAGGAATTTGATCCTGCATCTACTATGTGTACTCTGTAACTTGCAATTAATTGGCAAGTTGTGGGTGGCCTTGTTTTCATCCATTTTTCGGTCACACCTTTCTGTGTTGCATGGAATAACTAAGCCTTTGGTGGACTGAAGATGGCAACAGTGTATGAACCCATTTCAAAATGGGAATAGAGGGGGGCATCTGGAGTATAGAGTCCTGTCTCCTGTCACAGGCTGGCTAAGCACTTGATAGGTATTCCTATTTCAAATATATCGCAGACCTTGGTTTCTCTTCCTCCCCTTCTTTTTTTTTTTTTTCCCCTAGTTTTCGGGGGGGGGTTGTTTTGTTTTAACCTGGTGGCAGTTTTGCACCTTCTGATCTTCATACTTGTGATGTGAACAAGTCAAAATCTTTTAGTGTCTCCTCAGAAGGCAGGATCTGGTTGTTCCTTTTTGTACATCTGTTTCCATTTAAATATATATTCCTTGAACATGAGTATTCTGCAAGCAAGGACAAGGACCGATACAGTCCCATCATGATTGGTACAGTAGCTTTTTACATCTCTAGATCTACTGGAATACTATGGCTGATACCTTACAAAATCATATAAATTGTAATGCCTTTATCACATTGCTGTTGTGTGGAAGCATTTATTAGTCTGTATAAATGTATCATCCCACACTTTGTACTTCTTATTAATCCAAGCCTTGAAGTCATCCAGTTTTTCCTGACTGGTTTTCTGCTTTACTTCAGTGTTACTTCTCTCAGCTTCCTATCTTTTAGTCCATTTCTGCATTTATGCCCCATTGTTAACCAGACCTGATGTTTTTGTTTTCATAGTGTGCATACATGCTATACATCAGTTTTCAATGAAAATCTCAGTCTGATGACACAAAACACCAGGCCATCACTAGTACTGCAGCCGCAATTCTGTAGGCGGTGGTAAAGAGACGTTGCGATTCAATAATAATAGCTAATAATAATAGCTCAGTGCTTGAAGAGGGAAGTACCAGCAAATATCTGAAGATTATATTCCTCCGGGGTAGTACTTTCACACGTTGGTGAGAACACGTGAAGGAAGAAGACCGCATGTGTTAGGAGAAAGTGCTGGCTGTGCACAACAGGTGGTGACAACTTAGCTATAGGCTTCTGCGTAATGACACTGGAAGGCTGGCTTATCATGAAGGGCCAAGTTAATATAATCACGTTGATAAGGAGGTGGAACACAGGCACGGTGGGGTGGGCTCTGAGACTCTGAAGGTAGGCCCTAGTGAATTTACCATTCTGTCCCATGGCCCATGAAGAAACAAAACCCACTGTGACACCAAAAAGGTAAAGAGGCAAAGGGCTGGGTGGTTTGGGAGGGCTGTGCCAAACAGTCACGTGCTCTCGAACATTCCTTAAAGAAGTACAGCCAGGTGCAGTCCTCTCACACCATAACTGTGTAAATATACTAGGACAAACTTCTGGAAAACATCAGGCATTGTAACTTTACGCAGGGAAGAATAAGAACACGTGGGTGATGTTTGTAACTCAGAAAAATCACTGCATCCAGTTGTAAGGAATACTTAGAAGATGACCTTTCAGTGCAGGGATAAAGGACTACAAAGACAAGTGCTACTGCCTCTGGCCTCATGAGGGCCTGTGACACCACTTTATTTTGCTCTGGTAACCGGAAGTGCCTCTGCCCGACGAAATTTTTGACAGTGGCAATGCCAGCAAGTGTCCTATGTAGATGGCTGAACTTCATGGCAGAAATCAGTGATGCAGGTTAAGGACTTGCAGAGCCTACTGTAACTTAATGACCTCTAACTAGTTTCTTGTTACCATGTTTTTGCCTCAAGAACCATTCTTGAAGAACTTCATGAATAATCTTCTTTTAGCCTGGTGGTTCCTCTTTCAGAAACTATCCCCATACTTCACTGAGCATGGAATTGCTCAAATGAAATCTCAGCAGGTACTCTACTGTATCTTTATGATATCCAAGAGTCACAGATTCACAAATGGGTAGGAGTTGGAAGGGACCTCTAGAGATTATCTAGTCCACTCCCTCTGTTAGAGCAGGATCCCCTAGATCAGGTTGCACAGAATTGCATCCAGACAGGTTTTGAGTATCTCCAGAGAAGGAGACTCCACAGCCTCTCTGGGTAGCCTGTGCCAGTGCTCCATCACCCTCAGCATAAAAAAGTTTTTCCTCATATTGAGATGGAACTCCCTGTGTTCCAGCTTGCACCCATTGCCCCTTGCCCTGTCACTGGGCACCAGTGAGAAGAGTCTGGCCCCTTCCTCTTGACATCTGCCCTTTAGATATTTACAAGTGTTGATGAGATGCCCTCTCAGGCTTCTCTTCTCCAGGCTAAACAGACCCAGCTCTCTCAGCCTTTCCTCATACGAGAGATGCTCCAGTCCCCTCATCATCTTGGTAGCCCTCCACTGGACTCCTTCCAGTAGTTCCCTGTCTTTGTTGAACTGGGCAGCCCAGATCTGGACACAATATTCCAGATGTGGCCTCACCAGGGCAGAGTAGAGGGGGAGGATAACCTCCCTCAACTTGCTGGCCACACTCTTCTTGATGCACCACAAGATACCATTGGCTTTCGTGGCCATGAGGACACACTGCTGTGTCATGGAGAGCTTGTTGTTGACCAGGGCTCCCAGATCCTTCTCCACAGAGCTGCTTCCCAGCAGGTCAACCCCTAACCTGCACTGGTGCCTGGGATTGTTCTTCCCTAGGTGCAGGACCCTACATTTGCCCTTATTGAATTTCATAAGGTTCCTCTCTGCCCAACTCTCCAGCCTGTCAAGATCTTGCTGAATGGCAGCGCGGCCTTCCAATGTGTCAGCTACTCCTCCCAGGTTGGTGTCATCAGCAAATCTGCTGAGGAACACTCTTTACCCTCGTCCAGGTCATTGATGAGTATGTTGAATAAGACCGGGCCAAGCACTGACCCTTGGGGCACACCACTCGATACAGGCCTCCAACTGGCCTCTGCACTGCTACCACAACCCCGCCGTCCCAGTCCCCCTTCGACAGAGAGAACAAATTTGCGTTGCAGCATATCTGGAAGCACGACGGGATGGTGCAGCTCTGCCGGCCGCAGTGCAATGGAACCGGTGTGATGTTTCGCTCTTGGGTGCGTAGTCCCACCCGCATGGACTCGCTTGCCTAACGTTGCCAGCAAAGCACCGCAGATGCAGAGGACAGTGGGACCTGTGACTCGCCTCCTGCAAATACGGTACGGGATTTCTTCTTTTTCCAGAAGAAATCATGGGTGATTTCTTGAAATCTGGATGATTTCTTAAAAAGCTGCAGAATGTCCCACCTCCGGCAAGTCCGTACCACCGGTACGCCGTAAAGCCTTGTGTGCTCAGGGCCGTGACAGAGCAGCCAAAGAAGCAACGAGACCCATACAGTCTGACCCCTTATTGCTGCCTGTGCCGCGCCCTTCGGGAAGGCAGAGGAAAAGCCCGAAGAAGCGGGGGGAGGCAGAGGCCGGGACCGGACAGAAGGGAGCGGCGGGCCCCTGACAGGAGCGAGGCGGGCCGCGGCGC
>VWZZ01005983.1:415514-432123 GCA_013399095.1 Psophia crepitans
TCATGTCCTGTCATGTCCTGTCCTCTGAGCAGCGAGTTCCTTCAGCAGGCAGCCAGGACGTGAGTGCTGATCATGTATGTGTACGCATGTTGAAGGCATAAGGGAGAAGCCGTGCCTCGCGGTGGTGGTCCCTGTCCCTTTCTCTGCTGGGACGTGAGCCATCGCGGCAGAGAAGCGACACGAAGCACCCCCGGGTGCCGAGTTCTCGGCGTGTTGCGCCGTGCCGGCTGCCGGCCTGCCGCAGCTAGAGGGGCTTGCGTCTGTCGCCTCCTGGGAAGCAGCTCGGTGGCGGCTCCCTCTCGCCCTTCCCGCTCGGTGCGGGGCGGCCCCCGCGGAAAGTGCGCCCGTGGGGGGTAACGCGGCTCTGGGAGCGCCAGGTGTGACACAGCGTTACGTGCGTGTGGCCCCGGGGTCCCTGGCGAACGCCGCCCTGCGTGTCCCGTGTCCCCTCCCCGGGGTCCCTAGCGAACAGGGGGGGCCCTGGGGCAGAGAGCTGAGGAAAATCTGCGTGCTCCAGGAGCTCCTGCTTTCTCGTTTTGTGCAATTTCTTCCCTTATCAGGTGATTTATTAATGCTGTAATATTTTTTTTAAATTTATTTTTATTATTTGACTCTTCTAAAGCCTGTGCTGGATGTTGCCTTCAAACGGCAACCGGGAGTGACAGAATCTTTTTCCCTTCTGAAGTTCGAGGAGTTAAATGCAGCCTCTCTGCACGCTGCCTCCGTGTCGCATCGCTCACTCGCTGCTCTCTACTCAGTTTGTCTGTTATGTTGTAAATGATGCAATGTATCTTCTACTTTTTTTCTATATATGATTTTACACAGATGTTTATCTTAAAGCTTCATTTCGTATTACCGTATGTATTTTGGAAGTCATCAATGAAACAACCTGGAGGGGGAAAAAAAATAATCCTGCTTCAGTGTAGTGTTTGACTGTATAGTAAATATTCAGGAAATTAAAGTATTTTTGTCAATGTAAAAGGATGGCAGTATTAAATGCAACCAAACTGGAATTTCCTGATTCTGAAATTGTTCTTTTATTTATCTTTTTTTCCTCCCTCCTTCCCTGTTTTGTTTTTTTTTAATGGGAGCTTTCAAATTTAAAAAAGAAGAAAAGAATAGCATTATCTGAAACTCTTGAGTGTAGCACAATCAGAACTTTATTTTGTGTATCTGTACATCTTTGCATACAGTATTTCATCCCTGCTGTGTTGCAGGGTTCACAGCTTCCTGAAAGCCCTCAGTGGACTAATAAATTGCGTAGTCCTCTCAGGCACCTGTCTGTATATGACTATGAACTTGGATTGGTGTATACCTGTTGGTGCTGTGAAACTTTGGGTATACTTTTGCCTTTCTTTCGAATGAGGACTTAAACCCAACTTTAGGATTCTTTAGGACTTTAAAGATTTTTTAAAACAGTTTAGTAGTTGTTCAGGTTATGGCTGATTTCCCTAAGAATCAGTTAAAATCACTGCTCAGAATTATTTTCATACCAAATCTTAGTTTGCTACTTCCAGCCCTTTTGGAGCTACTTGGAAATCCTAGATACTATTTAGACAGTAGAGCAGAGAACGGACAGATTTCAAGTAGGAGTAAACTTTGGAAATTATATGTTAGCAAAAAAGAAAAGTGACCAGAAGTGTTTAAAAAAACCTCAAAACACCGACCAACCCCCCACCCTTTATAGAATGACCATACAGATACACAGAAAAAACTTTTTATTTTTTTCCATAATGACAGTACATGAGCATGGTAAGAGATGTTTGTGTGCCTTTTGTTCTTTTATGATTTAAAGTGGTGTGTTTTGGTAAAGAGCAGTAGCTTAAGGGTTTAGGAGTGACGAGGCTTGTGAGAGCAAAGGCGATTAGCCCTCTCCTGCCTACTGTAGTGGGAACGGAAAATACTTCTCTTCTTCAGTGCAAAGTCTGCAAGGCAGCAACTAATAAAATATATGACTGTTTTGAAAATGAAACCAGAAATCTTTCTAGTAATTATCAAGTCAACCATTTATAACAATCTGTGGGGAACTGTCAAGCAATGAAAAGTAGTGTGAGGCAACGCTTATCAGACCCTGGTGTCTGAGCAGCACTTGCAGTTCTGCTTTTCCCTGACCCCCAGAGCCACCTTTTTTGTCCTAGTAGGCAAAATTAGATCTGCTTGCTTAAACTTATGCTAATATCAATATTAATACTGGCATAAAAATGCATGGCTAGGGCCAATAATTTGGGATTGGTAATGGTGTCTTCGCAGCCTCAACGTGAAAATGAGCTTGAATTCAAGAAAAAAACCTTGAGCTTGATGAAATAACAGTGCATTAATCATGATTCAGGAGCATTTCTGCAAAAACACGTAGGGTAGCCAGGTCTAAGCCAATGCTGTAACCGAGTTGTAAGATCACATCTACGTTTTAGGACAATTTGGTTCTAAACCCTTTTTGGCCATCCTTCGGTAGGTTGCCCAGCTTTGTAAAATGTTTTAGAACTGGAACATGCCAGAGCCACTGTTCTCACCGGTCTGATACAGTATCTCCCAATAGAGGGGGTGTCTTTTTTTTTTTTTTTTTTTTTTTTGTCGTTCCCTTAGTGGTTTTATAATATCTGTATGTAAAGTTGAAGCAAAGTGGCCACTGGGCATTACTGTAACACAAATAAAGCAACAAGATGAAAGAGTTGCAGGAAAAAAAAAAGGTATCAGGTGTGAGGAACTTCTTCCTAAATGTGTTTCTAAAGAGAGCTGGTTTTGGTCTTTTTGGTTATACTTGCACAAAGGCAAAAAGCAGACATTTGAATGGTTAACTTTTTTCCCTCTGGAGAGCCATATCATTCATATAATAAATTCCATTCTTACTTAAATACTCCTGTATTTCTTCTAGAAGCAGATCAGTGTATGCAAATTCATGATTATCAGTAGTAGGAAATGTGTCTGCCTGGATATCTTTCTGTGTGTGCTGTATTAAACTAGCGTATTCAGCAGAAGGCTGTAAAGACTTGCACATGGAAAAGTGTAATAGTGTGTTTTTGAAGACCCTTCCTGACTTTGGTATTTAAGGGAGGAGATTTTATGCTCACTTGGGAAATCACGTGCCCTTTGTGTAAAGGGAATGTACTTGTACATATGTGATCTTGGTTACAAAGGGACTGTTTGCAGCTTTGGCAGGAATTGTGTGTGTGTGTGTGCGTGCTTGCCACCCAGCCACGTGATGGGGCTTCGCTGCTCTCTCGAAGGCTTTAATTTGCTTTAGTGGGTGTGAGGGTACAGAGATGTGTGTCCCCTTAAAAGGGAGGGAGGTAGTCTTTCAGTTATGGTTTTGAATGTTATCTTTGATAACATAGTTCCTGTAATACCAGAAATAAGCAATAGTAAAATTTAAATCTAGAAAGAGTGGTGTAAAGTAAGTACTATCCTTTCCTGTTATTTTTTTTTCCCTCTCCAGTACATATAAATACATACTTACCCAGGTAATACAAGCAGCACAAGATGCCACTGAAGTTTTTAAAGTTGGGCTTGCACAGTAAAAGATACCATAGCAAGTTTATTCCAGAGTAAAACCTAAATGTTTTGTATTATTTTGATCTCAAATTATTTATGACTTTTTGCTGTATCAAAGCCTATTAAGCCTTTTTAGCATTGAAAAGTCTGGTTTGTTTTTCTTCTGTTTAGGAACAGAAATTATGTTGGATACTTTGTTAGTAATGGAAATGTAACTATTTGCCTTTGTTTACTCTGTGTGTGTATATGTACACTTAAGAGTAGAAATGGAATTTACAGCTTTCCAAGGTAAGAATCAGCGTGTGATTGGTTTCCCATATAGCTCATTTATGAGTATGCCCAGGAATGGGGACGGCTGGCAAAGGGCATTTAAGTTGGGTGCAGCTTGGCGTTTTAGCTAAGCGACCTTGATGGCTGGATGAAGGCAAGGAAGACAACTCTGCCTTCAGCTGTGTGTTCCCACCATTTCTCATCTGTTCCAACAACTAAGTAGAGGAACATAAAGTGCTCTGTTTTTTGAAGGTTCATGTTTCTGTTGGTTTATCTTCGTGACTTGGCTTGGCGCACATTGGGTGAACTCGTGTAAAGATAAAGAGGGGTGGCAGAAACGTTGGGGGATGGAAGAGAGAATGCAGCCCGCAGGAATACTTTGCTGTTGGGTTAGTCTGGGTGCAATGTAAGACGTCTGCGTATTGGGAAAGAGCTATTGTGTTTTAAGTTTGTGGACAGGTCAATTTGCATAATTGGATATGCCCTGACCTGGCTGTTTGTTTGCAAAGCTCAGATTTCAGAGGTGTGTATACTTCAGTATGTCCTTTATGAGAATAGAATGGAAGATGAGCAAAACTATATGTGGGGGGAAAACATTCCTGAATTTTTAAGGACTTGGAGATAAGGGGAGGTAACCTGAATGAACAGTATCTTATAAAGTGTGTCCGTAAAACGTGAAATCATTTCTTGCAGAGAAAAACCAAAGTTGTGTAAATCCAGTGTGCTCTTAAGTTCTGAGTCTGTTTGCTGGCTCAGTGTAATAACAGTTTGGATTAAGGTTTGCTCAGTTGTGCATAAATGCATAGATCAATTTGATTGTGATTAAATATTTCAGAAGGAGAAATGTGTCTGACTTTAGAAGGTGGTGACATCAAGTGATTCTTTTTTTCTGTATGTGTGTTTTTTTTTTCTTCTTTGCAGGTTGTCTTGGAGTGGAGTAGAGACCAATATCATGTTATGTTTGATTCATACAGAGACAACGTTGCTGGCAAATCATTTCAGAATCGGTGAGCTTTGCTTGTAGTTGACAGTATTGCATGTTTTACTGTTCAATGAATTTTCAAATACTTAAATCAAATATTCTAGATGAAGTAACATACTATTGAGTAGGATCTTATTGTATGCACTCAGCTTTTAAGCAGCTTTTTAAAGCTGAGTACATGGCAGAAGTCACAGCAAGCTGGAAACCAAGTCATGCAGGTCACTTGTTTCAGTTGTGTTAACTGCTACGTGACTTCTTGTGGTTTCATCATTTGTGTCTGAATAGTCATGGGGTCTGTTGCTCAGGAAGTCAGTGGACTCTCAGTTGGTAAGTGGAAGAAGCTACTAAGGAGATACCATCTGACTCTTAAGTGTTGATACATTCAACTGGAAAAAAACACAACCCTGAAAGTAGATGCTTAATCTGCCTTGAGGTTTATTGAATCATGGGACAGTAGAGATGATCAGATCAGTTTGTCATGCTTCAGCTGGTGCAAGATAACTCTGTGAAAGTACATTGTGTGGTGTCAGTGAATCCTACACACTTTTATAGTCTCATCTCTTACCCTACTCCCCTATTTTTGTAGGATGACAGATGAAAAGCAGAGGATACAGCTCATATGGATGATTAGCTTAATGTTTACATGTTTCTGCAGGACTGAAGTGAAAGCTTGGTAGTTTGTTCCTGTCAGTGCTAAAATGCCTGACTTTGTGATAATTAAGTACAGTGCTTTTGTAAAATGGTTGAGTTTGTCCAAAACAAAATCACAAATTTGTCTGTTGCAATGTAGGTATAGTCAGTTCCCATTTCTGCAGTGTGTTTTCATACTTCATTTTGGCTATGTAAAGTACTCCTTAGCTAGTGTAGATTTCTGTGTATTGTGAGCAAAACATCCAGTGCCTGGGGAGGAACCAAAAGCTTAAGGTTTTCAAGACCGGTGCTTAAGTTATTCCAGTTCACCCATATGCCTTTAATACTCTCATGTCAGGTGTGGCAGCGAGGTTTGTTGTGATATTTGTGTGCAGATACCAACTTCCTGTAAAAATTCATACCAACAAGAAGTCTTTGCGGAGACAAACTTGTAGGCATCCATTAACTTTTAGAAGTCCTTTGTCAGGGGTTCAGGGTTTTTTTAATCAAACTTCACAAATGCAGTATTCTATTCTATTCTAATGGACTC
The DNA here is from genome assembly GCA_013399095.1 of Psophia crepitans. Classification (NCBI taxonomy): domain Eukaryota; kingdom Metazoa; phylum Chordata; class Aves; order Gruiformes; family Psophiidae; genus Psophia; species Psophia crepitans. The sequence continues at coordinate 421,436 of VWZZ01005983.1, forward strand.
CGACATGCAGCACGTGCTGTATCAGTGGTGATTGGATGGAATTTTTAAGGCTAGTACCAATGCAGTGTGTCAGGTGTCACACTTTTTTTTTTACATAAAATGAGGATTGTGGACTTCCAGTTTTGATCCTAGCTTATCCGTGGATTTTAATCATTTTAGTGTCAGAGAAAAATATTCAGAATCAGAGAACAGGAAGCTTGTTGGTTTGGGAATTAAGCAGATCCGCTGCTTAGTGGAAAGTAAAAGCTGCATGGCCTTTAGGAAATATTAATGGACCTTCAGCTGTATTAAAGTACTGTTATCTTCTAGCTTTGCAGGAATACATCTCTGTTCTTGTTAAACAGTTGTGTTCTAAACTCTTTCTAAAGAAAATCTCAGTGTAAAATGTAGACAAACTTGTGCATGTGGGGAAGCTCCTTGTGATTATAAATTTGAAAAGCTCCTCTTCCTGACTACCATAAGAACAGTGATGTTGTTAACGTCATTAGTTACACCTATTGAATGCTGTTCTCTGCCAGACCAAAGAAGACTGCTTTTGTCTTGAAATTTGACAACTGCATTGGTTTGCTTTTCCCACCTGTCTCATGTCTCGTGTCCTTTGGCATCCCGGTTGTTGCACTTTCCAGGTAGTCGTGTCAGCTGCTAAACTTCTTACATTGCCCAGGCTCTCATGCAGGCTTGCATGAGTTCCAGGCCTTTTTACCAAGCCACCTCATCCAAATCCATTTTTGAACATATGACTGAGTTTTAGTATGAAAATAAAAGGGAGGGAAGGAAACTAAATAATGGAGTTGCGTGCATGAGAGCCTTGGACAAGAACTCTGTTTTATTCCTCTCCCTCAGCAAATTCTGCATTTTGGCAAATGCTGAAGTGTAATTTTGCTATTCCAGGACATGCCTAAATCATATTTAAAACTCCAAAATATGCACAGAAACAAAGTGTGAAGGAACAGTCCTCAGCTTTTAAAATGTACAAACTAATTTTGGTATGGTACAGCAAGCATACCATTGTTGGTCAGAGTGAGGCTGGAGAGAGGAAAACGTACAAATTAAGGAGCCAAGAGGTACTGGAGTGGGAATACCATTGGAACAGTTGAGTTGCTGTTGGTGGGCAATTACAGAGGTGGAATAGGCAGGAGGGCTGGGAGGTTTCCATTGGGGACCTTAAGGGTGTAATAAGCTTACGCTCATTCGTAAAGAGGCTCAGCAAAGTTGGAGATCACCATATGATAGCTTGGAAGAGATCCAGAGGCTGCTGTACTTCTTCAGCAGCTGTGGGCGCTGAGACAACAAGGCTTTGTCTTCTGAACAAACGTCACGGGTATGGAAAATGCTTCCCGGCGAGTGCATAGAAGAGGCAGCATGTGACAGGTCTTCTGTCCCATCTGGGAGAGCTGGTGGCTCTGACTTTGTCTTCAAGTAGGATCCTATTGATAGTTTTAGGTTTGCAAGTGAAAAACGGGTATGTTTTTGAAAGCGGAAAGTGTAAAGGAGTATCAAAAACAAGCCTCATTAATGTTCTGGAAGTCTCCAAGGAAGTTTCCGAAGTCCATGTTTGCTGATACTAAAATCAGTAGCAAATAAGAAAGTCTATGATTTTCTGTAGAAAGGTGTTACATAATTCTCATTAGGCAGCTCATCTTGGGCTTAATCAATTTGCAAGATTTGTGATGAAGACCAAATGCATAAATCTACATGAAGGAGAAACACAGCTACAGAATTTTAGGGAGAAGGTTTTTGATCTTTTCTGACCTCGAACAATTTGCAGAAGACTCTACATATGAAAAATAGTGTTTGAGAAGGAAAATGTGGAAGTGGATCTCCTGTTCCTTTTTAAATTTAAAGCAAAATGCCACTACGTGCTTTTCAAAATATAAACTCTCAGTACTTTTTAAGAAGCTATGAAACCAACCAGGAAGCTTTGGCAAAGACCAAACAGGTGAAACAGTAACAGTGTCACTGATCCTAATTGGAAGCAACAAATTTATTTGTGTTTGATATCTGGTTTTTATCATATGTTTGCTAACCACTACTTTCTCTCAAATAATGTATGCTGTAAAAATACATTAAGAACATATATCTGAGTATTTGGATAAATTTTAAGCAATTAGACTAGTGGATCTGCAAACAGTTCACTTGCTTTAATAGCCTTTTTTTATTAGTCTCTATCTCCACTGGTAATGAAGAAAGAGCTTGCCATGCCAGGGTTAATTCAGAGTTCGCATAACCGCATTTGGCCAGAAATGCCTTTCCTCTGCGGAGTTTACTAGCATTTGGCTGTATGTGACATCATTTCAATCCTATAAATTAAGCTTAGCAAATTACATGCTTCTATGCAATGGTGCATATAACTACACTTCTAACAAATGATAAATTGGGGAGAGGCTTCACAGAAGTAAAAATTGCCTCATACCCTAGAAAGAGTTGGAGTTGACGTGCTTTTTTTTGACATTTTATGTTCTTCAGTGAAGCCTGGGTAAATAAATTCTGCACTTTGCCCAGAAGACAGAGTTGTGCATTCTTGAAATTAGCTGACTTGAGTCGGGTGCTTCCACCGAAAACACTCTTGTCCTAGCGGTAACAATCAAGGGACTGTCAATCAAATAATTTAACTGATCCCAATAATTGTGGAGAAGCTGGAAGAGCTCCTGCCATCGAATTTCTACTCCTGTGGGGGATTTTTTTACTTCAAAACATGCCTTATGTTGCAGCTGTTAATGAACAAATAGTTGTACCTGTTAATGCCATTCTCTGAGAAAGAGGGCAAATAACTGATTAGGAGGGGAATTGTATTCAGTAAATTGACTTTTTTTTTTTCTGCCAGTTGAGAGGGTAGTCTCCTGTAGAGTGTTGCACGTCAGAGGTGAGAGGGACTGGGGGGCTGCTGCTGAGGAAGGCAGTGCTTCTGTAGATGGTCAAACTGTCTCAGAATGACCCACTGTTATCCTCTAAGTGTGTAGCTGAGCTAGGGACAGTGATGAATTGAGTACAAAATGTTCCTGTCTCTTGGGCGGTGACCAGCTACTGGCTGCTCTTTCACCAAATTTTGTGCTTCAGTTACTGAATGTCAGCCAGTAGAAAATTAAACTGTTTGTCTGTGTGTCATACTGCACAAGGGAACGTGGAGGAGATAGCCATAAGGTCTGTCTCTCTTTGAATGTTTTCTTGAAGGGTGCAGTGAGTGGGGAGGGAACACCTTTCCTTGGAAAACCTCATTGTGTGACCCCGTGGATCTTAGCGTTAGAGAAATGCTCAATGTTTGCTAGGCTATCTGCAGTTTGGGAAGGTATTGAATAGCTTGACACTGGAACTTTTGAAAATAATAATTGGGGCATCCTCCTGCTGTCTGGGATTGAGATTCACCTATGGCAGCATCCTGGAGTACCTGCTGAAACAAAGCTGTGGGCCTCGGAGAGGATATTATCGTGAACAAATAGAAAAAAGATACTCAAACCCCTTTTCTTCTGCCTTGGGCGTGCTAGGAAATCTCTAACTGTCCAGAAACAGCTCCAGGATATTAAATTGTGTCAAGAATGGCTTTGACGGCTGAATCTGAATCCACGTGCCCTGCTTAGGTTGCTGTTTTGTGAAATGCCCTGTTATTAATATCTAAGAGGCATTCCTAGGATAGAGACCTGGTCCTGTTGAGATATTACTTGCTTTGTGCACTTAAATAATAGCAAGTATGATTTAAGTCTTCATACTTTGTGCTGTCCTGTCTAATGTAGTAGGTGATTTAAGGATGTGCCTGGAAGCTGGTACTTGTTTGATAAATATTTTAAGGGTCTGAAGGAGTGGGGTTATAGCTTAATGTCGGTGAAGTTTAGAGCACAAAGTTCAGATTTCCTTTAGTTACAGAACTGTTATAGCCACTTTACATCCTCTTTGGTTTTATGTCTGTGCTGTTTTGTCAAAGGCTTGTGTATAATTAAGAGATGATATACAGCTAAAGAGAAGCTTTTTGTTTTGTCTTGTTTGTAGCCTAGACACCAAGTATTTCTGTTGTTAAGACAGAAATTGCTATTGTAGGATGCCACAAACACTTATAATATTAAGCAGCTCATGTAGCTTTCATTTGCATTATGTAGACTTTGTTTACCCATGCCGATTGATGTGGTATACACCTGGGTGAATGGCACGGATGTTGAATTGATCAAAGAATTGCGGCAGGTCAGAGAACAGATGGAGGAAGAACAGAAAATAATGAGGTAATAATCTTATGTATTTCTTCCATTTAACTAACAGCAGCAATCTATTGCAGTACTAGACCTCTTTGTTTTTCTCCCATGTTACTCAACATGAAAATTCAAAGTGCGTTTTCTCAGTTCTTCATTTGATTATTCTCAAAACCTTGTTTCAGTTCTACATTTAGCTATGAAGTACTGTCTAATCAGAAACTGTTTAAGATACAAAGCATAATAATTTAAAGTAAATAAGGCTGTTCTGTCTTGAATTGTAAAATGCTATGCAGAAAACTGTGCTTTGTGTCTGCCATTTTGTATTGATTTCTGTAACTCAGTTTGTAAATAATAAAACTATATCTCAGTGATATAACCTCTCTTCATTCCTTTTTTTCCTACTCCCCCCGGTATTTCTTTTTCTAATGGGCTTAATAATATCTTAAGCGCATGGTTCTTAAAGATTGCTTTTTAAAGTTAGATTTATAGTCTCCCAAACACTGAAACTGAGAAAGAGGAAAAGAATTGATTCATCTTATAAAGGTATGAGTCAGCCTCCTAACTAAGGAGGGAAGGACATGTATTGCTGCATTTGCTGATCTGAGGCTTCAAACAGCCTGCTGCAGATACCTTGAATTGTGTCTTGTAACCACTGATTTAGTTCTTAATATGCAACTCTGTGGTCACATGATCTGCTGTGGCCTGAAAATATGATAAATTGAAGGACAAGTCTGTTTTAAGAGTTGTAATAGTTGGATTCAGAATAATGTGAAATCCACAAGTGAGTGGATTGATCTGATTTTTTGGCCTATTATGATTTACAATTTAGGTACCACTGACAATGTGATCACAAGTGAAATTCTGGATCTTTGTTTTGCTACTTAAACAATGAAAGTGTTACTAGAACTTTAAATCCATTAAGTTTAAACATCTTAAAGATAGACATGGTTTCTGTTGTGAAAGCTTTCAAATTTATACTAATCTTCTTCCCAGCAGTTCATATAGCAAATGTTAGTGGTTTTAGCTTTGTCATCACTCACATTGTGATTCCCATTTTACAAAGGGAAAAACACGCATTGGTTTTTTCCATAATACTGATTTGGAAAGTTGATATCAAGCTTATGAGTAAGACTCATATCCATGTCATGTTCCTTATCTACAGGAGCACCTGGTTCTCTCCCTTGTAGATAACTTTTCACGTGCTTTGAAATCTGTTAGTGCTGTTACAAAAAGAGCTGTTTCATGGGATCAAGATAACTGCAGAAGAAAAAGATGTTATAAATTTCAGCTAATGAGTGTATATTTTGTATTGTATAGCAAAACTTTGTAAGTTCTAACTTTGTTAGAACTTGTTGTTGATATGCCTGAATTGAGCTAGTCATGGTCCAGGTACTTTATTCTTCAGTGGGAGACAGTAGCTTGATGGATGGTGGTTCTCCTTCTGTTAGTGTATGTAGAAGGGTGCCCTTCTGAAATCGTGATTATTGTTTAGCATCAGCACTGCACCACCTTCACGTTAATCCTCAGTAGCTTCTACATCCATGTGACAAATGCATGTTAGACCTTATCGGAATATGTAGGTTAGGCAGGTCACTTCATCCTAGTTTCTTACCAGGGTTTCTCGTGTCAACGTCAGTTTCGTTAAGTAATTTAATAACAACCCCTGGAAATCCTGTTAGCAAAAAGAGTCCTGCAGCCACAGCTGTCAGCACAGCCGAGAATTTTTGAGCTACACTGCACGAGGGCAAGCAGGGAGACGCACGTGTGTCAGCCTGTGCTCACCTTGGCAAGGCCAATGGCAAGACCTTGGCAGTTTTATAACTGGGTTATCAGTGCTTTTACAACCTGGCCCTGACTCACTTAACAATCTGAAATTAGACTAAATTCCTTACTGTCAACTCAGTGTTTTATTTAATGTAGTTGTTTTGATTTTGTAATAGGGAAATCCTTGGAAAGAACGCAACAGAACCAACAAAGAAGAGGTGAGTGTGTTTGGGTTTGGGCCTAGATTGGAATAAATTATATCCTACGCGTTGTTAGCTGAAAGCAGATGCTGGTTAGGGAGGTTGTTTGGTTTTCTATAGGCTGTGCATACTTGCCTTCTCTGTTCCTTCACGAAAAGCTGGCAGCATGATAATACATATATGTTGAATAAAAGTAATGTTATTGTGACATATATGAATGAGCTTCTTACAGTGTGAGAGTTTCTGAAGTTCAGAAAGCATACCCTTGTCACTGGTTAGGCATAGTTCCTATTCCAAGTCTGGGTTTTTAATGAGTATGTGCCTGGAGTTTTGCAATTGAAAAGCATGCTTTCACCTGCCTTCTGTATACACGGCACTGCAAATAGCTGTCGGTGGAGGGGCCAAACCTCTTGTGCCCCTGCTGCCAGGAAGCAGCAGGGCCTGATTTTTCCCACTTTTCGTTTGTCTTGGTCATTCTGCTATTCAGAGATCTTTATCAAGTCTCCTCTGAGGGCATACTTTGTAATCTTGGAAACTTGAAAAAAGAGTTAACGAGAATGAACTAAACAGGTATTTGCCTTCTACAGCAAGATAAGCATGCTTTTATAATTCTGCCCTGCCCCAGCAGATGTTAGAAATAATTGATCAGATTTTACAAAACATCTCTCCTTGCATCTAACATTGATCTTCGTCTTAATTTTTCCAATAGTGTTAAATATATATACCTTTGGTATTTTGCTGTAGTGAGAAGCAACTGGAATGTTTGCTGACACACTGCATCAAAGTGCCAATGCTTGTCCTGGATCCTGCGCTGCCTACCAACATCACGCTGAAAGATCTGCCGTCCGTTCATCCTGCTTTACAAGCTGCTAACAATATGTTCTTTGTAGCAAAACCAAAAAATCCTTCTACCAACGTGACAGTAATTGTTTTTGATAGCTCTAAGGATGGTAAGAACCTATTTGCCAGTTTTCTAAAGGAAGCTTTTTAGTAAGTTGCTGTGAATTAAGTGTGGTTTTTTTCCCTCCAGTACTGACTCTGCCACTAATTTTCTGTTTGGCTTTAGCAAGTCATTCAGCATCTCTTGCCCTCAGTCTGTTCCTCTAAATGATGACATTAATAATACTGTTTGCTTACCTCCCAGGCAGCTGATTACAGATGATTAGAGTTTCGTGCTTCAAAAGACTGTTGCAAAACAGATTTGATATCTGAATATCTGTGTTGCACTGATAATCTCAGAAGACTGAGGTTTAGACTGAGGAAGATTAGTTTTAGAAATCCTTTTTTAATTGCTGTGAAGTCTAGTTTGAATATTATGCAATAAGTTCTGCCCTTGCTCAGAGGATTACATACCTTAAAATAAACTTATGCATGTGTTCAACTTGTGTAAGTAGGATCTTGGAGCTGGTATGGGCTTCTTTCTTTGTTTAATGTGTAGTGCCAGACCGCTACCACCCACTAGCCCAACCAGTGGTGTTTATTTTACCACTAAGAATTATTTACCACTTACAAAGACAATTCTTCACACCGTAAGTATCCAAATCTCTTTAATTTGCAAAAGTATGTCTTAGTTACTAGAATATACCAAAGAAGTGACTTGCACTTTTTGATTTGGAATGCATTTTATTTATCCTAGTTGAAGCTGCCCATTCTGGAATGTTAAAAGACAACAGCAAACAGATAGTATGGAGGGGTTACTTGGTACGTACTTCTAAAATCTGTTGATTAGATTTTGTATATGTTACAGTTTTTGCACGTATTTAGAAAGTGTTTCTGTGCTATTCTCATTCCATAACTCTCATAGTAAGAAGTGAAAGCTTTTAAAATAAAAACAAGTTTTGAAGTTCGGGTTAATAAAATACACCTTAACTGAATCTGTCACCTGATGAAGGACTGACAGATAAATGTTAATTGTTGTAATTATAGAAATCATTATAGCCTGTTTTACTGTTTTTAGACTACGGACAAAGAAGTTCCAGGTCTAGTATTAATGCAAGACTTGGCCTTCCTTAGTGGATTTCCAGCTACGTTCAAAGAAACAAATCAGCTGCGAACAAAACTACCAGAGAGCCTGGCCTCTAAAGTAAAACTGGTAAGGGTCTGGAGGAAAGAGCATCTTAGTTGTATTAGTTTTTTTGAATGATTTGCATATGGGATCTCACTTAGGAGACTTAGGATGTTTCTGATAGTAATCTGTTTTCCTGTGTGACTGCTTTCTTGACTTGTGAAGAGTAGTAAATAGTGACTCAAACAGTTGCCTTCAAAAGACCAATTGTCCATTCTGTGACTGCAAATTATTAGACATTAGATTTGCTAGCCTGCAACTGATAAAAGTACCAGCCTTACCAGTTTCTCTGACATTTGCTGTAGGCTGTTGTCTTGTTGAAGTATACTGTACCACTGGCTTGTTTAAAGTGACAGAATTTTGTTTATGTAGCTTCCCAGCTTTTTTTGTTCACTCTGCATTTTGAAGACTTACCTTAATAGTAACAGCACTAGACTTTCACAGCTGAATGCTTTCTGTCTGCCAAGAGCTCTGTATGGTCTTGAGCAAGTTGCGCACCAACTTAGCCATCTGCAAGGCAACGGTAGATCACAACTTGTGTGACTCTGCCATCCCTTAACATTTTGTGACTTCTCCCCTGCCATTTGGACACCCTTTCCAGTTATAGCCAAGTTTAACAAATGGGTAAAAGTTTCAAAAGTCTGTGAAAATCATTGGAGAGAGATGTAATTGGTGGTGTGAAAGGGTCTGAGGCCACTGAGTTTGTGGAGGAGGAGTTAGCAGGGATAAAGGGATGTCAATCTATAGGTAATGTCTTTATCTGATGCCCACCTATAGGATTTGCTAATGCTTGTTCTTGGTGCTTGAATGACCATGAGTTCCCTTCCTTGTCTTGTCTTTTTTTGGCGGGCTGTGTTAACAAATCACGTATTCTGCTATTGCAGAAACAATATTGTGTAACCTCTTCGTCACACTCCAGCTTATTGCAAGCTGAATTTATTCTTTTTTGTTTTGGCTTGTGTTAACAGGCTGTCTTAGAGTCTCACTAATAGTAGAAACCTTCTGAAGTAAACAAATTTGTGCCTCTCTTCGTACAGGTGCTTAAACAGCTTAATAGAGCTCTTAAACAGTTATTTAAGCTCAAATAGCTCTTTTGCCTTTGTTTACGTCTCTGGTGTATTCATAAAGAGCGGCTGTGGCTTTTCCTAGCCTTTGTTGTACTAAGTTGATCAGGCAGTGCTCATCCCACAGCACTGGCTCTCTATTCCTCTCATCCTTCTGACAGCCCTTCCCTGCCACTTCCCTTGTGGATTTGTCTGCCTTCAACACGAGCAGACCAAGGCCCAAGGCCAGCAGACAGTCAGAAACTTGCTGTGTACTAGATTATGCTCCTTGCAAATAGTCCTGCCAGTGTATCTGTGTAACCTCCTTTGCATCCTGACACTGCTGTGTATTGGTGTTCTTCATAAAAATTCTCTCTTGCTACCATGAATCTGTTGCTAGCTTGGGTGAGTGATGGCAGATCTGCTCTGGCGTGGCTAAGACATCCTTCCTTCTCTCTCTTAGTAGCAGATTGGTTAAATTGGTGGATATTTGTGTGGTCAATCTGCCAGTCTCTGCTTTTTTTTTTTTATATGCTATGGGTATTTTATTAATCGCTTTAAAGAAATGGTATTTACTGTGGAGAAATGAGATCATTATCCAACAGGAGATGGTACTTCCATTTTACTGTCCAAGATGTTGGTTCTTCATTTCAAGTTTGCTTGAGGAACATTGTTGGTTGAATGTTTCCTGACTTAGAGCCATCTGAAGAATCTTCTCTGAGTGCAAGTTCATCCATTTGGAGCCTTTTCCAGTTCCCTCACCATAGCTTAAGTTACAGGTTCCTGGTAGTTTTTACACATTTGACTTTATTCTGAGCTCTTCAGCTCCATTAATTTGATTTTCATTGCCAGTTCTCTTCATTTGTTTAAGTTGCCCTTTAGCATTTGAGAAATTTAGTAGCAAGATGCTTCTTTTTTTTTTTTTCCTGTTTCAATTTAAAATCTATTAGAATCATAGAGTCATAGAATATTCCGAGTTGGAAGGGACCCATAAGGATCATCAGGTCCAACTCCTGGCTCCACACAGGACCAGCCCAATCAGAGCAGATGACTGAGAGTGTTGTCCAGATGCTTCTTGAATTCAGCCAAGCTTGGTGCTGTGGCCACTTCCCTGGGGAGCCTGTTCCAGTGCCCCACCACCCTCTACATGAAGAACCTTTTCCTGATCTCCAACCTAAACCTGCCCTGATGCAGCTTCATGCCGTTCCCTCGGGTTCTGTTGCTGGTCACCAGAGGGAGGAGATCAGCGCCTGCCCCTTCGCTGCCCCTCATGAGGAAGCTGTAGGCCACAATGAGGTCTCTCCTCAGTCTCCTCTTCTCCAGGCTGAGCAAACCAAGGGACTTCAGCCTCTCCTCATATGTCTTCCCCTCTAGAGCCTTCCCCATCTTTGTTGCCCTCCTTTGGACACTCTCCAATAGCTTTATGTCCTTTTTGTCC
>VWZZ01005983.1:432147-464141 GCA_013399095.1 Psophia crepitans
ATCCCTTTCAGTGTGGCTGCTCTCCAGCACGTCATCCCCCAGGGTTGCCCCTTCCCAGGTGCAGAATCTGGCACTTGCTCTTGTTAAACGTCATGTGGTTAGTGATTGCCCAGTTTTCTAATTTGTCCAGATCTCTCTGCAAGGGCCTCTTCACCCTTGACAGAATCAACAGCTCCTCCCATATTAGCTTATGTTTTCCTGACCTAGGGTTATTTTTGAGGAGCAGCTCTTTTGTGACTTTCTCATTAATTACTACATTTGTATCTGAAATAATATTGCCTCTATCAGTTCAGAGATTGTTTGGTGGAAAAGAAATCTACTTCCACATCTGGAAATGTATTTGTTCTCGAGTTGAACATCATAGATATAAGCTCTCATAGTAACTTAGTTCTGAGGAATGTTCCCCTCCCCAAACAATATTTGGAATTTCATTCTCTGTCTCTTAGCAGATGTTGCTTTAGGCTCTTTTTCCAAAATGACTGACTTAACTAAGTTTTTATCCATAGTACCTTACTGGTTTTTGAGTTCTGGTGCCTTGTGTGGTTCACACTTGGTGTTCCTTTGTCAGAGTAACTTTTATATCTGTCTTGGACCCTTCAGTATCTTTCTGTCCTTGATGTTCTACTACCTTCTCTTCTTCCCTCTGGTGTGGTGGCTAGTACTCGTATTTTTTGCTACTAAAACATACTTCTTATTCTAAAAGAATACCTGTTGTTGTGCGAGTGTTTTTCTGTGTGTTGGTTTGTGGCATTTTTTTAATTCCAGCTCTCCTTGTGCACTTTCTAATTTCATCAGCTGTGGTTATTTCTTTAAATCTAACTATTGTTCAAGTCAGTGTTGATGTTTTTTCTCCTTAATACTCCTGTGTGGATTTTTGCTTCCATCACTGAGAAGTTCATAATTCTCTCCAGGATTTCTGCTGTAAATCTGTCAAGCCATAGACCTTATTCTTAGACTAGCCTGTCTCTCTTGTGCTATAATAGAGACCTGCCATCTTTCATGGACACTTTGGAAGAATGAACTACCCAGACTTCTCCCAATTACTTTTGGGCGATCTGATAGTTTTTATTACCTTGTGGCTTTTAAGACTTGTAGAACGATTCTGCCTGGACCTTAATTTTTTGATTTAAACAGAAAATGATGACTTCATCGAATGATCCCTTTCATCGTCTTTATCCCGTTCCAGTAGGATCTTCTGGCTGTACTAGTCCAACAAAAAAACATGATGGACGGATTCTTCATGTGTTTCAGTTCTGCTTCTCACGTCCAAGCAACTGGCTAATCTGTTGTCTGTATCCAAGCTGCTCGCTAGCTTAACTCTTTTAGCAAATCTTAAAAAGGCCTCAAGTTTCTCTGTGGTTTTGCATCACTGTCCAGATGAGCATGAAGGCTGCATCTCTGGGGTGTACTAGGTATGTCTCCCATCTCTTCTTTTTTTTTTATGGAAGCAACACCCCATGCCAGTTGACTTTCTCCGTGTTTTTCCTTACTCTGTCTTGGTTGTGTTTTCCTCTTTGTCATCAGTAGTGTGTTATCCAGTTGATCACAAATCTTTCTGTTTGTGCTGCTTCTCTTCCTTGGTGTGTTCTTATCTTTGTGTAAACATTACCATTGTGATCGGTTAATTATCTGTTCCTAAGAGCTCCTCTTCTGTAGTTTGGTTAAGCACATCTCTGTAAAACTTGGGGTTGTTTTCTTTTTGTCAGGTATCCACAGCATTCTGCAGTTTTTCCACCCAGGTTTTCTGTGTTTCTTTTCCTGGTGGTGGATGTTTTAGAAAAATTAAATTTGGATTATTGTACCCTGTGTGGTCATAGCAGCAGATTCTCCCCCAACCAGTTACCTACTTTTGATAGCAGCAATTTATTCATGTTATACCTACAATGGGATATATGTATATAAATGTAAGAAATGTTTTATTTGCAAGGATAAAAAATTTTACATATGAAGTGTCGAAGAGGTTGTTGCTATAGAAGCATTTGCTATGATCCTAGTTCAGAATCAGTTGTTCATTTGGTGGAAGTTGTAGGTGGGCAGTTATGGTAAATATAACCGAGTGTGGCTTTCTCTTTACCAAGGAGAGAGATGCTAGATTAATGCTACAGTTAAGTAGCTGAGAGGTTGGTTGTTTACAGTCTCCACTGAAATTTGCAGCAATTCCTCTGATGTTATCACTTCTGGTTTCTAAAGTCTGTGAAGTGGTGAGAGATGCTCGGTGAAGAAGAAGAAGAAATATACACCTGAGTTTAGGCCAGACCTATGTCTCATAGCCACCTCCTGATGTCTAGCAGGTTTCTGCATGCTCTAAGTAGCTGTTTCTTGGTGCAATGCTGGAAGTAAAAAATAAAAGTAAAAAAAAATAATTAAAAAACTTCAACAATGTTGCTATTAGAAGGTAAGAAAGAGAGGAGTGTAGTTAGTGTGTTTGTGTTGAATGTCGCTAATGCTTCTTTAATTGGATTGCTTTAGTTTGATTGTAAGCACTTCTGAATCCAAAGAGGACCAAAAATTGCTCAGATATCTGGGCCATGTGTTTCTTATTCCAAAAGACTAAAAATCTCTGAGAAAAGTAACTGAGCTCAACTAGAGGAGGTTAAATTGTGGAGATTTAATACATAATGAATCCGTTTCCAAGGTGAATTATGTACGTTACGGTCTACTGAATTTCTGTACTTACGGCCTGTGCTGTAATGTAATGATATGGAAGTTTATTTTCAGATGTGAAAAGCAAGTGGCAGTGTGTCTGCTGATCACATTTATTGTTGTAAATTGTGTGTGTTATGACAGATGTGGTGGAAAATTGTATCTGGCTGCTTTTTATTTTCCACGCTTTCTTAATGGTGCATTAGTAAGCCACTAGATGGAGGTGTGACTCTGGCTGTGCAGCGGCCTGCTGCTGAGCTGTATTCCTTGAAAGGCTTTAGGGATGTTACCTTGTACCTGTACGTGAAGAACAACAACTGAAAATTTCTTTTCACTTTTCTGTCCCTCCTTACCTACATTTCTAAAGAAAACTGTCATTGTTCAGCCTAAAATAGATTCTTGCGACTTAAAAAAATAGGTAGTGATGAGAAGACTGACAAGGGAAGGATTGAAAGCAAGGGGGTTTGATTTGTTTGCTTTTGGGTTTTGAGGCTGTCACACTAACAGTTTTTTCACTGAAATAGCATACGGTAGTGAAAATTTTGGGGGAAAGGTGACTTTCCTTCAAGATCTAGTATCTTGATTGCTTCAGGGAGAACTGAGAGCTTGCAGATCTCCTTCCTTTGCAAAATACTGTTTCCTCGTTAATCTGCATATGCACACATGTACACATATACGGACAAGTTATGTTGGAAACTAAGGTCTCTAATGTGTCTTTTAATGACCTTGTCTTACTATTGGAAGAAAATCCACATGGGAACCTGGCAGCACAGTGATGCTGGGTGTTTGCTGCCCTCACTGCCTTGAGGGTGGAGGCTCTGGGATTTTTACTGCTGCTATTGTCAGTGTTGATGGAGCTGACAGGTGGCTTCAGGAGCTGGTGTGTGTTCACACAAATGTAATGAGTAAGCTTTGTACGGAAAAAAAAACCAAAACAAAACCACCTAAGGCATTGCATTGCTTTTGGCTCTGAGATGACCCTCCTGTTAATTACCTTATAAAGGAACTTGATAAATTTGTAAAGACAACAGTATTTCATACTTGTAAAGTTTTTTGTAACCCTTTAACATAATACCTGCTTCCCTTTTCCCTTGCTGTGTGGGCATATGAGTTTTCCCAGTATCCATACTGGAGTGTGAAAAAAGAAGCATCTCATTTCCTTCACAATCCGCTTTGGCCATTAAGAAGATAAAGTGTAACAATTTAAAGACTGTTTATGAGTCCAAGTTCCACTTCAGAAAAAAATCTGCTCTTTAGGCCTCTTTCCTTCACAATGTGGAAATGAAAGTTTACTTCTGGCTTAGTCTAGTAAGTCTAAGCATTGCCAAGCTTGCTGGCTCCAAAGCAGAACCTGCATTTACAGTTACCTGGTAGGAAGAATACAGTTTTCCTGTCTCATTTTCAAGTGCATGATATAAATGTGCATGGGTGGCAGTCTGTGTCTGTGCCTCCATGGCGTCTTTTCAGCTTGCTGGTGTTAGAAGCTGAGGCTCGCCTGATCGTGCTGACTCTGTGCATCTACCTACTTGTTTTTCTGTTCTTTTTTTTGCAATACCTTTGGATCTGCTGGCCTGTTTTGTCAGGCTGAAGATGGTCTCTAGAAGATAATATTTCAAGGGAACAGGCAATCACGCATTTCCCCACTGAGAGGAGGATAATACCTGTGAGACATCAGAAAATCTGCCAGGGGAGAATTCCATTTTGAATATACCAGCAACAAAATGTTCTGAGCAGAGCTTGCAATTTATTAGAATCTAGTTAGTTACATCACCAGATAACTTGGTTGAAATCTAACTTTACTGATAGCTCTGCTTATGAAAAGATTTTTTTCTTAAAGGTACTGGTGGAAAAAACCCAACTGATGTAACAAAAACAATCTATTCAATGCAAGGGTTATCTTACTGCCGATACTAAACAGTGGAGGACATTTTTCCACTACTTCTTGTTTATGCTTGAACTGTTACATATTTAAAACCCTAGAGCATATATGCTGTGTTAGTGGGAAGAAAGGGGAAGTGTTTGTAATAAATCTAGTTAGGAATCTGAGTACAGGTACATATTCTGTTGACTTTGGAAACAAAGAGAAACTGAATGTTCTTAAATGCTTTCAAAGCTCTGGAATGGTAATAATTTTGGTTTGTTATATGTATGTTTTAAATGACAGATTCTAAGGGACTGCGTGACACTGTTGTATTCCTAAATAAAGCACATAGCCACTGATGGCAGCTTTGCAATCTGTAGCATTTCGATATCGATATTTTTGGAGATTGCTAGCTGCAGTCCGTAACGATACCGCAGCCATTTAGCTACTGAAGCCATCCTTTCCACCCGTAGGTTCAGATGATTCCCTGGAAGGTCTGAGATTTATCAGATTTTTCTAATGGCAGGCCTCATAAGTCAGATTGAAAGATCTCAAATAGCATATGAGTCAAAGCATCAGCAGCTTTAAAATGTCACAAGTGAGACAGCTGGTCTTGCTAAAGGAAGGGTGCTAGCTCTGGGACGAGTGTTTTAAAATGAGCAGAAAGAGTCAGATTTAATAAAAATAAAGAGAAAAAAAATCACATAAGGTTATTATGAAATAAACTCCAGTAGTTTTTCTGTTTTCAAACATGACAGTACTCAAATTTTGTTAACTTATGAATCGCTTTTATGGATCTTATGCAACTGAAAATCTGGTAGGCATGCTTATTTGTCTTATGTTGCAGGAAGGAACAAAAATTAAGCACAGTATCTAATAAATATTGTTAATGATTAACTGCATTTATTCTCAATCTGACTGTTGAATGCATGCACTTGAAGAATCAAAGTGCAGTTCTGCTTTTAGCTTATGCTACTTCATATGGTAAACACAGCATTTTATTGGGTTATGCGATATTTCTAGTGAAATGTTTTGATGCCCCGCAATTTGAAGCTATATTAGCTGTTGAAGAAGGCATATAGCGCAAGCCCCTTCTTGTCCTGTGCATTATGAAATCTGATACACAGACTTACTAGTGGCAAGAGATAAAAACAGCAAACAGATCAAACAGTCCCCAACTAAGAAATGACCTTAACAGCATATTGGCAGCCATCATTAAGGACTTGGAGACCCACATGGATTAGTTCTGGAGCCCTTTGTATCTCAGATTTCTGAGTTGTAGGTTGATCTGTAAACCATTCTGAAAATTTCACGCTTCGGACAGCAACGATGAATTGGTGGCCTTAATTTTCTGAGAAAAGCATTGCTTGATTAAGACAGAAAAAAATATGATTCAGTCATATAATAAAGTTATAAAATATGAATTTTATTATTGGGGAGGGAGAAGGAATGGATGGGGATTTACTATTCAAATCTCCAGAAATATTTACAGCACGGGTAGCTTTACTATTGCTGGATTATTGTATATGAGAAATTTTCTTTGGAATGTGAAAAGTTAAGCATTTAGAAATGTTCTGTATCTTTAAATGTTTTTCCCATTTTGCTACCCCTTTTTGTGTTCTTACAAAATTGCAGTCCTTTTAAAAACGGTGTTTTTCAGTCATTCCTATTAGTAACTCTAGTAAGAAGGATACAACAAAAAGATGGAATTGGCAAAGGAAGAGTGCTGCTGCGGGTACATGCCAGAAACTATTTTCTCTGCTTGTATAGTTGCAGCTTTATTCAGAAGCCAGCGTGGCTCTCTTGCAACTGAATAAACCTAAGGGTTTCCAAGAACTGAGCAAGCAAGCAAAGAAGAACATGACTATAGATGGGAAAGAACTGACTCTTAATCCTGCGTATTTACTATGGGACCTCAGCTCTGTCAGTCAGGTAGGTAAATTCTGTTACAGAATGTAAAGGTTGCAGCATTTAAAAAGGACGAGTAGAAGCTAACTAGTCAGTGACAAGGAACATGGGATTTCTTCCAGAAGCTTGGAAGTGTTAAGAATCCAGTATTTATTACGTTGTAAGAAAACATATTAAGAACAGTGTCAAATTCTGAAATCAAGGAGGAGGAAGGCTCAAATGGAGTGCCATTTAATTGAAATGTTTACGTTCTCCACTAAGTGAAAAATTTTGCCCTCTGCATGTGTTCTGATAAAGCTCTGTGCAGTCAAGTCCTGAAAAGCTTAACTGATGCTGACTGGCAGATAACCAGGCGTCTTGTGTGGGGGAGACAGAAGGCTTTATTAAAAAACATGATTATTTCCTTTCCAATATGTTTCTTAGACATTTTTTGCTTTGCAGCATCATATGAGCATTTGCTCAGCATATTGCTGCTTTTCCAAAAATTCTGAAGACCTGAAATACACATGTCTATAAGGAAAGGTGGTTTACTTAGAATGCTTTTGATACAAGCAAGGATGTTTAGTTTAGCAAAAGGAAATAAAATAACAAGCTCTCTGTTTCAAGATATCTTCTAAAATTTCAGGGGCTTTCCCCTGCTAGAATTCAATTTTATGGTGAATATCAAGTGGCATGGGTAAAGTAAACGTGCCTCTCTAGTAAAGCTTGTCAGTCTATCTTTGTATCCTGTGGACCTGGCTTTTGGGGAACTTTTCCTTGTTAATACAAACAATGAACTCAAACTTTATACTTCCCATGTTGAAATTATGCATTATTTATATGCGTATATTATACCTAACCAATGGATGCTGGTGTTGCTGAAATGTTTTCAGTTCTTATGTTTCTGAGAATGCGTAAGCTGTGTTACTGTCAGCTGAAACCAGGACATATACATACTGGAAAAGGAGACTTGCGGTGTGTAGAATCTGCAGTGAAAATGGTAATTGTTATACGTTCAAGTTTTGCTCAAGTTTCCTGTTTCAGTTGGGCATACTTCTTTTAGAAATGTTCCTTTTAGGCAGCCTTAATTGTTGCTCTTAGAAGAGGTCATTAAGTTCTAATAAATTGGAAAAGAAACATATGTTACGGTGTCCCGTAACCTAATCTGGTTACTTACCTGAAGGACTTCTAATTAAAATATTGTCGTTTTAACAGAAACATGTAGAAACATTTAGCTATTTGATAGTGAACATTAGGCTCAGTTTTGTTAATAACGGAATAATTGAAGAGCTGCTACATGATGACACTTCCAGTGTATCTATATTAGGTGACATATAGGGCTTATGATGCAATGTACTTGAAAGGCCCCATCCTCTTAAAACTGGATTTCTGAAAGGTGGTGTTAGAGATTTGAAATGCAACTTGGCTTTTGATCAAGATCAGGAAATGAGACTAATAATCCAGGAAAACAGGAGGGTGTATTTTTTTCTGAGGTTCTTTCTTCAAGACCTGGGATCACACAAGTCACTGTCATCTTGCAGTGTGGTCAGCAGACATCCTAATGATATCAGGTGGTCTGCCATAGATGCTAGAAGTTTGTACTGTTCACCTTGATAATTCAGAAGAATATGATCCTTCAGAAGAATAATGATATTTGATCACTATAGTTTTTATTTTTGAATATTTTTGCATGTCTTAAGTCCTCAAATGCTTATGCACCCGTATGCTAAAACACACTGGTTTTATCTAGCTGAATCAGAACTTGAATGTTTTATCTAAAATCTAAGAAAGGATTCTTTCTTTTCGTAGTCTAAACAGGATGAAGATATTTCTGCCAGCCGTTTTGAAGATAATGAAGAACTGAGATACTCACTACGATCAATAGAGAGGCATGCCCCTTGGGTACGACATATTTTCATCGTCACTAATGGGCAGATTCCTTCCTGGCTTAACCTGGATAATCCTCGGATAACCATAGTGACACATCAGGTAAAAGCCAAACAAACAAAAGCCAAATAAAAAAACCCACCAAAAACCTGAAACAAACAAAAATACCAGTATGAAAGTGCCACTGGTAAAGATTCTTTGTTTCTAAGTTACGCCCTTTCAGCTAAAGGGCTGCATTTATTTGGAAGCTAGAAGTGACCACCTCTTTCCCATCTCATCTGTAGTTTTATTAAACCCCTGTTTCATTGTATTTTGGCTAAGCAGATAATTGATTATGTATGAAGCCTCCATTTAGTCCTCTCTTCCAAATACTGAGTTCTAAGCTAACATATACCCATGTCTAATTTCCTTATAAAGTCTATTTATAAAAAAAACTGGGGAGAAGAAAATGCAATTTGAATACAAAACAGTCTGTCAGGACCAATAACAGCCTAATAGCTTGTGTTGAGACAGGATGGATTACAATTACTGGAACTAAGATGATGGCTGCAAAAAAAGTAGCTGTGAAGTCTAAAAAGCTCATTAAAAAAGAGAAAAGGAATCCTGTAAGCTTCCTGAATAAGTGAAATAAAAATACTCTAGTAGCTTCTTATTACAAATTTGGGAGTAATTTTGGTATCTGGACATACCGTAGGAACCCTGAGCAACCTAAGTGGACTAATTCAACTTCTGTTGCTGTCTGCTTGTGAGGTTACTTGAAAGAGATGGAAGAATCCTGACTTGCTGAATACTGGAAGCAGTTCAGCTTGCTTGAAATTTTGTGCAGTCTGTACTGCATGAGAAGTATAAAGGGAGGTGGTGGGGTCACTGTCCCTGGATGTGTTTAAAGGTTAGATGTGGTACTGAAGGATATGGTTTAGTCGGAAATAGGTGATGGGAGGACGGTTGGACTAGGTGTTCCTTGAGGTCTCTTCCAACCTTAATGATTCTATGATTCTGTGTGTGCACTGGGACTGATCCAGTACCCAGTGGAAGAGGGGTCTGTGCCTTTGCA
The DNA here is from genome assembly GCA_013399095.1 of Psophia crepitans. Lineage (NCBI taxonomy): Eukaryota > Metazoa > Chordata > Aves > Gruiformes > Psophiidae > Psophia > Psophia crepitans. Next base: position 441,480 of record VWZZ01005983.1, read on the forward strand.
TTAAACCAAGTGCAGTTTCTTAGTTAAGCAGCAAATTTGAAAATGGTTTTGTGTAGGAAAATGAGATAGCAAAGGGTTTGGGTTTTCTTGGGGTTTTTTTTGCTAAAATGTTTTCACTTTTTTGTCTTTCATTTCTCTTCTTGTTCTTGATAAAACTTTTTTTTTTTTAAAGTAGATGAGTATCAAATATATCTGATGTGTCTTCTCTTTTATGGTTTGGGGTGTTGTATTTATTTTTGCCTTCTGAAACTGTTTTGGGTTGTTGGGGCTTTTCTTGTTTTAGGAGATATTTCAGAACGTGAGTCACTTGCCTACCTTCAGTTCACCAGCGATTGAAAGTCACATTCATCGTATCAGTGGCCTGTCTCAGAAATTTATCTATCTCAATGATGATGTTATGTTTGGGAAGGATGTTTGGCCTGATGATTTTTACAGTCATTCTAAAGGTCAAAAGGTAAGCCATTGTGAAAGAATTTTTCTACCAGAAGTAGGTGTAAAACTTCTCTATGCTACTATAGTAAAAATCAAAGAAATAACAATTTGAGAGGGAGAGCAAATGTAAGATTTGCTTTTTGCTCCCCCTTTTACCTCTAAAGGTTTGTTATTCTTAACTAGTCAACTGTTTGCAACGGTGCAGGGTGGAGAAGGTGCTGTCTCTTTTTTGGGGGGGTGTTTGTTTTTTTCTGGTATGTGTGTTGATGTTTGGGTTGCAGAATTACTTTTCTTCACATTCACTCACCGTTTCTGGTGGTGTAATGGTTCCTCTGGTTCCTTCATGCTATAGTTTATCAGTGTCATTCTGTAATTCTCCCACTTCCTGTGGAAGCACTGGTAAGACTGATGTTGGGCAGCTGTCAGTCTTCACTCCCTTGTAAATTCTTCTTGTTTTATGGGAAATGTTCAAAATAAAACAGAATCACTTCTTCCACAGAGGTCAGGTGACATTCAAACTGGTCTAATATTTAAATTTATCATTAATTTTCTGTTCCAAACACCCAGAATATCTTTTCCTCAATCTATATATAATCATATATAATTATTTACTAAAAGATACTTTGTGGCATGGTCATGAACATCAAGTAATTTAGTATTTCAACAGACTTCTTATCAACAACTAGGAAAAATTAGCAACAGTCATTCATAAAGACTGGTTACCAGTAGAGTTTTCATCCATGAGCTTGATCTGCTTGATCAAGAGGTTTGTGGAGGAAAAAAGATTTATATTTATTATTTCTATTAGAGCAGTAAGTACACGAGACGCTGGAGACCACTGAATGAAACACTTCATGCAGGCAGATCTGCACACTTGTGTACACACACAGAAGGGTTGTACAAAGTTAGTGTAAGCTACCTTAAAATTACTGTTTCAGTATTTGAGGACCTTAGTAAGCTTTTAGTTGTTTTAAATCTTCAAGGATGTAGGCACATAATTGCAAAATCATGTTGTTAGCGTGTTTATATTATTCTTTGGTTATTCTTCTCAGTTATGATGATGCTTAGATGCAATGTTGTTTGTGATAACCTAATCGGTAAGTGTTTCAGTAGGAAACGTGCTGCTAAAATCTTGAAACAAAGGCCTAAAGGAAAACATGCGTGGTTTTTAATGCCTCCCCAGTTGAAAATACACACACCCACACACTTTTTTTTATCGTGGCAATTCTTAGAATTATTTAAGTCATAAAGGATTAGATGCTTCAGGGATTATGTTCAACATGTGCTGCTTATCTCATGACTGGTTAGTAATGAAGAAACATTTTGAGTCAGGAGAACAAGTGAACTGCAGAGCTATTTCAGAGTTTAAATTCCCCCTTCTTGTCTGATAAAAGATAAAATATGAATTTGCAGTGGAATATAGTTTGCGGAAGTGGATTCGGGAAGTCCTGCTTTCTATTTCTGGCTGTTGCTGCCTTTGTGTGTGGCCTCAGGAATTCTTCAGTTCACTGGTAACATTAACTTCACTGGTGATAGGGTTTAAATGCTGTTTGTAAAGTTTTGTGAATACTTAAGGCACTATACAGGGAGGCATTATTTTGAGTCTCTGTATTCCAGCAAACAAGCTCAGTTGACTTCTCTTTGCCAGTCCTTGTCTCAAACTAATGTTGTTCCAGGTTTACTTGACTTGGCCTGTGCCAAACTGTGCTGAGGGATGTCCTGGCTCGTGGATTAAAGATGGGTACTGTGATAAAGCCTGTAATAACTCGGCATGTGATTGGGATGGAGGTGACTGCATTGGTAAGACAGCAATGTTAACTTTAGAAATGAACTGTTTGGTTTTTTTCTTATAAGAATAATTCTGCAATTTGTCTTTCTCCTGTAACTACAAAATGTGCCACCTTTGATAATCAAAAAAAAAGTTGACTTACAGATGAAAACCTTATTTTGTGTAAACTAGAAATTTCTGTGGAAAATTACAGCAAATAGTAGAGCATAGGGAAAAACTTATTTTGGGTACCAAATTATTATTAATTGTGTAATATATAATATATATTATATAAAAAATTTTATTATTATATATTTTAATATATTATTTGGACTCTGAGTCCAAATAATAACAGGACTGTGAAGCTGTACCATTAGTTCCTAGATCAAATTTTCAGGACAGCAGGGTAGGAAAATGAAGGGGTACTTCTGGATTGAGGAAGTGATACCACTCTAGGCTGCTGTCAAATCGAGACTGGAGGAGAAGTAGTAAATCAGTTTTCTGGCTGTCTTTTTGAAGTTAAGACAAAATATGTTGCAGTTGTTGTGGCAATTTTAAGTTGGTTCCTAAACTCTGCAGTGAAATTGTGCATCCTATAGAGTTTACACTAACTCACAGAGGTCTAAGTTAGCATTTGCTCCGTTTTCATTTCACCAGTGGTAACGTTTCACCAGAACAAGGTTTTCAACTCTTCAGTTTAACTTCAATAGTGTGGCTTAAAATGTGCGTTTCCTCAGAAATAAGGATTTCAAATGACTGGTGGTTTTTGTTTTTCTTTTGTCTCCCTATAGGTAACAGTGGGGGTAGTCGCTATGTTGCTGGTGGAGGTGCAGTTGGAGGTATCGGTAATGGACCACCATGGCAATTTGGTGCAGGAATAAGTGGTGTTTCATACTGTAACCAAGGCTGTGCTAATTCCTGGCTAGCAGACAAATTCTGTGATCAGGCCTGCAATGTCCTCTCCTGTGGATTTGATGCTGGTGACTGTGGCCAGGGTATGTAAAATACATTGCTGATAAACTTTCTGTAGGGATTCTCTTGAATTGCGTGATCTTTTTGGTTCATCATTACTCTCAGATGGGGCTAAGGTACCCTATACAGTTGTGGAAAAGGGCTGCTAGCAACTGAAGAAAAAAGATGCTTCTTGTATTCGTTAATGCAAACCTGAATCAATATTATATGCTGCTTTATTTAACTAAACCATTATTGACAAAGCATGGGTGGGATACTTGATACTTTACAGAGTGCAACCATCAAACTCCTTGCCTCAAGAGGCTTAAATTTTAAACAAGGAAATTACAATTCAGCTATACAAACAGTCTTTACCCAAATGAGAGCTGATTTGATGATGCCCATACTGGTTAAGAAATTTAAAGAACCTTTCCAATGCCGGCAGCACGAGTTCAAGCCTGGCTCTGGGCTCTTGCCAAAAGCTACTTTCTGTCACCTGCGTAGTTGTCTCTGAAGATTATTTTGATATGAAAGACTAGCAGGAGTGAATGAAGTGATTGAGAGAGGTGTCTGGTATAGGCTGGGGAACAGAAATGGAAGAATTTCATCTGTTGGGAAGAGTAGAAGCTCCCCTGCATCTCAGCTCAGACAAATGCATTACTGGCAGTTCTGTTGCTGGCAGTGAGTATTTGCTCATGTGAGGGCTGACAGATAATCTGTCTTCTGCTGTGGGAGGGAGAAGTTCGATTCAGTGTATCTGACTTTGGAAGTCTCAAATCAAGATGCAGTGCAGCAGTGAAATCCAACTGCTGTAATGTTAGTCTACTAAAATGTGGCAAAAAATGTAGCATGGGCATGTTTCTTACAACTGATAAAAACTTTTAAGTGACATGTAATAAGGAGCAGCTTAAGCTCTTCAGGTAGAGACTGTAAGAGTGATAAATTATATTGGCTTTTAGAATTACCACTGGAAGGTCTGGCAGCTTTATGTATCTGAGTATATTCTAGTCATTCATTATGAAAGATAGGTAGCAAGAAACAAGAAGCTACAGTAAATGAGTAAACGTTCTTTCACAAAGCTGTCTCCCTGCTAATGTAGTGGATCTAGCTGGGCATATTACAGTTAAAAAAGACTGAAAGATCAGTGTCACACTGCAAACTGACAGAAATTTGTTTTGTTTCTTTGTTGTTATCCAGATCACTTTGAAGAGATGTACAAAGTGACGCTTCAGCTTAACCAGACCTACTATGTTATTCCCAAAGGGGAATGTCTGCCCTACTTCAGCTTCAGTGAAATAGCCAAGAAAGGAATTGAGGGTTCGTATAGTGATAATCCAATTATCCGACATGCTTCGGTTGCTAACAAATGGAAGACTATTCACCTCATAATGCATAGTGGCATGAATACAACTGTGATCTATTTTAACCTTACGTTTCTAAATAAAAATGATGAAGAGTTTAAAATGCAGGTAGCTGTTGAAGCTGATACTAGAGAGGAACTAAGACTGAACACAACTTCCATGCAAAAAAACAATTCTGATTTTAAAACTGTAACTTCAGTACCAGAAGCTGAAATGATATTTGAGGATATTCCTGAAGAAAAACGCTTTCCAAGAGTCAGGAGACGTCGCAATGGCACAAAAGAGGCTGTACATGAAGAGGTGATAATACCATCAGTAAATGTGTCTCTACTTCCTGAAGATGTTCAGCTCGCGCTGCGGAACCTAGACTTAAAACTACTAAATGGTGATATCACTCAGAAGGGATTTAACCTGTCTAAGGCTGCTCTCCTGAGACCTTTCCAGTTCCTAACTACAGCAAAGAGTATTATAGGCCTGGAAAAAAAGGGTGTGCATAATCATTCAGAAGATCAGAAGAACCGTACTGGCTGGCAGAAGCCTTATAAAGATGTAAATGATGGCAAAATAAAAACAATAAAACCAAGTGAAGACATTCCTTCAAGGCTTACAGGAGCAAAGGGTACTCTTGTAACAATGAACACAAACAAACCTATTTATAAAGTAAAGCCTAAACCCACGCTTGCCTCCCATAGCATGGGAAATAAAAATGAAACTCGAGAAAAAGTATTGAATGCACTCATATTAAGGGAAACCCAGAAATCAAAACAAACTGGGAATTTAGATACTGGAGAAAATGCACAGGGAATGGAAGGAGGAAAAGCACGTGTGCAGGTGGATAAAAAAATAAGGGAGGGGATAGTGGGAAGAAAACTACAGTCTTATGCTGGAAGTTACCAAGGCTTTTTGCCATGGGAGAAAAAGAAGTATTTCCAGGACCTTCTTGATGTGAGTATTTTAACATCATTGCTTATTGGAATAGTTGTATCTTTCTGCATTTAGTAGAATCCTGTTAATATGGTCTATAAATTTGGAATGTGTCTTGCCTTTGAGGCAAAGACAGATTTTTATTTTTTTTTAAAGTCTCCTTTTGACTTTAGACATAAAATCTAATTTATTTATTATCTGGGCCTCTCTTAGCTAGGTGGTGAAAGCTGAGTAGCCATTTCTATTTCCTTTCTACTGCTTTTTTTTTTTTTTTTTGGTCAGTCACTTTTTATTAGTTGTATGTTGGCACAACGCTATTGTTCAGATGTAGCACTACAACAGGAAACTTAAATTTTGGTTTGGTTGCATTTATGCAAATATGGATCCAGTCTATTAAAAAATTTAAAAAATACATATAATGGTAAGTACCTGGGCTCTATACATTAAATTCAGTGTCTGCCAACAAAACTAAATATCCAGACCATGTCAAGAGAAAGGTTCCTCTTCTAGCCAAAGCATTCTGGCAGAGTTTTGGAAACCTCTAGAAGGGAAGATCTGTGCTTCAGTTGGTAGCAACTGCTTTACACTACTCCAAATGGCGAAGAGGCTGTGCTTTTTTTAAAGGCTGCTTCTTTTTGTTCATCTGAGATTGGATATTGCATGAAGAATATTTACATTCATAGCATTTCTGTTTATCAAATGTGGATGAATAATCAGCAAAGGGCAATATTACAAATAAACTGATAGCAAACAGGGACTTTAGAGTAGTGTGTGTATCAGGTGCCAGAGCACAAATTTTAAGGAAATCTTTTATAGACTACTTTTCCTCAAAGCATGAAAATTTTAAGGGAAAGGTTATCTCTTTTCAAGAGAGAACTAAGGAATATGAAGAAAATCATTCAAAATTTCTCTTCCCACTTTCAGATACTGGAAAGAGTTGGCACCTGGCTGAAATGTCTTCCCTCTCTTCCCACCCCCCCCACCCTCCCTCCCTCCCCTGGATGTGTTCAGTGGTTTTGGTTGTCTTTGGTGATGTAACCTTGATTTTATGCCTGTCTTGCTGCTTAGGAAGAAGAGTCTTTACTCAAACAAATGTCGTACTTTACTGATGGTAAACTTTTTGGAAGGCAGCTGAAAGATACATTTGCTGATTCCCTTCGATACGTAAATAAGCTTTTAAACAGCAAATTTGGATTTACATCTCGGAAAGTCCCTGCTCATATGCCTCACATGATTGACCGCGCTGTTATGCAAGAGCTACAGGATATGTGAGTATGTCTTTGTTTGGAATAATGTAAAACTGTGGTTAAATCTACCTGCCTGATGATGCTTTGCTGTAGCTGTTTCCAATGTGTTGATGGGTACTTACTAAAATTGTTTTTTGAAAAGGGTAATAAGGAATTTATTACAACATGAAAGTTGTGCTAAAATAAGGAGACTTCTGAGGACCTTTTTAAAATTCTAGAAGAGAATTTGTTTTTTAGGTAAGGAATGTTTTACTTTAAGGAACTGGAGTACTAAGTTATTTTACATTCTTATATAGGTTTCCAGAGGAGTTTGACAAGACATCATTTCACAAAGTGCGGCACTCAGAAGATATGCAGTTTGCTTTTTCTTATTTCTACTATCTTATGAGTGCAGTCCAGCCACTGAACATTTCTCAGATCTTTGATGAGGTTGATACGGACCAGTCGGGCATTTTGTCTGACCGAGAGATTCGCACGTTGGCCACAAGAATCCATGAATTACCATTAAGTTTGCAGGTACTCTTTCGTTACCAATAACTTTTAGAGTAACTTCAATTCTAAAGTCTAAAATTGTTAAAATAAAATGAGTCAAATCTTTATTTATCCTTGCTTATAGCATCCTTGCTTATAATGTCCTTGCTGGGAGTTACCGAAAAACACCTGAAGGACAATGCAGCCATTGGTCACAGCCAACATGGGTTCATGAGGGGAAGGTCCTGCTTAACCAACTTAATTTCTTTTTATGACAAGGTCACCCATCTGGTTGACCTAGGGAAGCCAATCGATGTTGTCTTTTTGGATTTCAGTGAAGCTTTTGATACTGTTTCTCACAGTATTCTTCTGGACAAAATGGCCAGCATACAGTTAGGCAAAAACATAATACGATGGGTGAGTAATTGGCTGTGGGTCGTGTCCAAGGAGTTATAGTTAACGGAGTTACATCAGGCTGACGGTCAGTCACTAGCGGGGTGCCCCAGGGCTCCATTTTGGGGGCAGTTCTTTTTGACATTTTCATAAACGACTTAGATGTGGGACTAGAAGGAATTGTGAGCAAGTTTGCAGATGATACTGAGTTGGGAGGAGCTGTGAACTCTGTTAACGGTTGTGAGGCCTTGCAGAGAAACCTGGACAGATTAGAGAACTGGGCAATCACCAACCGCATGAAGTTTAACAAGAGCAAGTGCTGGACTCTGCACCTGGGAAGGGGCAACCCTGGCTGTACATACAGACTGGGGGATGACGCGCTGGAGAGCAGCCACACTGAAAGGGATCTGGGGGTCTTGGTTGACACCAAGATGAACACGAGCCAACAGTGTCCCCAGGCAGCCAGGAAGGCCAACCGTGTCCTGGGGTGCATCAAGCACGGCATTGTCAGCCGGTCTAGGGAGGTGATTGTCCCACTCTACACTGCGCTGGTGTGGCCTCACCTTGAGTACTGTGTGCAGTTTTGGGCACCACAGTACAAGAAAGACATAAAGCTATTGGAGAGTGTGCAAAGGAGGGCAACTAACATGCTGAAGGGTCTAGAGGGGAAGACGTATGAGGAGAGGCTGAAGTCCCTTGGTTTGTTCAGCCTGGAGGAGAGAAGGCTGAGGGGTGACCTCATCGCGGCCTACGGCGTCCTCACGAGGGGCAGCAAAGGGGCAGGTGCTGGTCTCCTCTGTGGTGACCAGCAACAGAACCCATGGGAATGGCATGAAGCTGTGTCATGGGAGGTTTAGGTTGGAGATCAGGAAAAGGTTCTTCACGGAGAGGGTGGTGGGGCGGTGGAACAGGCTCCCCAGGGAAGTGGCCACAGCACCGAGCTTGTCGGAGTTCAAGAAGCATCTGGCCAATGCTCTCAGTCATCTGCTCTGATTGGGCTGGTCCTGTGTGGAGCCAGGAGCTGGACTTGATGATCCTTATGGGTCCCTTCCAACTCGGGATATTCTGTGACTCTATGATTCTAACATTTGGCAATTCTTAAATTTTACATGGAGAGTATAACATTGTGTTCTACTTTCTCATTTTTATATGGAGTCAACAATTAAATTGAGTTCGAGCAACATTAGAAAAATGAATCACTGGAGTCTTAAGTTCAAGAAAGTGGTTAGCGTGAGCTTGTCAGAAAAGATCTTCACTGGTAAAAGCCACTCTGAAGAGTGGGATACTGCTGTGCTTGCTCTTGTTCTTGCATATAGTGAAAGGCAGTCCTTGCCCAGAGGAACTTGTGGCCTAAAGAGGTGAGAAAAAGGGTAGCAAAGTCGTCGTACTACTAAACACTATGACCACATACGAAGATCCACATTTCTCTGTTTATCAGTTTCCAGAAACAGAGATATATGGTCTTTGTAGCTTACAGTCTTAGACAGTTATTAGAAAATGAAAGGTACTATTTTTGCTTTACAGAGAGGAACTGGCATAAACCAATAAAAATTTCTTCTTGAACTGGCACATAAAATCATTGGCATAGCTGAAACACAGTCCTGCTTTAGCGTGTTCCTGACCTCTACCTTAGTCAGAAAACAACCTTCCTGTCCTTTCACTTCACTTTTCTCTTTGTTTGATTGATTTGGGATTTAATATGCCACTGCTGGTTTAGGAATTCTGTACTGTCCTGACATAATCATAAAGGTGTGTTTTCCATTTTTAAATGAAAATGACTAAGTCGTGCTTTATCTGGTCTCAATTCAACTATGCACTGAGCATTTCCTTTATGTCAGGTGTATGGGGAGTCCCACTGTCCTCAGCAGTCATTGAATTGCATATACTGAATATTAAGCCTTCTTTTCCTGATAGTAGTATGGAAATTTGTAATGTAGGCAACATTAAATATGTTAATGCAGCCTGGATTTTTAGAATGATGTCAGCGACAAAACAGGATTATCTTTTTTTTTTTTTTAATTCTTTTTCTATTAGGATTTGACGGGTCTAGAACAGATGCTGATAAATTGCTCTAAATCTCTGCCTGCCAACGTCACACAGATCCATGTCATTCCTCCAACTCAGGAAGCATATTACGATCCCAATCTGGTAAGAAACATTGGTCTTAAAAGATGCTTGGTTTCTTTCTTGAGCATATATTTACTTTTCTTGAAAAGCTGGTTTGATTTCTATAAGGAAAGTGTTTACAGACTTTCTACTTGTGTGTACATGAAGTGTTATAAAATGAAAATTTCACAAGCTACTTCCTAACTTACAAAGCCATTTATTTCTTTCAAAAACAGAGAAAAGCTGAGCTTTAGGTTGTTATATATGGAATTTAAAAAGTCATCCTTGTTAAGAAAATTCACTGAATCAAAAAGACAGTAAGCCAAATATCTCTCTGACTAGAACTTTCTGGTAAATCTTTATCTAAATTATAACTCGTGTATTTAAAACCAAAACAAAATCCAAAAACCACCTAACCATCAGATGGACATCTTTAAAATAATTCTTCCTAATTTGAAGGCTTTAGACTAACTCCTTTTAGCTTCCAAGGATGCGCTGATAGGAAACTCACCAAGTTAAGCAAGGAGAAGTGCAAACTCCTGCACCTGGGGTGAAACAACCTCAGGCCACCAGTATTATGCTGGGGGCCACCCAGGTGGAAAGCATCTTGGTAGAAGAGGACCTGGGGGTCCTGTGGACACCAAGTTGAACATGAGCCAACCACTGTGCCCTTGTGGCAGAGAGGGCCAGTCGTATCCTGGGCTGCATTAGGAGGAGTGTTGCCAGCAGGTCAAGGGAAGTGATCTTTCCCCTCTACTCAGCACTGGTGAGGCCACACCTGGAATGCTGGATCCAGGTCTGGGCTGCTCAGTATAAGGGACACATCGATGTACAAGACTGAGTCTAGTCAAGAGCCATAAAGGTGATTAAGGAACTGGAGTGTCTTATGTGGAAAGGCTGAGAGTGCTGGGACTGTGTGAAGAGTAATCTCAACAGCAATCATATCAATGAATATAAATGTTTGAAGGGAGGGCACAAAGGTGGTGGAGCCAGGCTTTTCAGTGGTGCCATGACAGCACCATAAGAAATGGGCACAAGCTGAAAACATGACGTTCCCTTTAAATATTGAGACGGGTTTTTTTACTGTGAAGGATGACCAAGCACTGGTGCAGGTTGCTAATTTGTGGGCAGTCTCCATCCTTGGAGATACATAAAAGCCATCTGGCCACAGTCCTGGGCAACTGGCATTAGGCGGCCCTGCATGAGCAGGAAGGTTGGTCCAGATAAACTCCCGAGGTTCCTTCCATCCTAAACCATTCTCTGTTTCTGTGAAAATTGAGATCTTAGGACTAGATGTCCCTTAAGGATTTAAATCCTTAATTTCTATTTTGTTGGTTAAATTCTCATGAAAATCTGCTGGAATTTAGGATTCCAGAATCTTTGGATCTGATACTAATACCTAGATTTCTTTCACAATGACAATTTAATTCCTGCATCAACCTATACATTTGAGAAAAAAAAATAAAAAATGTGTGCATGTTCTTTGTTAAATTGATGACCTGGTGTTTTATAGCTTCAAACCAATACTGTATCAAAACAAAAAGAATTTTGATGAGTACTGATCATGAACCTTTGGGTAGTAGAAGAGCATTATTGATCCCCAGTACATGCAAATCGCAGCACAGAGATCTACAATATGTGTGTAGATAAATGTATATGGACATTGACTATTTTTTTCTTTTTTTCTTTTTTTTTTCCCCCTCTGGACACTTATCCTACCTTGTATTCTTAGCAGATGATGTTACAGTGTTTTAAAAATATTTTCCCCTAAGTCCGAATTCCAGCACAGTTATATATACCAAATAAAACCATTCTGTCAGCCTCATTTGAAGAAATGGAAGTGTGAATTTGAGAATCCTGCACAGTCTGAGGACATTACATCCAGTGTAGCCTTACTTCGTTTTGCCCCTTTAGGACTTTCAATTCTGTTTGCAAAATTCTGTGAAGTAAAAACTTGGAAGAGCAGGAATAAAGGAGGGCTGCCATGAATATGTTTTAAGATGGGGTTAAAAATAAGTCTCAGCAGTTGGGAAGAATGTCAAATTACTTTCATCTTTTTGAAGAGCTAGTAAAATACTACTAATCTAAGCAGTAATGCTTAACATACTAATGTGATCAGTCAGGTCAAATACTGATAAAATAGTGTTTGTGTTTAGCACAGAGGCCTAATTTATTTGTACTTCTGTTATCTGCAGCAGCTAAATTTCCTGGAATGAGTCTTTTACCATAGAAATATCCCTTGAGAATAGGGATTTTATTTTCCAGAATTGTTTCAACATAGCTTATGATAAAAATAAGGCCTAATGTGTATCAGCTGTTCTGCGGAGTTTGCCTGGCCAGTGTAACTGGTGGCCTCTACCAGAGGACTGTCAAAGACAGCTGTCAAATGAGCTGAAATTTCTGAATATTTTATTGAGGATAAAATCTAGAAGTTGCAGTGATTTTGCAAAAAAAAAAAAATAAAAAAAAATCTGTAGTTTTCATACAATATTTCTATGCATAGGAAATCACGACATTATGCACCAGTATCTTTTTTTTCTTGGTTGTTTTTCCCCTCAACAGTTGATCAAGAAACTAGTGCTTTTCATTCCAGGAGAGTAAAATGTGTACAGGCATTTCTAGCTGTAATATAAATTTCCTACTAAGTACATCTTTATAACATACTCTGTAATTTTCAGTAACTTATCATCTAAGCAGTGTTTTTTTCCAGCCTCCAGTAACAAAAAACCTAGTGACTAATTGCAAACCTGTGACTGACAGAATTCGTAAGGCATACAAGGACAAAAACAAATACAGGTATGTTGTTACAGTCTTGTGAAAAGCCAAGCTAAGCTTTGTAAAGCAATAAGAGGTATAAATACATACATGACCAAAGACTGTATGTTAACAAATCTTAACTCAATTGAGTGGAACTCAAGAAATATACTGATATCTATTTTTGTGTGTTTCCTTGTGCAGAATGATGTGGGGTTTTTTTCATAGTTTCTTATTTAGTAGACTAGATATTTCCATGCTTCTTGTGTCATCTTGGGCTGGATCCTAATTTGTTGTACAAGAGTAAGCCAGACTGTCTTTAGGTTGCTATGAAAATTGACAATATGTAGTGAGTGAGGGCAGTTAAAGTAGTATGAAAAGGAGGAAAGAGCCTGTCCTGTACCTCGAAGTTGTAAATCTCCTTCATCCTTTCTTCTGCTGAAGCTTAAGAAAAGAAAAAGCGTGTTAGCCCAACTACCTTGTAGTTTTCCTGCAAGGAGGAGAAGTGACAGGTAGGTAGGGCGGAAAAGGGACAAGAAAAGGGTTGCCCCCTTTTGGAAAGGGCAGGACAAACCATGGTCGTGACCGTGAGTTTGAATAATTGTATTTGCTTATATCTGCCTGAGGTCGGGTTCCTTAGATCTCTCTTCTCTGAAACCTGCAAGGCAGTTGCACAGCAGTGAGGCTGTTTGCGGGCGTTGAGCTGACAGCCTTGTCTCCTGTCCATTGCCTCGCCAGCAGTGTTGGGCTGGGGAGTCTCTGAAGCATGCGGCTCCCCCAGGTGTGGCTACAAAGTTAAATAAAACAGTAGAGTGAAAAGAGGTTACAGATGCTGTTTAGAGCAGCTTTTGGATGTTATTATTCATTAATTCATAGTACTTCAGGTGGTGCTGTAAGCTTTAATAAAGAGCTCTCTTCCCAGGAGAGTTTATGCTAAAACTAGAAAGCTAATACAACAAATGAAATTGAAAAATGTCAGGCTGGAAACAAGGATTTGCTGTGCTTAAGGATATAAATACGGTACTGTAAGTCAGTTTAAGATAGAAGCTGCTCTTTTGTTCTGTTGAACTTCAGGATTGAATAACTGTATTATTAATTTTGTGAGCTTAATAAATGGACTATGTTCTCAGGTGAATCTTCAAGGAGCAGGCAGGGTCTTTTCTTATATCAAGATAAGAAAGGTGAAAAATGTGTGGTGCCTCTAGTAAGACTGTTGAAAGACCATTTGACCTGCTTTTCTGAATGATACCTTGAATTTAAATTATATACTTCTGCATTTCATATACTTGTTTTGTCTGCAAGTTACTGTTTAGGTGGATGGGGATGGTTTTATTTGTATTTAAGGGTACAGTTTTATATACTCCTCTAATTTTATTTCCAGATTTTTCTGGGATTGGTGACTGGATAATAAGAACGTGCTTTCTCATGTCTGAAGTGTAATTAAAAACACGATTTAAAATTGTAATTTATAAAAAAGCATAGTAAGTGTTACATCTGCCTTCAGACTAATTGTTACTCTAACATCAAAACTTGTAGTTGACATAATTTGTATTAGAATTCAGTTCTTTGTCTTATGGGTGGCTACTAATAAATCTACAGGAAAGTGTAGTTCTGTACAAGAACACTAGCTGAAAAATGTAAATATACTGATAGATATCAAACTGTAAATTCTAATGAAGGTTGGACAGTCAGATTAAAAATAAGCTATTCCAGAAAATATTAATATTTACTGAAACTGACTTAGGTTGTTCTATTAATATATGATTTTATTTTTAATAATAAGGTTTGAAATCATGGGAGAAGAGGAAATTGCCTTCAAAATGATTCGCACAAATGTTTCTCATGTGGTTGGTCAGCTGGATGACATACGAAAAAATCCCAGGTATCCTGTTTCTTGATTTGTGTCAAGTTTTGAGGTGGCTTTAATTTTCTGCTTTTACTGTTTATGCTTTGAAAAATAATTTATTGCAATGTATTTCTACACTATATATTACAGAGAAAGATGAATTTTGACCAAAGTATTTATTTTTTTCTGTTTAACTGAAGCTAAATGGCTGTTATCTGTGTTATGATAGAGATTATTTCATTAATTTATTACATTTTTATATATCTAAAACCTTTGAAGACTTATAGATAAATTCAGCTATTTTTGAGGCTTTCATTTTTGCCATGTAGAGGGCATACAGTTTATATTGCAGGTAGTTTATTTTAAAGGAAGAGCACTTTGATCTGCTTTATGTAGCAATTTTAAAATAAAACGTAGGTATGGATTGTTTTGTTGGAAAATAAGTTTTGCATATCCATTATGCATTCATGCTCTGTTACAACATGGCAGCAGGCATTAATTTTACTTTATTTTTTTCTCATATTTGGTGAGAAACCATCCAAAGCCAGAAGGTAATCCTCTGTTTCTCTGCTCTGCAGTGGTGGAAGGTTTAATACCCAAATCTGAGAGTAGACTCTGTAGTGTTGAATTAGGCTCCTGAAATGATTGTGAGATAAATCGGGAAAATGAATGTCCTGGAACACATTTTGCAGCAACCACCTTGCAAAGCAAAGGATGCTGTATTTGAGACTCAGGTCTGAATCTGCTCCACAGAAGCAATTAATTGTAGTCCTGAGACCATTGCATAAGACTGGGGTTCAGCAAGACATGGTGAGATAATTTAATAGCCAGCTGTCTTAAAAATGAGACAGTGCCACCACCCATCTCCTCTCTTTCTTTCGTCTCAGTTGCACACTCTTGTCTTGCATCTTGTTTCTATCTTGAGAAAACTAGTTTTCTGACAGTTTAATGAGTTTGGCCTTAAGGAATGCTCTGACAAGTGTCAAACAGAGCAAGGAGGAAAGTAGGACCAGGAACCTTGGGCCAGGGAAAGTGAAACCTCCTCTTGCAGGTCACCACAAGCTATTGGGTAATTTCAGCTGCCTGTAAAGCTACACCATTATTTGCATTTGTAGATAAAAGAGCAGGTTTTCACTTGCCTCTTACACTGTACTGCTTGCCTAGGCCATTCATTCAGAAAGGGGGTGCCAGTCTTGAGGTATTTTGCAGCTAGGGTGGTTTGTATCTATTACTCCTCCTTACAAGAGTGCCTTCTGGCCACATAACTCCTGCATTCCACTTCCCACAATGAGCTGGTTCAAAAGAAAAGTGGGCAGTGCCCCAACTCATCCCGCCACTTCCCCTTCCTCCATTTCTTTGTATATGTTGGCTAGAACTTTTTCTTGAAATGTAGGTGTGATTTCAAGATGCTTGTTAAGTCCAAGGAGGGCACGTAACATGAGTTTCTCACCTTCAGTGTTCAAGTTCATGCTTGCAGTCACTGGTTTCTTATTTCGAAAGGCGGTTGCTGATGTCAGACTTGATCCAGATGATGTGTTGGTTGTGGTATGAGTGTGCCTAATAGATTGAGACCATCTAGCAACTTAAAATAGAGCTGCTTATTCTGAGGAGTGATTGCATCCTTAGATGAGGATGTGTTTGAGTAAGAGTGTCCAGTCTGTAGTCTCAGGAACCTCAACAGGCAAGATGAGGCAGATGAGCTGATCTGTCTTGAATCTTCCCTAATTTTCATGTGAGGCACTGGCATGCCATTATGGACTCAACCTGAGACTCCATATGTGCATGTCCTTTTGTGTTTTGTGTGGAGTTTTTTGTCGTTGAGGATTTTGGGTGGTTTTTTTTTTTTTTTTCTCTGAAGGAGCAACCGTGTATTGTAGTCCCAGATTGTTGGCTGGTTTGTGAAGTGAGGTTGAGTAAATTGCTTGGGGTGTATTCCTGCAAAGTATAGTGCAGTACTGTAGTCATACTTTGTTAGCAAAGGAGAGCTGGCATGGCTATGTAGGCACGCTATTTCTTTCTCTTTGCCACGCTTTCCCTGCATATAAAATAACATAACAGTCACAGACAGTTTCTAAAAACAGGTATTCAGTGTCTCTCTTGGGACGAACTAAAAGTATTGTTCACTTACTGATCTGCCAAAAATGTTTGTTAGCATCCTTAAGGAAAACTGACCCTTAATTGTCTAGGCATTGATTCTGGAATACCCGAAGGAATTTCAGGTTTGTTTCTTTCGGATGGATTAAAACAGCCTTTCCATTTGAAGCAGATTAATAATCCTCATCAGTCCCAGTTACTGTGCTTTGGTTTGCTACGTGTAGCAGCTGCTTGGTCTGTAAACTGCATCTCTTTTAGATGAAGCTAAACAGGGATATATGCTCCTGGAGTGCAGCTACTGCGTTCCCAGGGCTAATGAGCTGCCAGTCCAAGGGACAAGGTCAGGGACAGTCCAGAGTGAACTCCCAAAATGCTTATAGTGTAGACATATGATTGCCATAACCAGCTGCTTTGCATAGTATTACTTGATAGTGTAGATGTAGCCTGCTCATCTTTTGAAGAGTATTTTGTCCTTCTCAGATATAGCAGTTCGAAGGACTCTCTATCCTCTGCATGTAATTGTCTAGAGAAAGGTTATCAATTATGCTAGATTCAGTACAGACTGAGGAAAAGTGGTAATGCAGTGTGTAGGCTGATTGATGTGCTCTGGAGTTCTGCTTATTTCCAGCTTCATGAAGGAAGTCTGAACTTTGCTCTTTGAAAGAGCACACCATACTATAAAGAATACAGCTGACCAGAACTACTTATTTACAAAGGTTAGCAATTACAAGGCATATGTTACCAGATATGATTTCTCCCTCTGGGGAAAATGTAAAGGTCTTGTATCTCACAATATAAATAAAGCACATAACCTTGCCCATATGTGGGAAAGGGATTTTTTGTTGTTGTTGTTGTCCAGCACCAGGTCAGAGCAGCCAAGGGTACATAGCAGTCTAGCATGCGAACTGCTGCTTCAGTTTCAGTAATTTGCAGTAGTTTGGATCATTGTGTATTTCTTATAGGAGAAACAAAACTCCGCAAGAGGCGTTATTGGGAGCATGCTTATTTGGTCGCAGCGATTTTGTTTGATTATAGAAGCTGAGTTTTGGGTCTGTGATTCAAGTCGTGTTTTGCCCAGTTTATATAGTGTTCTCAGTAGTTCAAAGACTGAGACCAAGCTTTGCCTTCTCTTGTACAATCTTCTATAGTTTTTATGTTGACCTTCTCTGAAGGGTGCAGCATAGACAGTAAAATATGAATAATTTAGTATGCTTACCTTCTATAGTGGAACTCTTTTGTTCTTTAAGATCCTTATGATAATTTATTTAAAACTATAAAAACCCTTACCCAAACTATAATGCCTGACCCTCTCTCTGTCTGCATCCAGTGATTTTCCCTGGGATGAAGCATACTAGTGCCCATTAGGTGGCAGCATTATATAAATAGAAGAGAGAGAAATGTGGCTTCTCATTTGATTCCTCAGAGGTTTTGACTCACTGCCAGCCTTGGTGCTCTCAGAATTAAAATCAAATTAATTTTAAATAATTGAACGGTAAGGAAACTGATTACCAATATCAAATATATCAAATTGGCTTTAAAAGGGTACTGTATCTATTTTGTTTGAAAGGATCCTGCTTGCGTTCTTGGTTTGCCAATACCTTTGCCATATTATTACAAGAGATATTTTAACAAAGACTTCTTGTTTTGTAGAAAATTTGTTTGCCTAAATGACAATATTGATCACAACCATAAGGATGCTCAGACAGTGAAAGCAGTGCTTAGGGATTTTTATGAATCGATGTTTCCCATACCTTCCCAATTTGAACTGCCAAGAGAATATCGGAACCGTTTCCTTCACATGCATGAACTCCAAGAATGGTATGTTGCACAGGTTCTTTTTGAGTTATTCCAGTGTGATAATACATAATTACAGAATATATTGCTACAAGTCCTTTTTTTCCCCCCTAGTATTGTCATGAAGGACTTAACATTGAAAATAAGGTGGAAACATTTGAATGGACTAAAACTCGAGGTTTGCAGGTTTTGGGGTTTTCTGGTGCTCATGAAGTCATTAACATTTCATTGGTTGGCCCTAACCTACTTTAAAGAAAAAGGGTGGGTTTTTTTTAAATTGGGAAAAAAAAGTTAATTCAGGACTTCTGGCTTTCTTTAAATGTAAAAAACCCCCATTGTTTGTAATGCCTGTTGCACAGGGGCGATATAAACTGTTACATATCTCACTGATTTTTTTATATTTTTTTTTAATCTGTCAGCTGGATAATCATCAGAAAAGATACATGTGTGTGCCACTTCAATGTGTGAAACTTTTATGTATGTTTACCTCTTGCTATTTTACACGTGATAACTTCAGAAACTGGGGTAGTTGAGAGTACAAGCAAAAGATTGGCAGGTACAGTGATAAAAATGAGACAAGACGACTAGTATAGTAATTTTGTTGCTCATCAGCAAATTATGAGAAATAGCTGTTGGTAAGGAAAGAGAAAATATAAGAGGAACTGTAGGATCAGTCAGAAGGACTGTAGGTGACAAGAATAGGCGTGGATTGTAGTGCTACAAGCCCTGCTGTAAGCAGTGGCAGAGGGAGTAAGGGGTAAACCCATTTCAGCAGAAGAAATTTAGGGTGGAGGAGTAGACATATTGTTGCCTCCCTTTTTAAGGACATCCATCAAGACACTGTTAACTTTGAAAGAATGCTTTATTTTGCCTGTTTGTAGCCAAAGCAGATTTCTACAAGAGTGGGTTAAATCATGCTGAAATGCTGGTGGAAATCCATGTTTATCAGTATGTTTTACAGAATCATAGGACAGCCCAGATTGGAAGGGACCTTGAAAGATCATCTGGTCCAACATTTCATGGGAAAGGGAGCCTAGATGAGATTTAGTACCCTGTCCAGTTGGGTCTTGAAAACCTCCAGTGGTGGGGACTCCACCATGTCCCTGAGGAGGTTGTTCCAGTGAATGCTTGTTCTCACTGTAAAAAAAAAATTCTTATATTGAGATGAAACCTCTCCCAGTCCAGCTTCTACCTATTGCCCCTTGTCTTCTCCTTGTGAAAAGTCAATCTCTGTCCTCTTTGTAGCCACCCTTTAAGTACTGGAAGAAACTTTGTCTGTTTCATGGATGCTCTTTGCTCTTTATATATTTGCATTTCTAACATATGAAGCTGATTTTCTGTTTGTTTCTTTGTGCAGGAGGGCATACAGAGACAAGCTCAAATTCTGGACCCATTGTGTTCTAGTAACACTTATTATATTTACAGTCATCTCATTTTTTGCTGAACAGGTAAAATTAATATCTTCTCATCAAATATATGACATAATATCTTCAGGATAATATAAGACAGACTTTTTAAATGGGTTTTGAAGAGTAGCTAGGAGTTTCCCTTCATAAAGGAAGTAAAGATGTTATGTGACTAATGATTAGGTTGCCTCAATTTTTAAGTTTAGTTAGATTCCTTGAAAAGAGTCATATGGGGGAAGGAGTGTGGTATTCCCTTTTCAGGTGCCTTGTGACTGTCAAGTCCATCGTCAGTGTGCTAAATTTGGATGCTCAAAATCAGTAATAGTTTTTGAAATTCTTGGTCTTCTAACACACATTGGTAAAAGTGCAAAGTAAGTTTACAGGAAGAAAATTTAAGTAATAGCATTACTGTAGTCCTGAAGAGAATCTTAAGGTATTTAGAGGCCTTATCTAAATCTCATCAAAGCAAAAGGCTCCTATTGAATTCAGAGGGTTTTGAATCTGACTCGAAGGAAAAAGAACCCTCCACTTCTGTAAGCATAAAATGACTTTCTTGAACATGATTAATCCTGCTAAACTTGAGGGAGTCAATGGAACAAATCATATGGGTAATTCTTTGCAGGTTGGGGCCTTAAGTAACACTTTCCATGGTCTGATGAAGAGGGTGTAATTCTTGAAAGGTTGGCTTTTGATTATTAATTTTTTTCCCACCTGTAACTTTTGCATGAATCTTTCCCTTGATTTTCAGCCTTTTGTGTATATTAGAAAACTTGCCCTCCGATAGTAACTTGGGGTACTCAACTCAGTAGTACAGCTAGGTATATACTGTTTTAAGATGCCAGCTTTCTGTTTATTTTTTAGAAACTGTGTAGCCTCATATTCATTAAAATTCACAAACTAACTTTAAAATAATCAGAATATAAGCATACTGCATTTTTCACTTTCTGCTTGTATTCTGGTTATTGAGAAGTCCAGTGGAAACGTGCACGCCTAATAGCTGAATTTGAGTAAATAACCTTCTTCCTGTGCAGTGAAAAAAGAGACAATATTGACTTAATTACCATGGATGGTACAGATTTTATAGTTCCTAGGACGAAAGCCTGACCATCTGTGCACCTCTAGCCCAGCGGAGAACTAAATACTGTATTTTTTTTTCTCTCCTCAGCTAATTGCACTTAAACGAAAGATTTTTCCAAGGAGAAGGATCCAAAAGGAAGTTGGTCATGAACGAATCAAAGTATAAAAGAGCTTTATTTTGAAGATCAGTCTACCTCAAGATGTGATAAAGCATTTAAAATCTGTCTCTCATAAGTGTCTTTTATGGTTTGACGTTTAACTACGTTGATATGAAGAAAAAAAATCATGCATCTACAGTTAGAACCTCCACAGTACTCTTCATGATATACAAACTGCTGGAGCTGTGACAATGCAAAACAACAACAAAAAAAATAATTGCAGGAAACCTGTATATAGGCAGTTTTCAAAGATCTTACAACTGTTAGTTCATGGCCATGTTATCCTTTTTTATAAAAAGGGTTACCTAAAGAAATGTAGCTGCATTTATTGCAGTGGATGTTGCCAACTAGATAAAATGTTGGAAGGCAAAATTGTTTGGGATCAGCTTAACAGGTCCTTGATCTTGCATTCCAAAACATTTTGCAAATTTCTGTCGTTGCTGCTGATATTTTTTTTCTTTTTTTTTAGCCCTTCAGGAAAATTATACATTATGTAGCTTGTCATTTAGATTTAGCATACATTTATTGGTGTTGACATTCTTTAAAGCAGTGACAATTCATCCCCCTATCTATAGTATTTAATTGGGATTTGAAAGAAATGTGTGCTAATAAAAAAAATACACAGAAAAACTAATGATTATTTGAAAGATACTTTATATATCTGGTGTATTATATTCCAAAGAATAAAAAGGTATTATTTCTTGACTTGGTTAGAGAGAGAGGATTGTAATTAAATGAAAATGATCAAGGTATAGAATTTTACAAACATTGTAAATATAAAAGCAAAAGTGCCTCTCTATATGAATGGGTGACAAACTGTTTTAATGTAGCAATGTATGGGAGTAGTGTTTCACTTCAGAAAACAATATTTGTACTGACATATGAAGCTTTTTTAAATTTACCATAGTTTGGCCCTGTATTTTGCTGAGACATCTGAACAGTGCAGTTTTATGTGGGAAAGGATACTGAATCTTTTCAAGCAGAAATTTTTGGTGGTGTATCTTCAGTTAATGGTATTAGCAGTATTCAAAAACGCATTAATTTTTGTAATCAGATGATGTACAAAATGTATGTGCATATGTATTGTAAGATACTTGGTTTGCTTTCCAGTTAACTAAAATGTGATGAAAGTTTTGTCTGTTTCTGTTTTAAAGTAAACCAAAACTCACCCATTTTGATAAATTAGCCGTTATTTGATATGAATCCTTATGTTAAAAGTTCTTATTTTTCTCTTAAAAACCCCCAAAGCTTCCAACAGTAGTAATTTAATATTAATTTGAAACATGAACGGATTCTCAAAGTAGAATCAAACCTTTGAGCACTGTAAAAATGCAAGCACTTTTAATTAAGGTGGTATTTTATGCTAGCAATATATATTATGCTGAAACATAGACTATAAATAAGAGGTTTAAATCTACAGTACTTCAGACTAGCAGAAAATTAGACATTTCAGGAAACAAGAAAGCTTTGATAGCCTCTTACATTCGAACTATTAAAGTTTGACTAGGATCGGTGAGGTTTTTGTGGTTTTTTTAAAGTAGCATTTGGCATTGTAATCAAAATAGTTGGAGGAACTTTGAAATTTTAATTTTTGCTGCTTAAGTTATGAGTAGTTTGCGTAGGCAGCCGCCACTGCCGTTCATTTTTGTTTAAGCAGTTTCGAAGGTAAGTTCAGGGCATTTTGTTTTAACTTCATCAACAAAACCAAAAGATGTTGCATAAACCTACGGAACCGGATCGCTGAAAACCAAACAGGGGAGGTGAAGTTTAACGCTGGCTCAAGTCACCACGACGAGGCCGGCCTGAGCCGGGAGCCCGCTCCTGAGGGCCTCGGCGGGGGGGTGTCGGGGGGGGGGGGGGGGGGGGGGGGGGGGGGGTGC
>VWZZ01005983.1:464293-503218 GCA_013399095.1 Psophia crepitans
AGGGTGTGAGGTGCCACCTCTCCCCTCTGCTGGTGGGTCCCTTCTGTGTGAGGCGGGGGTGCGGTCGTGAGAGAGGAGATGAGCCCATCGCAGAGGTGGAGGGATGAAAGGTGGTTGGGCTGAATATAAGGAAAAGGGTTAGGACACCATGGTGCCCCTCAGCCTTTTGTTCTCCCTTGGATTCCCCTCAACACTGGTTGTGGCTGTGGTGTGAACCTATTTCCCTTGCTGCTCTGAGGTAGAGGCAGGTGGGCCCGTGCACTGAAAAGCCCCACATAAACTGATATTTGTGTGAATCTCTTACTTCACATCTTTTTGGGCAGGGTGAAAAAAGGTGAATTTCTCTGAAAAATTGCTATTAAATACACAACTGTGGATTGAAGATACTTGCATTGGCCGAACCAGGTAGCTACACAGGATGGGTGAGGGCTGTATGGTGGCACGGTTGTTGTGTAGTCTGTGGAGGTATTGGGGAGTTCTGCTGTGTATCCTCATTTTCAGTACAAAGAAAAGTGCTGGTGTGTGAGAGAAAAGACATGCCTGCAGTTTAAAGTTGAAGTGCTTTGTTAGGCAGCACAGAGATATGCACAGCCGCATGCTGTACCTGTACTTTCGTCCTTAAATCAGGTTTTCAACAGTTGCAGTAGTTGAAAAGCAGAATGAGTCTTGAAAATTTTCTGTCATTTGCTGATAACTTTAATGCAAGACCTTTTGATTTTCCAATTAATAAAGGTGTTTTCAAGGAATTTTTTTTTTCCAAGAAACTTGTCTAAAAATCTTCGTACTATACAGAGAAGCATCAACCACAGGAAAAGCTGGGTATTAAAAAGCACTGTTCCTTACTTTGTGTGATCACATTGTGTGTATCCATGTGATATGTGGTTAAAAAGAATTTAATAGCTGTAGAGAACTAATTCATAAAACAAAAATGGTGAACCGAGGTGCAAGAGCTGTTAATGTTGAAGGGACTTCACTGCCCTGGAAATTCAAAATTTCTTTTCTGGATTTCTCAATTTCAGTGTGTGACCTTAATTTTCAGATCTGTCTTTGTGTTGGCTTGTGGAAAACCTATTGATACTTCTACTTCTAGCTGTGTTGAATTCCAACTAGAACGAGAAATTTATCTACTGCTAAGCCACGTCTTGCTCAGTTTGGAAAACAGGGTACTTGCAGCTGATGCTTTTTTTAATTATTTTTTTAGTCTTTCCATGTTCCAAGCAATGCTGTTATTTTTTGAAGGACTTTAAAAAAAATATATATCATGACACTCAGCAAGAGGTATGAAGCATTTGATGTTATCAGACAAAGGTAACAAGAAGAAATATTAAATATTTCAGCAATGATTCAGTAGTTTGCTATTACCTGATGTATTTGTATATTATTTCTGTTGTGTTTAAAGTGCTAAGGAAAAAATTACTTTCCCACTCATGTATTTAATGATTACAGCTATGATATTTTCCTTCTAAATAGATCTTTTACTTCTTGAATATTTATAAAAATAATATATAAAAATTAGTATTACTAAAGTAAGGAAATTAATATTTTCCTTAAGAGGGTTGTGTATTTGTAAAACACAAATACAGAAATTGCGTTAGTTAGATTACAGAATGCAGACTGCAGAGGCATAATAGCTACAAATAAAGATAATTCAGAAACTGAAAGTTGCCCAGGATTTTTAAAAATGGCATATGTATCTGTATTTGTCTAGTGTGGAATGTCTTGTAGAATCACATTGTTCTCTATGGTTCATCATTTCTATATTTTGTAAAATAGAAAATTGGCATAGCTTTTGGGGAAATGCCATACTGGATATGACGAAACACATATGCTTTATGGAAGCCCAGCAGGCAGGAACCTTAAGAAGGTTCATAATTTACTTTCTTATTTTTCAGCAAAATCAAGTATGTACCTACTAGCCTTGTTTGGTTTTTTTGGTTGGTTGGTTTCGGTTTTTTTAACCCTGTTCTTAGAAACACCACTGACGGGTAATCCTGTGGATTACCTCAAAACTAAACCAGTTGGTTTGAATATTCTTACAGGTGGAGACTGTTATAGGGGTGTCCGTAACAGGTCAATGTAAGCATGAAAACATCTTTATCTTCAAAGTATTGTGGGGAAAGTTATGTAACAAATGCAATGCACCATTTCGCTAGGAAGAAAATCTCATTATGCCACCATCAGGAAGAAAGCATGCAGGAAAAGCTGGTAAACCAGCACAGGAAGATCAAGCCATACCTGCTTATGACTTTCAGGAGGAAAGAAAAGAGCTGAGTGGATCAGAGGAAGACATTAGAGAAGGTGCTTATATGTTTTGGTGTTTTTTATTTTATTTTTTTTTAAAGTGAAGTTTATACTTCTGGCTGAATAGAAATGAAGACACGTAGTAATAAGTGTCAGAATAAGAATGGTTCATAGTGCTTGTGACAGCTGGCCTCCTATTGTAATATTTTAATTGGTAAGAGAAGACAACACAGTAGAATAGCTCTGTATAGTGCACTGTTATGTCCTAAAATTATAGGTGGAGTCTCATATAAAGTAGGATATTGTTACATGATTTTGTTTATTTTAATGCCGTAACCTTCTGTCACTTGGTTGCATATAACATTCTGAGGTCAGGATAGAACAGAAGATGAGCTGTGCTTGTAAGTATGGAACGCTGAGTTGGGTAGGGTAGTTGAAGTCTCAATGCTGGCAGGGTTAAGAGTACTTCAGGAAGAATCTGAACTGAAGAAAAAAGAGGAAGAAGCAGAGAAAGCTGAGGAAAAAAGTCGTCAACCAAGGGATTCTTGTTTGAGGGAGTGTCATAAAAAAAGTGGACTTTGCCTAAAAACGCAGTTCTCATTTGTCACGTGATAGGGTTTTTGGTAAAGTTTGATGTAACACCATTTCTGGATTTTTGTCTTCCAGCAGTTATCTCTGGGTTTGTTTCTCTTAGTTTCTCCCCATCTTCATTTGTTCAGACTAAATCTCCCCACCCTCTACCTCCCCTTAATAGAACTCTGAGACCAAAGGATTTTTATTTTTTTGAAAGAATATAAATACCTATTTGTGATTTTGCTTTTTTAAAGGTCAGAGGACACAAATTGAGCACTTATTTTACAGTAAAATGAAATTCTTAAAGATTTATTGTGAGTTGGGAGTAATTGTGTAGTAGTGGGCAGAGAAACTAAAACTGGTTGAGACCAGTCTAGAGGAACTCAAGGTGGTGCCAGCTCAAATCTAGCCTTGCAGAATAATTCACCACCATCTGTCAACTCCAGATTCAAAGTTTTGAGAACTGCATGTGTTATGGATGGGAACTGAGACCCATGAGACATGTTCAGAGAAATGACATTACAGAAAAGTAGTAACACTTTTAATGATTCTAAAGACCTCCATGAAATATAAGGTATCTTTGTAAATCTTTTTGAAATTTGTATTAAGGAGAAACACCAGTAATAGACAAGCATGGAAAGAAAAGACCTTTGGTGACTACTCATGTGGTTCCAGATGATGTGGGGTAAGGTTAGGATTTATTTTTTTTTCCCCAAAAATAAGCAAGTCATAAATAGATACCTATTTCAGTTATTCACTATTCTTGTTTTGCGTGATTGTTGTTGTTTTTTTTTTTTAATTTGATTTAAAAAATTAGGTGACAGATAATACAGTAGTTATAGGTAAAAAAAAACAACAAACACCACATTTTAAAATGAGTTTGTAGATACTTTTGAACATCCATAAAAATTGATATATTTGTGAGAGTTCTTAAAATTCTTGTTTCTTTCAGAAAATTGTTTTATACTAAATTGTTGATAAATTTCAGTAATTTTTTTTCCTTCTGATCTTAGTTGCTTGAAGAAATTAACAGTACTTTAAATGATTCATGCATGAAAATAATTTTTTTTTTTTACAGATAGATCTTATGAAATTCAATATTTCTGGGCAGTGTAAATGTAATCAAGTGTACTATTTAAATAGTTGTTTTGTTGGGGTTTTTTTACTTCTTCAAAATAGAAGGTGATATCCTGTGGAGAAGATGATATAAAAACAAGATTAACATTTTCTTTACCCATCATGTCTCTTTTCGGACTTGGCAGCTATTATACCGCTGCCTTACACACTGGTGTTATCGTCTTAGAAGTGTAAAAACAGCACTGATTTTATTTGTCTTGGATTTTTATTACTGTGTCAGCCATGCTAACTGTGGCAGACTTTTCATTTGATATTCCAAATACCTTTTGTGTTTTCATTTTGTATAGGGAATGATCAATTTTATTTACCGTCCTCCCTCATTTAGGACCCTTTAATTCTTCATACCGCCTTTTGTATTGGGAAGTAAGTTAATAGATTCTAGTATTTAAAAAAAAAAAATCCCAGCAAATTAGTCTAAAGAAAGAGATCTCTCCTCCTAGGGGGAGAGTTATTTTTTTATCTTGTAGAACAGTAGCAGCTCTGTCACTGCTTACAAATAATCAGCATGTGAATAAAATTAGTTTTAAGCATATACAAAAGGTCTTATTCTAGAGTCAGAAAATGGGCAAATAAAAATTTTAAACACTTTTGTAGGGGCGAAGTACAGAATATGTTGGAAAGATTTGGAGGTAAGTATGTTTACATTCTAATAAATGAAAAAACAATTCATGTTTAAGTTGCAGAATTGGAAGTAATTCCTTACTATAAAATAACTTTCAAGATTTACATTAAATATAACCAGTCTTTGTAGCATTTTTCAGCATTTCTGAAAAAAAAAGCCAGTTTTCAGAAAAAAGCTATATCTAAATAGAGCAAACGGAAAAAAGGGAATAACTGCATCTAAAGTGAGATGAAGGTATTAGTGTAGGTAATTACAAAGGAAAAAGGGAAAGATACGAGTGCTTTTGATTATCAATTCCAATTTTAAGATGAAGTTTCATAGGTAATGATTATATTGTAAAGTGAAGGGGCAATATGAGGTCGCTGTTCTCAATTTCTTCTAACAATGCTGTAGAAGAGTGGGGATTGCAAGACTTGAATGAGAAATTAGAGGCATGTAAATCTTAATATAAGCAGCTAAATGGAACAAAAGTTGCCGTTCTAATTCTAGACAAGGAATTTTGGAAGTAGATTATAGTTGTGATACAGAATGTGCTAGAGAGCAGTCTGTACTCTGCACCTTCAGAAATGTAGAGAACAGGGAATCAGTAGAAAAGAGAATTTCAGCAGTCAGGAAGAAGAGTACAAGTTTCTAGAAGAGCTAAAGAATGAGGGTAAGTAATGCCAGTCCTCCAGTGATGAGAGATTTATGCATGTTACCCAGTTGGATTTAGTCATAATCAGATCCTCAGATGGCTTTACTTACAGTTGAATGTCCAGCTGAATTCTAGATAGCTGGACAGGTTAGAGAAAAAACACATTTCACTTGTAAAGAATTTATACTACACATCACAGTGTAACAAAGCATCAGAAAGCTGTGGAAGGAAGGGACACCATCTTAATGCCAGTACTCTGTAGCTAGTTAATGCTTTCATTGTAAGTATAAGAAAATGCTGTACACAGTCATTACCTGCATGTACATCTTAAGGTGAAAGAGGAGTTCAAGGAATTCCTTAATCCATGAATTAAGAATTTTGCTGTTAAGGTATGTATCAGAATGCTATTGTAGAGGTAGCAATCTAGATAGGAGGAGGATTTCAATGTCAAAAAGCGAGGATTGCTTGTTAGTGAAGACTCAAAAATAGGATAGAAGGAAAGAAAATGAATGGATCAGAGCGAGGATGCTGTCTGCTCAAAAATAATAGGTCTGACATTAGCAGGGGCAGATGCCTCAGCAAATTAGAGAAGTTTGACAGACGTTTCCTGCAATCTACAGTGAGAAGGGAAAGAAATTGCTGTATTAACCTTAAGCTGTGACTTGTTTGTTAAATCTCCAAATGTAAAGTGAAACAAACATATTAACTTAAATACGTTTTTTAAAATACAAGTCTCTCTGAAGTACTGAAAATAGTTTGTCATTCAATCAATATGTTCAAAGTGATAGTAATCACATACTACTTTTAATTTATTTCTGAAATCTAAGCAATTTGAGTATTACTCTGAAATGTGGTTTTCCTGGGAAAAAAAAAAAGTGCCAGCATAACTAAATTCCTTCAAGGTCTGGAAATTCTGGCACTGCAGATGTGCAGCTAAAGTAATGAGGATTTTGATGGTGTGACTAAAACACTATGTACTAGAGAAAAGAGCACGAGGTCTGGAGTCAGACAGGTTTGTGCAAGGTATCTCTACCTTTGGAGAATTTACAGACTGTGAGAGGTCCAAATGCAGTGTTTGAAGATACACGGTGTGAACTGATTGTGAACCGAAACACTAGTGCTCCTAGTGTTTCAAGCATATATGTGTGCTTATTGTATGGATATGTTAGAAGTTGGACCCTAATAATCAGTAGGGGAACACATGATGACAGTGTGTAAGGAACTGATTTGAATGTACATAATGGCAGCACTGCAGCTACCCTGAGTTCAAACCCGTGGCCAGTTTCACTTTACTCTGTGTGTCTGCTTAGAGCCAGTCTGACACCATAGGCCCTACCTACTGAGGACCCTGAGGGAGGTGGGACTCAAAGCAGATGCTAGAGTAGTTGGTGAGGCTGGGCAATGAGTAGTTGCAACTCCAGAGGCCGGGTTAGGGTATATGAGGGGCTTAGGGAAGCAGGACTCACACCGGTGCTAACACCAGGTTGAGGGATGCTCTGAACACAGCAGCCAGGAGCTCAGATCACATTAGCTTCTTTTCAGTAAACATAGCTTGTTTGCTTCTCCACAGTGTAACTCAGCAGCATTTTTAATAAAAGGCACAGTGATGCTTAATTTCTAAATATTCTTTGGTTTTTAGCTGACATTAACAAGGCTCTCTTAGCTAAAAGGAAAAGATTAGAAATGTATACAAAAGCCTCACTCAAAACCAGTAACCAGAAGATTGAACATGTTTGGAAAACACAGCAGGAGCAAAGGTAACATTTACCCTTGTTTTTCAAACCTCTGAAATCAAATTCCTTTTTTTTTTTGTCACAGCATGGATAGTTGATCCATCTTCTTGCAAGTACTGTATCTTCTAGTTAAATATCTGCTCGGGTCCTCTGTTTCTGCTGCCTCCAATTGTGTCCACTTGATTACACTGACAGTGGTAGTTTAGCATAGTGATCTTTAGAATGGAGAAACTTAAGATTTGGAATTTTGAGAGCAAGGTACCTCAAAGAGCTGGTTTTACTTTTGCTCTGTCTTTATGGAAAATTACCTTTGATGTTATTTTTGTCTTTTAAACTGATTTTTTATTTTCTCCACTTCAGTTTGAATTTTCTGTTTCTACTTAACTTAATTTTCTGTTTCTACTTAACTTTAAGTTAAAACTGTTCAGTAAAATTTTGTACCATTCTGGTTAAGAAAGAAAATAATTTTCATTTTCACATTGTAAATAATTTTCATTCTGCATAACATTCCTCTCGCCTCCTAAGGCATATTTTATTACTACATCTGATACTACAGGTAAAGCAAAATGAAAAATGAGACAGCTAAAACTGAAGGTCAGCAATACTTGTAACTGTCTTGGTGGTTTTATGTATATATTTGAAATTTGCATTGACAATCTAGGTTTACATAGAGAAACTAGAGCATAATGAGCTAATAAATTTTTCATTATATACCTCTTTTGTGTTAAAGCCAAGATCTGTAGTTGGGTTAGAAGAACACAGTAAATCTCAGAACACCTGACACTGTTAGAAAAGTTGTAATTTTTTTTATACCCTGAGTTTTGTACATGAATGCTGTCTCCTTTTATGTATATAATCCACATTCACTCGGAAAGCCTGTGTCTGTATGCACATGTGTTCAGTTTTTCTAATACATACTCAGGCCAGATGTCAAAATAACCTATTTCTTCATCTATGCCAGCTCCTTTTATTCTACTCTGTTTATTGAACCTTAGTTTTCCTTCTAATTCTTCGTAGCATTTGTCACACTAGTGTCTGTTTATAGGCAGAAGCTCAATCATGAGTTCTCGCAGCAATTCCTGACTTTATTTCAGCAATGGGATGTAGATGTGCAGAAAGCAGAGGAGCAGGAAGAAAAACTAGCAGTGAGTTTCCAGCATGGCATAAGTTTCACAAGGAGGGAATATTGTTGTTTATAGATACTAAGAAATGTAAAAACACTTCATGTAGTTTAAACAAATATATGATTGTTTGCCTTTGGTGACTCTCAAACTGTAAATGTTTAAGTTTTGGGATATATTTTAAAGCAAAGAGGGGTCGATTTCTAAACTTTATTGCAAGTTTATAAACGGCAGTAAGTGATGCTCTGGGCCAGCATATGGCTTGAGAAGAGCCAAACCCATTTATGGAGAAGGATGTGTGCTGTCCTGTGCACCCATACTCTTTGGGTTCCAGGAACAAAGGAGTAAAGGAAAGTTGTCATCTTTCAGCATGTATTGCTTAAAAACCTGCCTGTATATAATAAATGCATGACAACTTGATCCTTGAAAGGGGACAGGAGCTATACGATGGAATGTAATCACATGATGTTCCTGTACTTGCACTCCCAACACATTTGCGAGTTTTGCTTTTCCCTAAGGAGCACATTCCCCTGGGATAAGAACTGCATTCAACAGCAATCCTCATAGGATCTCACAGGGGTAATTCAGGTTGGAAGGGACCTCAGGAAGTGACGCAGGGCTTAATCCTGTCTTCAGTCTTTCTAAGAATGAGGGTAACTCTCCAGGCAGAGAGTTACCCAGTTACATGACTCAGATTTCTAGTGCAGGCAGAATTTCTGGTAATGACATTAGTGTTGCTGTCCAAGCGCTTTTGGTTAACTAATGTGATTATTTTTTCCTTTTGCTTCGGCGTCAGAATGTGTTTCGTCAGCAACAAAAGGTTTTTCAACAGGCAAGAATAGTTCAGAGTCAGAGACTGAAAACCATTAAGCAACTCTATGAACAATTCATAAAGGTACAGTGAATTTTCATTTTAGGAGGCAGCTGATCCTTGTCATATCACTTAAGAAAGCTGTATGAATTCAACCTTGATGAAATACAGAGGTCTAAGCTTCATTTAAGGAAAATAACAGCCTTGCATGAATATTCATGTTAGTATCTTTCCCATATTTGTTAAGCACGTGGCTTGTTCACTCTGTACCTGCATACACATCGCATCTGTTTCATACATGATTTAGTTAAATGTGTTTTCACAGGGACCTGATTGGCTTACCTGTTTCAAATATTGAACCACAACCCTCAGAGCACACTTTCTAAACAGTTTTGTACCAGTTTAGAGTTTATTTTATCTTAATTATTCCCTTAGATTTTTCACATGTATTTAAAAATGTGAAACTTGTCAATCTATTAAAATATATCTTAGACTGCAATTTACTGCTTTTATTATTGCTGACAGGTGCATCCCCCATAATAAGAATTAGATACCAAATTTTTTCTATCATTAGCCTTTCTAGCTATTGCTGCTTCATGTGAGGAAAGTGACCCTTAAAGAAAATCAATTGTAATTTGTTTAAAATTACCCAGTTAGAATTCCCTTCATCTCTTCCTACGCAACGTTCATTGGAAAGGGTTTTCCTTTCTATAGCTTGGTATTCATGGTAAGTAATCTCTGAAATGTCAATAGGAAGAATCTGATAGAAATGATTTATGGAGAAAACAGGCCCAACTGGGCAATTATGTGATCAGTCCCATTTAACTTCCCTGTTGCTTCATGAGTAATTTTTGTATTTGCTGGGAGTTCCTACAAACACCATTTTTTGGACAGCTTTTACAGAGATAATGTATTTTAAACCCATTCATACTGATCAACTGTGGTGTACTTTAATTTGTTGGGGTTTGTTGTTTTTTTTTTTAGCAAAGTAACTAACATACTAGACAACAACAAAAAAATTATTATGAGTACAACTGCTCTAAAATTTGCCTTTTTGGTGGAAAAAAACATTCCCGTCATTTTACACTAACAACAGAACACTTTTCCCAGAATTTCCTTCCCCTGCTGTTTTTCTAAGTAAGATACCAGAAATATAAACTCTGAGAAAAATGAAAGGACCCTGAGCAATTGGTTTTGTAATGACTGCAGAGGCACGGTACCATAGAATGACTGAAGGGCTGAGGTCTGGAAGGGACCTCTGGAGGCCGTCTGGTCCAGCCAACAGGTGGTACAAGCAGGGCTACAGTCTTGGTTTCCCAGGACTTAAGTCCAGATGATTTTTTTAATATTTCCGAGGATGGAGATTTCATAGCCTCTCTGGGCAGCCTGTTCCAGGGCTCTGTCACCCTCACAGTAAAAAAGTGTTTTGTTATGTTCAGAGGGGACCTCCTGCATTTTTAGTTTGTGCCCATTGCCTCTGGTTCTGCCACTGGGCACCTCAAGAGCCTGGCTCCATCTCTTTTGCACCTCACCTTCAGGTATTTATAGGTATTTATATATAGGTAAGATTCCCCCTGCCCCCCAGTCTTCTCCAGGCTGAACAGTGCCAGCTCCTAAGAGAAATGCTCCTGTCCCATAACCATCTTCATGGCCCTTTGTTGGGCCCTATTCAGTGTGTCCATGTCTCTCTCGTACTGAGGAGCCCAGAACTGGACCCAGCACTCCTGGTGTTGTCTCACCAGTGCTGAGTAGAGGGGAAGGATCACTTCCCTCAACCTGTTGGCAACACTCCTCCTAATGTGGCCTAACGAGACCCTTTGCCACCAAGGGCGCACTACTGGCTTACGTTCAACTCTGTGTCCACCAGGACCCCCAGGTCCTTTTCTGCCAAGCGTCTTTCCAGCTGGGTGGCCCCCAGTATACACCGGTACATGGAGCAGATTCATATCTGTGAGTTTCTGACAAACCTTAATTTCTGTTCAAGTAATTTCCTAACTGGTCCTTTTTTGAAATTTCAGTTAGTTGTGATATGGTTGTGTTGGGGTTTTTTTTCAAATAGCTTCAAAAAATAAATCTGAAAAATATAGCAACTCTTAGTTTATGACAGGATATTACAGAGGTATTAATAAATAATGACTGTTCCAAAATGTCAAAAATGTCTTCATCAAAGATGAAAAACTGAACAGAAGGTCAAGTATTACTTTGATTTTTTTTTTTCCTCAAAGAAAGTCAAAAAGTAGAAATCAAGCCTCAAAATAAGCTTAACTAAAGAAAAGTCAAGGAAACGCAACTACACAGTGCACAGAGTTAAACATAATTTGTATGTACAAAAGGGAGGATAACCAGCGAGCTTTACTTGGCTTATTAGTGGAGAAATGTGCAAAAAGAAGGAAATTGAATGGGTTTTATAGTCCTTATTTCAAGTCTCCATGGTGGTTATTATATTAAACTCCTATTACTCCTGACAGATGTCTGTTTAATCTTTTCTTGTAGAACTTTGATCTTTACTGAAATGCAGGCTAACTAGCTGAGACCTCACAGATGCTGTGTAGAGGGAACCGTTTCCTTCAGGGGGCCTATATTGTTTAAACAGGAACGTAGACTGGAGTACAAAGTCCTGTATGACTTGTCTGTCAAGTCCATGACAAACTCATCGATTATCAGTGACCGCTGCTGCTGTAAAAACTAAATTGTATGCTGAATAATAGTTTGTTTGTTTAAATTAACCCTTTGACATTGAACAGTACTGAATTAAGATTATCCTTAACTTCAGAGCATGGAAGAGCTGGAGAAGAGCAACGAAAATCTTCTAGCTGGTGCACAAAATGAACTTCGCAAAGAAATGGCTATGTTGCAGAAGAAGATTATGATGGACACTGTAAGTATCAGATCTATGAAGAAGTTGGTTTAAATGCAAAAATAGAACATTTTATAAAAAAGTCACTTGACATTCATTTAATTATCTCAGAGGAATCACACTGATATGGCATTTGTTCAGTATTATCTCCTTTCTTGTAACAGCAACAGCAGGAGATGGCAACTGTTCGCAAGTCTCTTCAGTCCATGTTATTCTGACGGCTCAATGGAGAAACAACTTGTACCTAAGTAACATGATACAAGTATAGGCATTAGCCATAGAGAAGTATGTTAACATTTAAATGTTTTAAAGTTCCTATTAAACGCTTTCACGGCTTGTTCTAATCTTGTGTCTGATAATATTGTAAGAATGTATATTAGTAAATTTATTACTCGAGGGGGGACTATGGACCCCAAACTATTTACTGTCTGTCCAATTAATCGTTAACTACTTAATACTCACTTTCAATAGCTTTGGATTGTTTAAATTGTTTCACTTTTTACAAAGGGCAGAATTAATGAAAATGCATTACCCAGATTTTGTGTAATAACTTCAGGCCTTCAAGTACATTGTGCAAATAAGAACCATTTTTCACAAGCTGAAGACTTTAAAATTTTCATAGTTTCAACACTCAGGCTGCTGACATATCAGCAGCTATAAGCTGACACAGTAAGATATAGCTCATGTAAGATTTGTTTAATAATGTGTATTATGGTAAATTAAAGTAAATTTTGTTCAGTCTTTTGTTATGCTAGCCACTGTATCTATGATTCTATGATCTTTTTACTAGTAAGAGATTTATGAACTGCTGTAATTTGTCCAAAAAGCAGGTTTCTTTAGTTGAATGATGAGCTGAGTATCACAGCTTTACATGACATCTGCTCAAGTACGCATAATTAAACATGCATTTTGGGGCATACAGTTCTCGTAGAACCACTGCTAGAAGTGATCTAGCTCATTCATTTAGTACAAGTTATTACAAACCTTTGAGATGGAATATTACTTTTTGCAATTCCAGATGACTAGCAATTTAGCGAGGCCCAGGTTTTAAGGATAAAGCACTTATCTTTCATGTATCTCATTACAGTAAATCAGTATAAAGTAAATAAATGGCTTAGCTTGCACGCAGCGTGTTTTTACAGAAAACCATTATACCCAAATATTCACTTTTACAAATTAGGTAGTCCCTAACCTATTTACTGCTTAGGTTGAATACAGTTGTAGATAAAACAGAAACCATCCATGTACCCCCATGCACAAATGTACTTTTTCATAACAACATATTTCAAAACCAGTCCGTACAGATTCTTCTCAGTTTACTAGCAAGTCATTTGATGGTGGGTCTCCAGTTCTGGGAGCCAGGTTAGCGATGGCTAACTTAAAAAAAACTTCAGCTATTAGATTGCAGCTGCAGCTGAACAAGCAACCTGCATGGAGCTCTCTCCGATCTGTGTTTGCTAGGACTCCAGGAAGGAGCAAACGCAGAAGTTACATTGCTAGAATGATGGATGGGGCAATATGGGCCTCTGGTGGGTAAGAGGTAACTGCCAGTTTGTAACTGTGTTGCTGAGTTCCAGCCGTCTGAGGATGACTAGATGATGCTATGCAATACAGTTAACAGTTTTTGCTTCCTATCTTCAATACTAGGTTATTTGTTAGTATTGCCTCATGTTCCTGGTTTTATTTGTTAGGAAACTAATACAGAAATCATTCAGAAAACCAGAAACATGAGGCAAGATTATCATCCACATATCCTTAAAATATTTATGCTTACTACTACATATAGTAGTGAGAAGGTTTGGTTCCTCAAAATGCTCCAAAGATGTCTTTTCATCAGGCAGTTAGTTTGTTCACAGCATTCAAACTGAAATGGCCTTCACCATCTTCTGTTCTATTTGCCCATGGCCTGGGTTCAGGCTAAGTTCATGTGCAGATACTCTGTCTTTCCCAGCCTCAAACAGAAGGAGTAGGAGTTATTTGGAATTGATGTTAGTCACGTACAGTGTTTGTCCTTTGGCAGTAACTGTTAGCATTATACCTCAAGTGTATATAGTGTGGTAGATGGCATTTTATTTTGCCCAAATTTAGCAGACAATACACCACTTTTCAATTTCTTTGGACACCTCAGGAAGTCTGTTTGAATTAATGTGCAGCTAGGAAGCTGCAGTGGTAATATTTTTAAAACAAACAATAGCATTCTTTATTGTACAGTTCAGAAGGACTTTTATAAAGTCACAGCTCAGCTATGTATCAGCAACTGGAAGCAGTAATGGACACTTACATTCACCAGCTTTTTACAAAAATCATATTCAAACAGTACCTCTTCAAAGGAGCTTAAAGTCACAGCAGTTGTGTACATGTCATGATTTGCTCATACAGATAATTTGCTAATTTTTATTCAGCTTTTCTTTCATGGCAACAACAGCCCCTGAGCTTGGCACATTATATTAGCCAGTGGGTCTGTTCGTAAAAAAAGAGCATGGCTGATAGTGGGCTTGACTTTCTGTTTTGGAGAGTTTTACTAGTTCTGTGGAGTTTTGTTTGGATAAAGTACAGTGACAGTTCAAAGACAAATTTGACAGATTCTAAGGTAGATGAACACAGTGGTAATAAACACACTCCAGAGGGAATTACATATGGGTGGGTTGCGTTGTCACAGTCAGTTAAGTTTATCAATGAACTTTGTCATTCACTTGTGCAGTTTCACAGATACAAGTAGACAAAGTTAGCGACCTCAAAGTTCACAACTACTGATAGTCTAGATAATGATGGGGTACAATGCGGCAAACCTTATTCTGACCACAAAACCAGAAACTGGCCTTGAAAGAAAATACAAGCTACAATTGTATTCAGTGACAGTAGGTTATATACTGAGATACGAGAGAATGCATGACTCCTAAAGGCACTCATAACAGTATTTTGAAATAGAAGAAAGTTTTCCTGAGCTATACCTCCTTCATCCTACTGATCCAGTAGCTTGTTCTTTAGAAGTACCAGAACAGAGATTAATGAGTAGTTTCACCTCACAGATGCCTCATTTTACCAGTCTTAATAATGCAGTACTGTATTCATCGATACCTCTGCCCGCTGCTTCACAGCGGTTCCAAGACTTTAGAAACTAATGGTGGAAGATTAGTCACTTCATCTAGGGAAAAGTGAAATTCCTCTTTGAATTCTGGTTGGTAGCACGGTGGTTTGCAGTCTCCCTCCACCAGACCAGAAGTACAGATTTAAGGTTGCCTAACAGGAAATAGCAAAGTTTCAAATGTGGTATTCGTGATATAACAGTTGCAATGTCTAGAACACAGGGCGAAATACATCCTGGTTCAAAAGTACCAATCACAATAGAATCTGCAGGACTTTATATTTAGTATTTCTAGTATCTGCTAATACCCAGGATAGAGTGAGCATTCTCATAAAACTATTTTCTTGAAAAGCTTAATCTGTCTTCCCAGAAAAGAGAGGCCGCTTCATTCAATATTCCCCTAACTGCTTCTCCTCTCATACTTGACCTATTTAATCAGTCATTATGGTTTTGAACCTGTTCAGGAGCTTGATGAGATGAAATTCTGAAGACATGTATATGAAGATGAGCAGCAATCTGTAGGCATACACCAGTGGCGTATCTCAGCATATCAAACAAGGATATGAACTTCAAAAGAACAAAACAGAACAGATTAAAAAAAGTTTTTAAATTGTCCCTACTATAAATTCATCTACACTTTAATCAATCTATCCAAGTGACAAGTTTAACGAGCACTTTAACATATAGAGCAGTTTATTTTAGAAGAAAAAAAACCACACCCAAACAGCACTTAACACTAAGTCTGATAAACAAAGGTTGTTAGCCTGCAGTTAGCAGGACAATTTAATCAAATCACCTGAACTAAAGCAAGAGAGAGAGTTATGCAAATTTACTGTCAAATCTCTGTTCCAAGAAAGCCAGTCAGCTCCCAAAATACATGTTTACATGGTGTCCTGGCGCACTCTCCACAGTGACAGCTGAAATCTGAGCAAGTCAGAAACAGCAGAGCAGAACGACAGGGACAGTTCTCAATCCATTCCTTTAAGTATGCTCCAAATGAAAAGTATAAAACAAAATGCTTACCAATGCTATCCATAGAACAACATATTCATCAACAAAACTGTTGAAGTACTGGTCCAAAAACAGAAGTCCTGGCCCAATAAATGCAGTGTCCTGAAGACAGATTTCACTTTTTGTCATATGAGCCACCTATGTTAAAGAGAGAGACACACAAAAAGTGCACTGCTGCAAGGTCACTGTAACCACCAGAAAGCCTCCACCTTAGGAAACGCTATGACATCACATCCTTACTCAGCAACAGCCTGCTGTCCCCTGTTCTTCGGAAGCAATCAGCAGGCACACCAAGGGTTTCAGAAATGCTTCAGGGCCTGCTGCTCCCTGACAGTTTCTTTACCAAGGACTGAGTGACCCCTTTCCAGGTTATTCAATCAATATGTAGCACTTGAATCAGTGATAGCAACTGATAATTCAAATAGCTGTTATTTTTTTTACTTTATTACAGAAGAAATGCATACATGTCCTTCAACATTCTTCTTTTATAACATGTTGCATCGATACGAGTGCATTTTAGCTATTTGCAGGGGTTCCCCGCTCTATTTTTTCAGTGCTGTATTTGAAGGATAAGAGTATGCAAGTGTATTACTGAAAATTAACTCTACTCTTCACTTGAAATGATGTTTACAAGTCTAACTTGAAAACTTTGGCTTTGCTTAGCCAAAAGCGAACCAGAAGTTAAGCTTTTGCTTAGGTGACAAGACTCTTTTTCCCTGTCTAGTAGAGCTAGCAATGTATGCACAGAGACACTTTACAGAATGACCAAGAGAAGAAGAAAGATTACTGGGAGGGAGTCAATCTCTCCCCCCCACACACACCTTGATCCTTCCATATTTAGCATTCTTAGAGACAAGTTCACCTTTAACAAGAAGGTGAAGCCCTAATAATGGACATATGAAGAGTCTATACCAGGAAGCTCAAAAATGACAGGACAGTATCCTTAGGTGCCAAGTTTGCCATAAGAAATCACCCTGTCCTTCCTTGTTTCCGTGCATTGTGGGCACTTGGCAAATATGATGCAAGTACTGACAGGTTCCTGTGACCAAAGTGATCTCAAGCAGAATACAAATCATGTTCAACTCTATGCTGAGCAGCAGAAGTCACAGAAAAGCCTGTGAGCATCCTAGGCTAAAGACAAGCCACAAAGGCTTCCACTCTAAGCCAGTTAAGGGTGCATCTCTTCTGCAAGGAACGAGTCCTGGCTCACATCTGGCGTGACATGCAACAGCTGTGCACCCACCAAAACACAAACAGCTGGCTGCATTACTGTGGTTAGCAAATATGTAGTAAGGCGTATTTTTTTTTAATCCATTGATGAGATTTTTAGTTACAAGAGATAAGATAGAAAAGTTTCTCTCTTCATTTTAACGATTAAATTCTTATTTCAGATAATTAAATCAGGAGTCACAGCGCTGTTAGTAGGGCTTGAGGGACCACAGCTACAATGTTAAAGGCAGACAGCATATTTCTAGGAGGAAGTTAAACTAAACTGAGAGTTCTGACCAATACATTCAACAATAAGAATGTGTTTGCATCAGTGCCATATATAATCTCTCGGTAGGATCCTGAGGCTACTTCAGTGTCTTGGCCATCATGAAACCAGCAGAGCAGAATGGTAAAACTTGCAGTGCTTGCTGATCCAGCGAGAGTCAAGCTAAGAACAAGTTTAGTTTTAGTAGGTTTAGGACTGAAACAAGATTCCTTACCACCAACTTCTGTGAGATTTTAGCATTCACAAA
Source organism: Psophia crepitans (assembly GCA_013399095.1). Taxonomy (NCBI): domain Eukaryota; kingdom Metazoa; phylum Chordata; class Aves; order Gruiformes; family Psophiidae; genus Psophia; species Psophia crepitans. Next base: position 481,861 of record VWZZ01005983.1, read on the forward strand.
TCCAAATGTCAAGACATACAGGCAAGAATGTTTTTCAAAGAGCTGAGTTGTAGACTTTTTATAGATCATAACTGCCAGTATGATAAGTAGTCCGATGTGCAGGCCTGGTGAAAGAACACTTGTTCCCTGAAATAAAAATGAACAGAAAATTTGTCTCAGGCTTCAGTCACACAAGGTCCAGATTTTATACATATTGCAAATCCCACTAAACAAAACCAAGATTGTAAAAAAAATCTGGAAAAGTCCCTTAGCATTAAGCCAATGCTGCTCATAGCCTTTGCAGTAACCACTAATCAATTTTGTCAGAAAATTCATCACTGGTTCCTGTCATAGAACAAATCCAGTAACAGGTAGAGAGAAGGTAGATAACAAAGTCTTTGCTTTAGCCATCCAACACTCCTGGGCTTGTCTGCTTAAATGTTTAAACAGATAAAACCCTTATGATCACCTGAAATGCAATACATTACAGACCTAAGGTATTCAAACCTCATTATATTTTTAAAGCAACTTACTGCTATTGTAGATCCATTCTTTCCAACCCCTCCACCAAAGATGACACGGAAGTAATTGAAAAAAGAAAGTGCTGTTCCACACAGTATGCCAAAAACCGCAAAGAACTTCAGTTCTAAGCCCATCAGAGGGACCTTGGCAGGAAAAACAAGAGAAAGATATTATAAGTTAAGGATAATACCTTTTTTAAAAAAAGTGATTACAAAAGCTACTGATATCTACTAAGCAATAGTTTTATTTGAACTCTCGCTTTCCCGGGAACAAGCTCAGGAGGACAGTGCTGGGAATTTGTTTCCTTACTAAGGAGACGACAAATTTCTCTTCTAATGTTTACACTTCACGAGTACTTAAGTTCTGTTCTTGAAATTCAGCTTGATCTTACTGTGTTTCTCCTTCCAATGTTCTTCAAGTATTTTTACTACACAAGCAAAAACTTGGCACAGACTGCTGCATCACCAAGGCACAGGAGCAGGGGAGAAGGAAAGTTCCTTCTCTTTCACCAGGTAACACAACAGCGAACCACAGGAAACACAAACACCATCTGCCTGCTTCGTGTTTTGGTACGTGTTATTTGTATGCTGTATCTTTGCATTTAGAATAGTCTCCAGATACAAATTTTAATTAAACAGTTACCTTTCAGAATCAATTGCAGTTTCAAGGGAACTTCCAAAGGCAGCAAAGGAATTAAAAAAAAGAAGTAGTAATAAATTGAAACCATTGACTATGTTTTTGAGTATAGATTGATTTGAGATACAGCATTACTACCACAGATTTTAATACTGAGGAAAACTCAATCATAATTGAATTCTAATTAATGCACCTACTTTATTTTCCAACATGAAAACAAACCGTTTGAAAATAGAACAAAAGTGTCTTGCAGGATGGGGAAAGGAAACAAAGTTTATCTAAACATTTCTTAATTGCTGAATAAACTCATTAATTAATTTAAATGACTTGGAGGTGTATATTTAGATTTGCATTGGTTATCGATAGCATGGAATGGCCTCTTCCATGTGCTGTAACCAAGCAGAAGAATATACTTCTGAGTAAAGACCCTAGGAAGGATGAAGATGTCAGTCTAATATACTTCTGATCTCATCCACTGAAGTGCATCTTTAAAGATCAGAAAAGCCAGAAAGAGGGAAATGCTTTTGGATAGAAAACATTCTTTAGATACAGATATTTACATTTATGTCAGCTCTGACACATCCGTAAAAATCAGTACATCTCCACTGGCACATAAACATGGATTACTTAATCAAAAAACCCCTAACCTCACCCCACAGTTTTGTGAGAGTGAAGTATTTAATCTTTAAATTTTAAAATAAAGTATCACAGAAATCATTTCGTTGAACAGAAATGTAAATCTTATAATAAAACATACAAAAGAGATAAAACTAGAACAAAACCTATTTGTTAAAACTTAAGTATCTGCGGAGTACTAGTTCCAGATCAGAAGTTTATATGTGGCAGATGGGGTCTTTTTTCCTCTACAGAGCTCTAAATCTGTGCACGGGAAGCCAGGCCATTATATCTACATTAACCGCAACATCAAAATAACCTACATTTGTAGAATAAGCTTAACCAGAACATCAGGCAACCAGTAGGTGTTGATGGTTCTTGCACAGGATGGCTTCAGATACCGTGAGAACTGCGAACACCCAACAGGAACTGAGCACTCAGCAGGAACTCTGAATACTTCATACACTTACCTTATAGTCCCATAGCGCTGTTCCACCATACGCAGATATCAAGAGCAGCATTGTTATGGCAATCTGAACTTCAGTTACATCAACTCTGTGGGGTGGGGGGGGAGGGGGGAGAAAAAAAAAAAAAAAGATATTTAGTTAAAGAAAAAGTCTTTTTGCTGTAAGGGTAAGGCAGGTGAAAGGGGAAATCAAAAAGCAGTGACTTTCAATTATGTCCTTTAAAATACTCCAAATTAAATCAATGTGTATAGAATATGATTTTCCCTGAGTGAGAAAGGTACTCTACATGGAGGCACACATCTCTGGTTCAGATTTAAAAATAAACCTGTATTCCTTATCTAGAACAAGCTACATATAATTTTAATAGGGGGAAATCTTTAATGAATGCGTTGTTAGCTATTTGAGAATTTTCTCTAAATTTACAGACTTGTCACTGTGCAAGCATCGAAACAAACTTTAAGGCAAACTCATAGCGAATGCAATCAAACGTTTCCATTAAAAGCGTATTGTGTAAATACGGACCATGCAGGCTGGGACAGAAGGGATTTCTTTAAGCCATCATATCCTGAAGACTTGACAGATACAGCCTGCAGAATGCAAGGGCAGTATTGTGAGGACTGAGTCAGTGGATAGCTAAGTAGCTGTCCTGTTTCAGAGCACATGTAATTGATATCTTGCTGTTTGCCAGAAAAACATTCTTAAAATAGGTGGCCTTGTATACCCCCAAAAGTCTAGGCTCTATATTCCACCTTTTTTGTTCTCAAGACAAGATACCCAACTCTTTCTTACTGTATTTCATTGCTGAAATGTTTTGAGGAGATCTGAATATATATGAAAAAGTTAAGCAGAGGCTCAAGAGAAAGAATCAATACTTTGAATAAAGCTTTAGAATACATAAATGTGCACATCTAAGGTACCTTTTATGCCACCAAAGGTTTTGAGACAGGTACCTGATCTTTTTTACTGAAGCAGTGACAATGGAAGTTTAAAATACAACATTTCTTGAAGCAGGTAGAATAAATTTGCTGTTTTAAGGTATTATGACCAAAGTCAACATGTATCATTACTTGCTTAGCACACAAACTGTTTGCACAGGAAACTGTCTTTTTAAAGGGAGATAGGAAAACATTTATCTGATCTTGATAATCACAGTAACATTAAACTCTCTCCGTTCGTCGGAAAGATGATGATAAAATACACTAAGTTTCACCACAAGCTTCAGACTCTTAGTCTTAGAAGAGCCAGAGTTTAAGCTGCAACTAGATGCTGAGCTGAGGCGCTTGTCACTGCTGAAAGCCGTCGGAATGGGTAGTCCTCTCCTTCCTGTGTCGTTGTATGTCCTCACTTCTGCTGATGGGACTGTATGGTGAACCAGCTCAGCTTGCTAGCCTTGTGTAGGTTTTTAATCCTCTGCCCGTTTCATGAACGGGCTTGAAGTCAAGCAACAGAGTCTGTGCAGGGGGAAACGGGACAGGGCTGCTGGGAGCGGGCTTTTCCCTCTCTGCCAGGGATGAAGTGTCACATCTGCCCAGTCGCTGATGTAGCTGCACACTGAACTTATCGGTTACATCATGCAAATGCATCCATGTGCGACTGTTCAGAGTTTGCACTATTAAACCCTAGATTTCTGAGCTGTACTGCATTTGCTGTTGCTGGTGGCAGGAGGAGGCTCCAACTTGAAGTTGAGTCATTATATGTGCCGAAGTCCAGTACTTAATTTTACAGAGGCTCAGACTGTTGGTTGCAACACAGCCCAAATCAGAGCCCAAAGATATCAGTTGAGACGGTAGTGCAGTATTCTACATAACCTGACAGCGGCTCAGTACCCAGCTGCTCTGGTCCTTCCTGGCCACCAGCGCTAGGACTCTCTCAGCTGTCACTGGAATTCTAAAATCAAGTGCTGCTAATTCAGAACAGCATCAGTAAAAGCTTCCGTCCATGCTGTTATGTATTATCATATTTAAAACAATATACCAATGCCTTCATTTAGACTTTCACCTCTATGCTTAAAAGAAATAAAGTTGTGAGCCTTGAAACAACTCCGACCTGTTCTCACTAAACAGGAAGAAGTTATCTTGGAGGAAAGTTGTGTCTGTCTAACTTCAGACAAAAACACGGAACACCAGGCTGTTCTGAACGGCCTGTACTACGCACTATCACTATATTTACATAGAACCCATTAAGTTTTTTAACAAAGAAATTTTTGTGTGATATAGGAGTCTCGGTGCCTTCTTGATGTAGGGACATCATTCTCACGTTTTATGCAAAGGTGCAGAAAAACAATCATGTATGCAAAACCCCAGAGCTCACAGCATAGCCCATCTGCCTTCAGTGCAGTCCGCTGCCATGTACGGAAATTATCCTATTTCAGCTTTAAAGCATCTATTTTTGTTTACAGCACAAGATCTCCTTTAAAAAAATTAGGAGGGGTAGGCAGGTAGAACAGTTATAGTTTGTGTGGTAAAATGCATTATCAGGAAATAGAAGAGAGCTCTTAGCATTACCAGAGTGACAGCTTTATTTTGGAGCAGTTATTTATTTTGGTCCTGTTATCTTCTACGTGAACGTCATGACTCCTTCTCCTACACTACAGTGAGAACAGATAAAATTTCTACCAAGTCATAAACAGCATCCCAGCAATCTTTAGAACTGTGACCTAACGCAGAACCTAAAGGACATCAAAGCCTGTATGAGCCAGATGAAAAGTAAAGCCCCCACATAAACCTGGGGTAACTCTTCAAGCACTGCCATAGCTCCGTGGAACTCCCTGCCAAAGGACACAACAGATGCAGAGAGTTCTTTTGAAGGACAACTGAAGATGTGTATGGAAGGGAAACCCATGAGCAGGGGAATTTCTCTAAAAATGGACGTGCTTCAGAGTCCCCTGGGCTGACAGTGTTCTGTGGCTGGGAAGTTACGAAGGGAGGTACTGTAGATGCTTGCTCTGTCCCTGCTCCCACATAGGGGATGTGTTTACACTGCAGACGAGACTGCCCTGGCCTGAGCCTGCATGGTGCTTGGATGGGTTCTGAGAACAAAATCTGCAGACAAAAAAGCCAAAGGCATGCAAACGCAGCATGTACGGCTAAAATCACCTGCTAAAAGAACAAGTCTTCTGCTGACTATTACACAGAGTTTTAAAGTTCTTGACAGGTAAAGCACAAGTCTGCTAGGGTGGAAGGGAGATGAGGATGAAGGTGAGAGGAAGAGAGAGCAGGGGAAAAAAACAAGAAGAAATGGAAATCAAGTAGCTAGCAGTGTCAGACATAAAGCCACACATACTTCTAAAGATACCTACTTACTTTCCAAACCTTAGTATGCCTGATACATATGTCTGCCAGTGAGCAGAATAGAACATGAACAGTCCCACAAAACAACAGAAAAACAACCAGTCAGGATTTGTTCCTAGTCGGATTGCTATGCAGGGTCCAAGGACAACAAAAACTGAAAAGCAGAAATGAACATGTTAGTCAGATGTTCTTTTTGCTTGCAGTTAAGAAAAATTTAAAAAATAAAAATAATTTAAAAAAAAATCACTAGGCATTTTACTTCACTATAACAAAGTAATGACATGACTGATACTTTATAGAGTAGCTAACCTCAGGGTCAGTCCTGGCAGGAGAGACCAAAACACAGGACTCCTTTTCTCCCAAGCAAGGGCCCTGCCCTCTAGCCTACAGTGGTCGGTCCCCCTTCTTTTGGCCTTGTCGTCTCGCGCTCATGGTGACGCTGACAGCTTCAGCTGAAGGGCCCAGCTCAGACAGACTGGCAGCTGCACTTCTCCAGGAACTGAGCATGAAGAATGTACCAACGCCCAGTACAAATGTTTCAGCCATTAAACTTTTATAGAAGTACAGGCATTGCCACCAACAGCAGCTAAGTTCTGGAAAGTAAAACTGAGCAAGGCTTACTTTTTAAGGGCTCCATATCAAGGGTTTTTTTAAACCCATTCTTCTGAGGGATACAAATTATCCTCCTAAGTGTCAGGCTGGATGCCCCACTACCAAAGTGATGTTTGGGCACCTCACTCCTAAAGCGGAGTCCTTAGTTACACATGCCAACATCAGTCTTTTAGGTCCTTAAAATCCTTTATTAGGCATCACCTGTACCCTACGGGAAAACAGAGGCTGTGTATAGTAAAGAATCTCTAAGCATGCTCTTACGGAATTCTTTGTTCACCATCTCTCTCATTCAAAGAGCGCTGTACATGAAGATGCACGTTAAGAGCAGAACACACATTACCCAACATCTGTCAAAAGTACTGCTGAAATATCCCCCCCTCAATCCTGGTCAGGGACGCAAAGGCCAGGGGCAGCCTTGGCTGCAGAGACCAGGAGATGATGAAGTTACCCTAAAAGAAGGGAACATGCTGACCCTGCTCTGAGCTGGCAGCTGGACTAGGTGATCTCCAGAGTTCCCTTCCAACCTCAACAAATCTGTGATCGGCTCCTCTTGAAAACAGGTAACTCTTAAAACTAGTATGGGTAACAGTAGGTTGAGGCTACCTGTGGAAATAGAGTCGCAACCATGATCAAAGAGTTCTCCTAGAGGAGAACTACTGTTTGTTCTTCTGGCTTGCTTCCCATCAATGGCATCCAGAGACTGGTAGATAAAAAGTCCTAACGCACCCAGGATGTATGCCCAAAAAGGTGCCTGAAAGAGATTCACATAAAAGGTCACTAGGCAGTTCCCAATTTTTTCGCTGATAATCTGTTTCACTGAAGGTAAAATATTGTTCAGCACAAAGCTAGACTACATTGTGCTATTTGTTACTTAGTTAATGGACAAACCAAATTCCTTGTACTAGTTTCTACGTGCATTGTAGTAACTACTATAATGAACTACTCCAGATACACCAGTGAAATGCAAGTCGTTCTCTTTATTTAAAGAAAATTAAAAATAGAAAATTTAACCTCTCTTCTGCATCAACTGACTTATTTTTCTACCTTAAAACCACAGTACTTCTATAATTATTTGCATTCTTTGTGCTGAAAATGTTATGAAAATAGAATTAATCTTTAAAAAAAGAAAGTAGTAGCAAGGCGCTTGCTAAAGTTCTTAGCAGTTTATGTGACAGACGCTTAGATAATTTGCTCAGATTTACAACATATAGATATAAAACCTCATTACATTTTACCAAATAAAGACTTCAGCTTTTAGGGAAAGATTTTTTCCGACATACAGAAATTGACTACATAGGCACTTTGGACTAAGGTTTGAAGAAATTAAGTTGTTCATTAAATATGAAGGAACAACTATCTACTTAATATAGACTATCAGAGTTTTAAAACAAGCTGTGAGTCAGTTACATTAACACCAGCCTTAGGTTCAAAGGTAGTGTACTACAGCAGTACCTTTCAAAAGCAGTATTTCCACAGGGACTATCAGTATGTCTGTCTAGGAATTAGTTTTTACTAAAAATTATTTATAACCTTTCGAACAAAGTACGGGTAACATTTTTCTCTCAAGTAGTTTCCAGCAGTATCCTCAATATTTAGAAGCACTGTTCATGAAAAGAGAGTCAAAGTTAGGTATGAACACTAAATAAATGGCACTTGCAGGTGAAAGAAGTGAACAGCCACAGAGCCGAATCCTTTCCCAGTCCCAGGGAGGGGCAGCCGCTGTGACTCTGCACTTCCTCTCCTGCAGCACAGAGAACAACATGATTACATCTATTATCTAAATCCAGTAAAGGGTATTATGCAGATTTAGGCAACAGACCAAATCTGAGATTTGTCCACTGCCATGTACGGAAATTATCTCAGCGAGCTGAGATTTGTCCACACTCACATTAACCCAGTGTCTCTGCGAAAAATGACAGCTGCCAATCCGTTCACGGGCAGGGACAGCAGAAGGCAGCAGTAAGAATGCAGAGGAGGTGAGCTGCTCCTCCAGGCATACTGTTTTCTCATCATCGTTATACTCGCTGACTTGATTTAGAGAAAGAGTTATGCCTCAACTTAGACTGATCACGAAACACATCCTTCCCAAGAACCAGCATGCTTAAGGGAGTTTCAGTTCTGTACAGCTTTTTTGCTGTTATTTAAGACTTCCTCACGCGTTCAAGGCTGACTGGTACACTACATTATTGCTTAGTTTTGTGCTTTTAATATGGAAACAATATTGTCAGCAAATTTACGATTTTCTGGCTACCCAGTATTTGGGTAATTTCTTTAATAAAACATTTCACCATTTAAAGTCAAATGGTTGGCTGCTCACCCAGCTTTGCGGCAAAAGACAGTTAAAGAATTAGGGACTCCAGGTATGGGGGACAAGTCTGGATGTGTACGTACACACAAATGTAGAAAACCATTCAACACTGGCAAGGGCGTCTTTCCCCTTAATCCAAGGAAACTAAGAAAAATTGTAATCACAGACCACATTGGAAGCCTTGAGCATGTGAAAGAGGATGAGTGGACGTTCTCATTCCAATGGACATTTAACATACTGGTATCAGATATCCGCCCTCCCCCCCCAAAGATCACACTGTAGAAATCCAGATCAAGTGATGACAGCAATATGTTTGATGTTTACCAATGGAATTAGTCGAGTTATTTAGGTTTCTTCTCCCTTGTTAGTCCAGTTAAACAAAGGAATTTTGTGTTGGGGGATGGGGTTAAATGAGGAAGTGAGTTCTTAGCCATCTCTTGAAAAAGCTCTCCCCTGATGAAGGGGAAAGGACAGAGCGTGTGGGCAACAGAAGGAGCCCACTGCCGCCCTGGGTTCGTGGATCACCAAGAGCCACGCAGAGGAACAGCGAGCTCGAGGGCCTCTCCCGGTGCAGGCACCCTTGGTCGGACGCTCCGCAGGGAGGCAGCAGCCCTGTTCTCGCTCTCCACCTTTCTAAAACAGAGAGCTGTCAGCCACTGCCCAGGTATTTCAGGACGTAAAAGCACGGTTAGGACCCTGTTGATGCTAAAATCAATTTACTTGTGATATAATCCATATACTAAAGCTACCACAGTACCTATACTGTTTTTTTTTCAGAATACTTTATTCTATGGAGAATAACAAGTATTCTCACGGACCTACGAATGAAGCATGAGGAGCAGAAAGGTTAGGAGAAGCCACTGGTTTCACTGTAGTCCTTTAAAGTAGCATTTTAAAGACATTTCCAGTTTTACCACCAATATTACTGCAACGTGCCACAAAGGTAATCTGCAGTGTTTTATGAAGCATCCTTACGGTGACATACTTCTACTAGTTATGAAAAGACAGCTTGAGATCTATCGAAACTTGTCACGCTAATCCCTGGATTTTGGCAAGTAAACCAGGCCACACCTGGTAATTCTGTCCAGGACACCGCTGTCTTTGCATTAGGCTCCCCTCCTTTTGCAACTATCTACCTATAACTGAAATAGATTTTAGTTTGCTTTAAAGTCATCAAGTTCTCTGTATCATGGACAAAAGTAGACTTCATCCAGTGCTAAATATGCTAGTCAAATTCCTTACCCCCTCTGCACGAAACCCCCAGCCCAGCGTGGGGCACATCACCAATTAAATCAAATGCCAGAGCACGGGCAGTTTCCTATTTAACTGAATCATTTCCATAACTCAAACATCAGTCAGGAACAGAAACCTGTTACGGCACATTTCTTTTTAGCATTAGCCGTACTGCTCTATGCTGTATGCTTGGTATTATCACAAACTTTCGAAACGCGAGCTCCATGAAATACAGCCTCAATTCTAACCGAAACAGAAAGCTTGCATGCTGGCTACGGCGGTCACTTTATGAAAAATTTCCATAACTCACAGAACATGAGGCAAGAATTCTTGTTCAAGGTAACATCATCTACATCTACCTTGCCCCCAAACAAGCTTCACACATTAAATGTAAAAATAAATAAATAAAGCAGTTGCCACTCAAACCTCTCTTTATCAGGTCTTTCTGACAAAGGAAATGGCTTTTGTCGAGTTGCAAATTGGAGTGCAGGAATAATCATTAAGACTGCTGATCCAAGCCTGTTTGCATTAGCTCCTGCTGGGACACATCAAAGCAACGGTCGTCGTCGTTGTGTCCCGTCCCCGTCCCCCCCAAAAACCTCCAAAACTAAAACACTCCAGTCCTTGACTATCTGGAAAGAAGGGGAGAGTTTTCATCCTCTTCCCAGTAAGGATCATCTGTATCCATTAACACCTGTAGCGGATGCGTCTGTATCTCCGCAGCTGCAGAGAAGGGAAGAAGATCCCAGTAAGAACCAGGGAACAAGTGTGTTTCTAAGCTCTCTCAGACAATCTGGAGCATTTCATCCCTAGGTTGTCCGTTCAAATTTAACCCAAAGTGGTAATAATCAGAGATCACCTGTGATCAACTATGCATTTAGCAGATTAAATGAATGCTCTAATGTTTTAATTGGTAAAATATAGTTTTCCAAATCACTGAAGATGCACAGAGGTTTCTGAAGTTCCCAATGAGCATAGATTCTCTCTGCTATCTGCCCTCTCAGTACAGCTACAGCTGCCGCCTCTTCCGCCTTCTCACATGCCTGGCTCTCCATCCAGGGATGTCCCCTGCCGGCTTCCCACGCTGGACCCAAGTAATTTGCAAATTAGAGAAGTGGAAGCATTTGAGAATGCTGACACGGCTGACAGACTCAGCAGAAAGGTCAGGAGGCTCCCAATAATCATCAGCTTTTCACTGATGAGGTGTTTATTATCTCTGCCCAGTTATATCCTGTCCAAGCAAACGTATTATTTGGCCAGAGCTAGATGCTATTCTCATGAAGAGAACACAAACCTGGGGGAAAGGGAGGGAGAGGGAACACTTCTCTGCTTCAATTAAAAAGGATGTGTGAAAGATGATACAGCTCCAGAAACTTGTCACACAGAGATTTGGTATAGCAGGTCTGGTCAGCTACTGAACCAGAGGGTGTCAAAACAAACCCATGTGCATATTATGTTTGACAGGTATGTGTGGCATGCCTCTCCTTCAGGAAAAAGCATAGGTTGAACAGAGGTCCTTATTCTTCTCGTCCTGTGATTCTACCCCACAAAAGAGCATGGATGGCTGCAGAAGACTTTATGTACCAAGGAGATCCCTCACCGCTTATTTCAAGCAAAGCTCTCAAGGTCAGAGAGTTCAACAGCCCAAGGTTTTGCAACCTTTACAGATTGAGGCCCTGTTAGTTGTTCATCATATTTAGTCATAATCTTGCTTCCTCAATCCACAGCTACTAATTTTGCCCTTGTTTACATGGCCTCTCTCTTGAACAGATCCAGAATAGAGACATTTTTTAATGGATTCCCTCCTTCTTTCCCCCAAATGTGGATCATTTCCCTCACACAAAGCACAAATGTACAACTGTATGAATAGCAGGAGAAGGGAAGGAGCTGTTTAAACTTGCATTACAGCAGGGGGAGAGGGCAGGAAGGGAAAAAAAATAAATCGTACTATAGGCCAAGTGCATTTCATGCACACCAAGGGCTCCCTGCATGCCTTTAGCATCCTCCTCTCCCCAACAAGCTCCCTCTGAAAGAACTCCTGTCCTTCTGTGCTGGGGTTCCTGAACCTTCACTGTCTTCCTTCATACCAACCACCCCCCTCTCCCATTCACTACTGAGCGCTCCATTTGTCACTCATGGGTATGGGCCAGATTCCCCACTCAGCGCTTTGCCCCTCTCCTCTACCAGGTCAGGGGCTTAATGCTTCTTCCTTCAAGCCCCCAGTTCATACCAGCTGTTCCAGTTCCTCCTCTTTTCTACTTTATTCTCTCTCCCACAAGCTCAGTTGTGCCCGTGCTATTTACATAATTCCATGCCTATCAGTATCTTCCCTTCATTTCTCCCTCTGACAGGAAAAAACTCAATACGACACCTCTTTCAGTTTAAAAGATCAGGTTTGTGTGGGTTGTTGGGGTTTTTCTGTGGTTTGGGTGGTTTTGGTAGGGTTTTTTTGTTGTTGTTGCTGATTTTTAAAGGGAATTTTAAAAAGAGAGATTGAGAGAAGCAAAGACAGCAACTCGACAATGCTCCTCTGGCAAGCAGTCAGCAGTAGAGCTAGCTGGAGCCACCAACCCTCCCCTGCTCTTTGGTCTCCCTAGACGCATGGTTTTCTAAACAGTGTGTTTCAGCAAGGTATAGCACCCTTTGATAAACGTACTACACCAGTTTTTAAGCAATTCTACAGAGCTAACCATCACAAGCCTCCCTTTCCTCCCTAGCTCCGCTCTCTGCACAAGAACCCTTGAGCTCCTGCCTGCTTTTGCCATCACTGCCCAAACTGCAAATCCATAATCCATGCTTTTCTCTCCCTGTATTCCTCTGTTCCCAGTAACCTGCAAGAAATTACAGACAACAAAACAAAGGCCTTTAAAAAACCCAAATAAATGAGACATGATGGAACCTAAGAAGCTGAAAACACGCAGAACAAGTCTTAATCATTGATGAAATCTACTCTGATCAGTTTGGGGGCTCTTTGCTTAGATCCTGCTCAAACTGCTACAAGATATTTTTTAAAATAGATATAAATTCAGTACAAAGTAATAATTACTCTTAGCATGAAGTTCTGTCTTGAAATTCTAGCTTCCCATGGTATTTTAGAGAGACCTGTGGCTGAGCTCAAAGGATTACCAAGTTAGGCCCCTCCATGAACAACCATGAAAGCAGGAGGACCAGAGTTTCTTTTCTCCTTTTTAAAAGGTAGAGAATAACTTTTACTCGGTTTTCTTTCTAGCGTTGATGCAAGGAAAAAATTAACATGCAAGTTTTCCCCAGAATGGGGAAGGGTAACAAGAGATTCCTGTGCAAAATCTAATGAAGTAACCGTAGCTACTTCAGCAAAGTCAACTAGAAGTACAGCAAAACAGTTCACTGTCAAATGGTGGGGACAAAATGGAAATCCTCACTTAAGAAGAGCTCCTTTTACATTCTAATACAGCAAATACACACTGTTCATACTGAAAATCAGCAAAACTTTTCATTCCTAAATATTTTCAAATTATTGTCAAAAAAAAAAAAAAAGGAAAAAACACCCCATCAGCCTGCAGTCACAACAAAGAAGATATTTCAACCCTCCACAGAACAAAAAATGTGCAGGTCATGTCCTCCTCACCACCACACCTGTATATTATTTCTATAGATCACTGTCTTAAGTTACACAGAGCAGGAAACTGGACAAATACTCTACAAAAATTTACACACATGCATTTTAGTTACAACAGTGCTTGAGGGGTGCAGCCTGCTAACGGCTTGCTTACAAATAAGAAGGCTTATGTTGAAATGTGCATTTACAGGAGACAGTGATACAACTCATGTTCCTACTAGACAAGGAGACATTGCTGAAGCAGGCAATATTTTATAAAGCCAAAACATATTGTGCTAGCCTTTTAGTGGCTATTGATGCTGATGAAGACAAAAAGAATAGTGTATAAGGAAATAACGGCTACACAGTCAGAGAACAAGGGACCATTGGTTTTAGACATTAATTGCATTGTGTGTGAGGGCACAGTATTATTGAATTGTGGAATTCACTGCAATAGGACAAGAAGAAAGCTGAAAGTACAAACAGGTTCAAACCAAATAATTCAAAAGGCAAAATCATGAGGTGGAAGGTGTCTGTGGGGAAACAGATCCATCAGTTGCTGTTCTAGCAAGTAACCTGAGTAGAATCCCTCGCTGAGAAATCCCTGTCTTTTGGCAGCTGGAAGCATATACTGGGGAAAGATCTCTTTTGTAAGCATCTGCCAGCAACCTCTCTCCAAGGGATTTCAGCTACCAGTCTTACCTGTTTCGGATGATTTGTACAAACATTAAGACTTCATTGTCTTTAATAAAGGACTAATAGAAATGGCCCACTTAAGACTGCTTAGGGGAGGAAAAAAACCAACCACATAAACCAACTCATAAAATAAAACCCACCTAAAACCAAAACCTGCTTGTTATTTTATCTGAACCTTCTATCCAGTATCTTGCACCAAGAGAATATAACAAGTTCTTGTCAGTCCATCAGGTAACCAAGGCTTGATCATGAGTGGTGGCTTCGCAGCACAGAGTGGTGACGCTGAAGCGCACTGCGCTATTACTTAGGCCTGTGATTCAATTGCCTTTAACACCATTTCCAGTTCCCCCTTCCCTAGCCCTTTCAGCCTACATGCCCAACTCAAAAGTACAAAGTAGATACTCAACAGTCCACGTAGCACCTATTAACGTTGCAACAGTTTTAGCTCGTTAAAAAAAGCCATCCAGAACCATGACATCTTAGGTGGAAGACAAGCTGAGTCATTAAACAAGCAGAAGAGAGGTAACAATGCCTTAAGTGATGCAGCAAGAGAAAGGGAGGGCTACTCTCAGCGCAGAGGCAACACAAAACAATAGGATAAGGAGCCTGGCTTTACATATCTATAAAGGATATACTGATATCTGAAACAAGGAACTTTAGTCCAAACTGTTTTTATAAAGTTCAGCTTCCACAATTAAAAAAAAAAACAACACAATAAAGTTCCTAAAACTCAGCCTAAGCTTTCCTGGAAGGAATAATTCCCTGGATGCCTGCAACACAGTCTTTTGGTAGAAGAGTGCTCAAAGAAAAAGTTAATAACTTAAAATGTACTTTCTGCTTTTTTTTTGCTTTTTTTTTTTTCTGAACAGCAAAGACGAAAAGCTAATACATCTAGACACATAGCTGTCACATGATTGACATCTACATCACAAAACTAAGCTAAAGGTAGCAGTTCAAACATTTTAATTCTGGAAGTGCGACTAGAAGACAATTTGCGTTTTCCAACCATTCACTTGCATCCCCACGCTCCCTTCTCCCTCTGCCTGCAACGCCACAGGGTGCCTCTACCTGGTGATGCAAGGCTGGGAAGTGATTAGGGTCAGACCAAAGCAAACTTAATTTTGATCAGCTTCCTGATATATCTGCCACAAACACCTCTCCTAACACGAAGGACAAAGTGACTATAGAAAAGGACGGGTTCTTCCATCAACAAGAACACTCATGAAAGTACGTGTAAGTTATTTAAAAAACTCAACCAACCACCACCTCTGCCGTTTGGATTTAAGGCCATCAGAATGCAAGAAAAACAACAGCCACCCTTCAAGGTATTTTACCCACACAAAGCAATTTTACCCTGATATTTCTCACCCCAACTACCATGAAGACTCCACACTGGGAAGCTTGTAACAGGCTGGGAAGCTCTTACAGAACTTCCTTACATTGTCAAACTGTAGGCAACCCAGTTTAAGCCACGGCAGCATCAGCCCACGTTAACAACCCTGCTTTCCCTCCAGAAGCTAAAGCAATTAGAAGTTTCCCATGTGAGGACAGGAAGCATTTGAGCTACTGTCAGCTAACACAGCTGTGACACAACCGAACCTCAATTCTGAGCTAAGTGATGCTGAAGTGACATCAGACCTGCCTCATGGCCAGCTCTGCCCTGCTCCTGGGCACATCCCACACCCCCTATTTCTTTCGCAGCTATTTCTACCTCCACAGCTCCCCTGTTACAGCCTTCCTCTTAAGAAGGGAGGTGATGCGGCTTATGTCTCCTTCCCAGCAAGCTGCCCGGCACACGTGTGGGACGTAAGATGGTCCCCAGAGCAGGCTGGGACCCCAGGTCCCATGCACCCAGGTGAGCCTGGCTACACCGTTGCCCCCCAGCACCCAGCACAGGCCAAGCACCCCAGCAAAGTCCTTTCCCCGTGGGGCCTTCTGGTCAGCAAAGGGCCAAGGAGGAGAGAGAAGCTCACTGAAACTCTTCTGCAATCCCCCAGCATTTCAGCGTTCAAATCTCTAACACCCATCTCCAGCTTGACCCCCGCCACTCCAAAGCGTGTCCCCCACATCACTGCTCCCCTGATTTCTCGGGGCAGGCCAGCAGTGCTACCTTAGCCCTCCCTACCACGGGAAGGGCCACGCATATTACTGCGGTGGAGCCGCAAGCGGCAGGGCACCGCAACCTGCGGTGGGCACCGGCCCGGGCGCTCCGGGTACTGCCGGGGCAGCTNGCTGGGGCAGCAGGCGATGAGCGGCAGCGCCGTCAGGCAGTTCAGCAAGAGGCCGCCCAGGGTGATGGCGTTAGGGGCCAGCCCCAGCGGGACCTGCTCCACCAGCCAGGCCCAGTAGGGCTGCAGCCACGGCTCCAGCAGCGACCGCCCGGCCGCACTGTAGCGGTGCTGCTCCAGGCGCTTCAGCTGCGCCGGGCTGAGGGGCGCGGGCAGAGCCCAGGGCACGGCCATACCGGCCCCACCGCGGGGGCCGCCGCTCGCCGCAGCACCGGACGGGACCAGGGTCAGGCCGACGCCGCTCGGGGCGGGGCTGAGCTGAGCTAAGGGCAGCGGCGGAAGAGGCCGACGCCCAGCGGCGGCTCTGCTGGATGGGAGCCCCCGCCCCCCCGATAGCTAACGAGGGGCGTCCACCCTCGCCCCCGGCCAGCCGGTGGTTCCTTAACCTCGAGTGCGCGGCACTCTCCTTTCCTCCACCCGCTCGCAGCAGGGGTTCCACTTCAGGGCGGGTTGCCCTGGCCGTGGCGGGTTAGCCAGCCCCGCTGTGGAGGGATGGGTATCCCATCAGCAGCGGGGGGGAACCCGGTGAGGGCCCGTCCCGCCTGCACCCCGCCTGCCGCCATTTGCCCAGGCCCGCGGGCAGTCACTGCCGGGGCCTGGTGCGGGGGCCTGAGCTCCCGCGTCCCGTCACTGCTGGGTGCGGGCGGGGTGGGTTGAATCTCCCTCTCCCCTGTGATTCCTGATTCATCTTTTCCTTCGGCACGTTTTACAACGCAGCTGAGGGCGGCAGCGGGGGTGCATGAGCAGGTGGCCGGCGAGGCTTTTTACCGGAGCAAGACATAAAGGCAGGGCTCGGGCCGCAGCCGACCTGCCGCGGCCAGCGGGACGCCGCGGCCATGTCTGCAGGGGGGCGATCCCCTCACGCTCTGAGGCGTGGCGGGGCGCCTGGGCACCATGTTACCCGGGAGGTACGTGACCTCCTTGGCCTGACTAGAGAAGGCACTTCCAAATAAATGCGCCTTTTCAGAAATGGTGTCACTTCAAATTATTTTAATTGGTCATGTCAAGGGCTTTAGCTGATTCCCTGACTCTCTGGGAAGGTAGGTGGTTTCTGAATGTGGCCAAGGAAAGGTAAGCACTGCCTAGCTGTGTGAAAGATGAGGTAGAAAGTGTAAAATACAGCCTCTAATGAGTATTATATACCCAAATGGCATCTTATTAGAATCAGGAATCCTCTTTTAAGTTACTCCACGCTGAGGCAGAGGCCGCAGCGTTGTGGGCAGACACAACAATCTCCTGGGCAGAACCATCTCCTGGCACTCGCAGTTGGCCGATTCACTTCGTTTGATACAGTCCATATGTTTTCGGGTAGGTTTCTCTCCTGCAAGGGTCGGGAATGCTTGACATGCAAAAGGGTGGTTTCAAAATCCCGTGACACGGTGCGTGCATCCCGAGTGCTATGTCATTCATCAGCTGATTGCATTTACAGACCACTAAATATAGTATGATACAGCAATTGGGAGAAGAGAGGATCTGCCAGCAAAGGAGGGGGTAATACATAACGTGATAAAGAAAGATACCTTAACAGCCAGCTAGAGAATGGCAAAACAGAAATGTGACAGTCAGACTCACAACCAGCCAGATCCCCAGCCCACTGGAATCACTGGGTTTGGAAGAAGGTAAAACGCTGTTTCTTTCAATACCCTGTGCGCTGCTGTGGCCGATGAACATAATGATTCTGATATTTACGGAGAGATTGCTCAAGTTCTTTGTGATACCAAGAAGAAAAGAAGGGAAAACAAACTTGGAAGAGAAGTGGAGGAGAAAGTAAGTGCTGTTAAAAATGAGGGCCACATGCGTAGAAGAAGAAATAGTTTATCTATGGAATTTACCACTGAGCCTAGGGAATGGTTTGCTTTAATTTAAAAAGTATCCAGCAACAAAGCATAGAACAAGAGAACACAGAATTTAAAATCCAGTGTGTTTAGACTTCCAGCACTTCCTCAGTATTCAGGATACGGTTTTGTAAGCTAAAATGCCTCACTAACATTTCTATTGGTAATAGAGTAGGTCATTGTAACCTTTGGAACACGCAGACATAGCTGAAAGCACTTTTGAGAAGAAGGAGTTAACGTGTAGGATGCGTATTCTGAGCTGTGTTTTCATTATTGTTTAGTGCTTGAGAAGATAACTAGGGCTTCGTGAACAGGAGGATCATCCTTGAAACTTCAAATATATTTAGTTAGAATGAGTTATGCTTAGATAAGATGCCTCAAAGGAATTTTGGATAGAGGAACACTTGTTAACAATGAGATATACATCCTTGAGAGCCAAAAGTCAGCAGAAATTCCTCTAACTGGTATCATTAGCGTGAACCATCTTATTATAATATGAAAACCACACCTCCAGGGCTAAAAACTCCCCCTCCCTAGATAAAGGCCCCTACTCACTGAACATACGTAGTGAATTTAGGAGATNAAATATATTTAGTTAGAATGAGTTATGCTTAGATAAGATGCCTCAAAGGAATTTTGGATAGAAGAACACTTGTTAACAATGAGATATACATCCTTGAGAGCCAAAAGTCAGCAGAAATTCCTCTAACTGGTATCATTAGCGTGAACCATCTTATTATAATATGAAAACCACACCTCCAGGGCTAAAAACTCCCCCTCCCTAGATAAAGGCCCCTACTCACTGAACATACGTAGTGAATTTAGGAGATACTGTATTTTTAAATCGAAACGAGCAAAGAGTTGACCAGTCATAGTTTAGAAAGTATGAATACGTACAGATTATGCTGATGAATGTATGAATGTGCATAAGTTGGCCTAATAAATGTAAACTAACTCTCGATATGCACGATAGGAAGAGTGATCCCCCGTGCATCCAGCGCTGCAATAAAGAATACCTGCTTTCTAAAACTCAAAAATGAATCTTAGAGACTTCCTCTGCCAGTAATTACGGTAACAGCTTTGCTTCCAAATGCTCTCTGCAGCAGCTTTACTTGTCAGTCAGGAAAGCAGGCCATGAAAATCAAGTAATAGTAAATACACTGCTTAAAATAGAATGCCTTTTGGTCTAGAATCTCAAAATGCAACAAAAGACATTCATAAAGTACACACACTGCTCTGTAAAAGGTAGCGATATTATACTTGCCTTAAAGGATGTACAGGGAGCTTGAAACATTTTTGTTAAAGGGGTATTTTTTAAAAATTTATGATTCTCAGTAAAGACCTCCTTATAAACAGCATATCCAAATTTAAGCATTCTTTAAAATATTTGCACGTGTGTTTTCTCCTCCCCTTTCTGTATTTGTGAGATTGTTTTCAGTGAGGGAAAAATGGGCTGGCATTGGCCATGGTCTTTCAATGTAAACGCGTAACTACAATGGGTGTATCAAGATCCACATACAGCAATTTGAGAATGGATCCGTACTTATATAACAGTAACATTTATATGCCAAATGCCCTTCCATGGGCAAGGAGAGCAAGCCAAGAGAAGGCTAAATATTTTCCTCTGGCTTCCTTAAAAATAAAACCCTTTTTAAAATCAACTTTGATTCTTCTTTCTCTCTGTGTGTATCTGTATGTGTGTACATGGGTGGGTCTGCCTTTACTCCAAGTAATAACTTTCTTTGACCTGTGTAAGTCAAACTAAACACCAAGGCAGAGATTTCAAAAATAATAAATTCCTAAGAGATATGTGAAAGTGTGCAGGAAAGAAAAACCTGCTTAAAGGTGCTCCTGAACTGTAACCTCAGCACGTACTAGTTGATGGATAGTGTACATAGCAAACAGATAATATGAATAATGCGACTAGCTGAACATTTAATATGGTTTCACATATTATGAGACATGAGGGAACACAACCGTAAGCCATAAAAGCACTACTAGTTTCACTAGTTTTGCTGTTACTTTTTCTCATGTGACCAGGTTTTATTCACTGTCTTCTGTTACTCCTAGGTCTCTCTCAGGTTTACCAACTTCCTGGAAATTCCATGTGAGCCTACTCAGGAGAAATTTCTTCCTGGAAGCATTGGGCCATATCTTCTACAGCATGACATTCTGCTGCTTCTCATCTCTCTAGGTTGTTTGACCTGTAGTTTTTGTTGTCTTTGGTATGTTTTTATTCTCCCAAGCTGGTGTTAACTGCGGATTTCATGAGCATTTTCGTAACTCTGGGGTTTCAGTCACTTTATTTCATCAAACACTGTCCCTGGAGAATCCCATTAAACAAATCATCATACATCAAAACTTTATCTTTTGTTATTCTCTATTTAAGGTTCTGCAGCCTGTTTTAGATCTACTAGAAATCCCTTTCCTATCCCAACCCATCCTGTGATTCCTCTAAAGTAATTTTCAATTAATTTTTAATCCGGAGTCGTGGCTGGTCAGCATAGTTGGTCAGAGTATGAATTTATAGCACACTAATGCCCACTCATCTCAATTCCACCCACGGCTGATACCCAGTACTTCCAGTCAGCGTGGTGCATCTCCAGCCCCAGGGACAGCCAATGGCAAATGCTGGGCAACGCAGCTGGGGAGGAATTAAGGGCATCCAAATATAACACTTACCGTTCACACAGTGAAAAGTAGCTTAGCTCAGCTTGTCTTTTAACGCCGCTGGCATCTGGTAGAAATTAGAATAGCTAATTCCCTCAGCAGAGAGCCTACAGAAGCTGAGATTTATGCTGGCTCCTGGGTTATTATGTGTGGTATATTAAGACTGAGGAGGCAGATAAAGATACATAAGCTTGAAGCTATAACTATAGCTTTTGGTGCTGACTATAATATATCTCAACAGACTGATATTATTTTAAATGAGGGCCGCGTGTTTGGATGCTTAAAGCTGCATGGCGTATATTCAAACTGACCCTCTCCTAGAACCTTCTGTGCTCCAAAGCAGATGAAGGGAGTCTTGATTCACTGATGAGATACAGAGTAACGAGAAATTATTAATTCTTCATGGAATTTTCTTCTTAGTAGATGTGTTGTCTTCTTTCATGTGTAAGTGTGAATGAATTTCACAGTGCAGGAGAGAATTGATTTTGGCAAGAGCAGGGTGAAATGCAGGTGATGGGGGGGGTGTCCAGGGTCACTGGGAATGGAGAATTGCTTCCTTGCACAGATAGCAGTACAGAAGAAATCAGAAAAATGGAAGGAAGGAAGGAAGGAAGGAAGGAAGGAAGGAAG
>VWZZ01005983.1:503377-561996 GCA_013399095.1 Psophia crepitans
GGAGGGAGGGACTCTAAGAGCGAGTAAGATCTACAGAACATTAAGTGAGAAAATGCATTCAGCTCCCCAAGGCGAAAGAAGTGGTAACTGAAGTGAAAAATCACCAGTTGAGCAGTGGCGGTGCATAGTAACACATTCATTTATTATTGCATAATTACTGATGGTGACTCTTTAAAAATGCGTTCACATCAAATAACCATCTTGTAATGTACTACTGGTCTAGGTAGACCTTTATCTTTATAAACCATAACTGAAGATGAATCGTTAGTCAGTAAGCACGTAACCTATCCTATCTATGCAGGCAGAGTGAGAACTGGTAAATAAATGACAGGGCAACAGGGAAACAACAGCCTGGCCAACTTATGTGTGACCTTCTGTCTCACATGCTTCAGAGTCTGCTGGAGACTTACAGACAGTCCCTCCCACTCCTGAAATACTTGGAGGTTAAGGAGAGCTGGAAGAGTAATGAAGCCATTTTACCTTATCTAAGGCATCTTTGCCTTGCACGATAAACTGATTAGTGATATGGTCTGAGTCCCCTTGCTGCTGCGATACCTGCAAGAGCTGCCTGAATTGCTGAGGCAGGAGGCAGATCCAGGATGATGAAAGCTGTCATGGTTGGCATTTATAATACTTTAAATAGAAAACATATAGATAGAAAACTGCATATATCTATGGCATTTGTCTTCACTCACATTCTGTGTTGTGTATCTTAAAGTGTAAGCCCATTTGGTTAGGTGACTGCTGATACTGTTTTCCACTCAATATGGTGGAAAGTTCCTGCTTTACAGTATGTGGAAATTAAACAAGAAATGTGGTAAGATGAGACAGAAAAAACCCTAAAAAAAAAATGAACAAGAACTGATAGGTCTTAAACACTTCATATTTATTGTACATTAAATAAAACTATTTCAGTTCAGTCAAGGGACTGATGGGTGGGATTTAGGAAATCAAAACTTCTAAAGGAAGGTATGTTCAGCTTAAATGATCATTAAGTAGATATGTATTAATTACGTTATAGTAAAACCATATTCTGTTAAACAATTCTCAGGTGAATAAGATACATTATCAGAGAGGTATGTATTCCAAGGGTCTTATTGCACAGCTACTGGCTAATCCATGTACTTTCAGTCTGAGAAAGATATGCTTTGTACCACCAAGTACAAGCTCTGACTACCTCCTCATGCGTATTACACAGCTTCTCCTCTTTCCTCATTAAAAAACAGAACACAATATCAAACAGAAAATAAAGCTGAACATTACAAAACGTGTGTTGTCTTCAGTTCATTTCATTTCAAGCCCAAAGCAATCCATGCGTATTCTTTCTTTTCAGTAAGAGCGGGTAGGGAAAACAAAACAACAAATAAGGAACAGGAAAAACAAAAAAAAAGGAAAGAAAAGGAAAGGAAAAAACTTCCTCAACTACACGTTTGTTCTGTCATTGCAAGAACTAAAATTCTGTAATTCTGCTACCAATTTCCAGTGCAGTGGGAGGAAACTCTCTGGACGGACTCTCACTTCCCCTCAGTTTTGTCTGCCTGTACTTCACGCATATATGAATCAATGATATGCGGAGGCACTCCATCCATCAATAGTCTGAAGAACGAAAGCCCACCTACAGACAAAGAATAAGACAATCTTCAGGTTGAAGGTCCCTGGCGCAATAGCTTTGTACCTTTACTTTTTGGTGTGACAAAGATATAGTCAGTCCCTATTGCATACTTCATTTTGAGATTCAGCCCTGTTCAAAAGTCCAGCAGAAGAGTTAACCGTTATTTGAGTTCTGCACTATACAGAACTTCCCTGTCCTCTTGTGCAGGGTGAATTTCATTTCTAGGATGTCATACATTCAGTCATTTCTCTCACCCCATGCAACAGTCTATGATAAGCTTCACCTCAAATAACCCTCTTGGATTTCCATCAGGCTGGGTGGAATATTGTCAGAGATGGAAGTCAATCCAGAGGGTACAGTGTAGAAAACACCTGACTATGATGAGTTGTGGAAGACATGCAGAGACATTCAAATTATTCTAGTGTTGTGTCTCACAATGCTTTATAAGTATTTAGCAAAATATTTACCATGTTACTTGAAAATAACAGGTGGGATGACATATGTAAAAGAATCTCATGAATAATAGTGCCAGGATTTTAGATACAGGTGCGTTTAGACTCCAGAAAGGGGTGATAAAAGTCAAAACTTTCATCTGCTGGGGAAGTCTGAAGAATGATTTTGGATTTGCTTTTGAATGAAAAATAGACCACATGTAATCACCTCAGATCCAGGTGCTTCCTCCCCAAAAGCTCTAGAGTTTTCTCAGGGCTTGAAGCTGTTGGTATGTGGTCTCAAAGCTGTGGAAGATCCTGCACCAATCTGTAGAGGAGACTTACTCCACACTTGCAGCCAGCACCTTCCTTAGCTGCCCACAAGCTCTGCTGACAAAATCGGGACCTCTTGTATCCAGCATTTCATCCAGCCCTGCCGAAAACTTGGTTTTCTGTCTCCATGAAACTCAACTTTTTTTTTTTTTTTCCATTTTCCAATTTTATATTGGTTGGGGTCAATACTCCCTGAAAAGGTATCTGAAGTACCATTCCCAGCCTTCCAGGTCTGTGTGCCTTATGACCGTGGATGAGCCACCATGAGTAAAAAAAGATGAACCAAAACTATTTAAAATCACTGCTATAATAGAAACCTGGACTTACAAGAAAGCCATTGGAAGTACTCAGTGTTTCCTTTGGTGTTCTGGAAAAAGGGAGAAGGCAAAAGATTTTTGAAGGGCATTTAATAATTTTAGCAATCCAAGACAAAATATTTTTCTCGGTGCCCAGAAAAACATGTACATATAGTGTCTAACGCACCAGCCGGGGCACCCCAGACCTCACTGATGTGGAAGCAGTAATTTAATACAAATAATCCAAATCAGGAGTGAGGTTTTGTTCCATTGGAAAAAAGGTCATGGAAACTAAATGCATGGGCATTTCTGTTAATTTCATTGAAATCCGATGACATTTGAAAGGAACAGTGGGAAAAAGATAAATATTTTGCTAAAACATTAGTCTGCCCTTTCTCAAGGCGAAGGGTGGGATTTGTTCTAAGCACGCTACATACAATTACTATTCCTCTACAAATCTGCATGAGTATTCTGTTCTGCAAAACTCTCTGCTAATAACTGCACTTACCTTCGGAGCCTTTTCTGGAACACATCTAAAGCTTTAAAGGAAAAATACGCTGCCAGGGTGAAGATATCACCGTCTCTGAATGCTTCAGCTCAGTGCAGCTGAGCTGGTACTCACATACAGCATTTATCCTGAGTACAGATTTTAGGAATTTGTAACCTTTATTAACAGAAGGATTATCCAATTAAAGTGCTATTAGTTACTAGTGATTATGAGACTGCGCTCTCTCATATAACGCTGTCATCATGGCAGAACTCTTCGCTCCCAACCTTAGGTAGATGCACAATGCAGACAAAAAAAAAAAAAAAGAAGCATGCTTTTTGGCATTCTTTTTAACTCATGTAGTGCAAGTTGTGATATGAATCATTCATTTTTAAATGAAATTAACTGTGGAATAAATATTTCATTTATCTAGAGGTATATTCCTATATGAAAATTACTGTAAATTCAAAATACTCTTTTATTACTTGCATTTTATTCATGCTAATTAATCATGCTAACTCATGCACTGTTAATTTCCATTGAAACGTGCACTATTAGAAGGTAGTGGGGATGTACTACTCAGAGGAATTACTGTAACAAGCAATTATTAAAAAACCTGGATTTCTGTGCCTTAAAACTGTCATGCTACTCATTTCAAAAACCATTTTCATTAAGTGAAATAATGAAAATCATGCCATACTAGGCAGACGTTGTATGACGTGTAAACAGACATAAGCTTCATATGCAAGAACCATATGAAAGCTTACCTTAGGTGACAATATACATTCAAAAATCCTTACTGTGTAACTAAGGGAGAGAGAGAAAGAGAAGTAACAATTTAATCGCAAACACGAAAGTAGAGAGAAAATGTTGAGTGAAATTATGCTTACAATTATGTCAAGGTGATGTTTTAATCCTTAGTCATGTAAAATATGTAGGAATAGAAGCACATGAAGAGTAAAAGGTAGGGATCCAGTTCCACTTCAACATTATCATTAATATGTAAAAGCTATATTAATATGTACAAGTAACTATAACTCCTGTAATTAGTCTAAAATATAGATTGGAACCAAGTTATGCAACTGATATTTATGATAAAAGTTTCCAAACGTAGCTTCAAGGAAGCTAACACATATATATATATAGTATTTTCCACCAGGGAAAAAAGCACACGCATAACACCGAAGCATATATATATATGTCGAAACTCTGTAAGGCAAAGTAATCAAGTACAGACTAATAACATTCCTGCGCACTAAAGTATGTACTTTGTCACATATCCACACTGACATTACTTAAAGCATGCTATTTACTCTGTAGGAGCCCTTACATTTAATTAAACATTTTAACACTATAAAACATCCAAGTATGTATTTATATATGTGTATATGTAAACCCACTCAACTTTATGTCTGTTGTAGCCTTTAAGATATAGACCTTAATACTACTGGAACATTATCTAGCCTAATTTCTTAACATGTTTTAGGTTTAAAATAGTAAATTTGGATGCATAATATACTGGAGACTAGTTTCTGGCCATCTTTGGCATTTTAAAACTGCACTGCCAATATCCTGGATTTGGGCAAGGTTACAAGCAAACGCCTTTCTATAGAAAGAATGAAATTCTCTGAACCCCACTGAACCTGAATTTAAAATAAACTCCAGAGGAAACAACGTAAAATTATATGCTTGTAAGCAAAAGGTTTTCACGGATTTCAGTTGGATCAAGAGATTCTGTAGTGCTAGGTCAGGCATGGATCATCACTCTCAGCACCAACTCGTGACCAAAGACTACAATTCTGTGATAAAGAATGCCTTTTAAGCACAGTAAATGACTTCATGATACTTTCAATAATTCTACAAGCTAACTGAGAGCTGTTTTTTTCAAATGTCTGTCTCCTGGTCTAAGTGTTCTGGTCAAAGGTAGTCACAGTCATTCAATAAATTCCTTATAGGTACAGGTAGTCTCATGCCCAGTGGCATAGCAGAAGTATGTCTAAAACCTTTTAAACTCAGATGCTAAATACCCATATTCTTGATTAATTTGGCCTTCTTTGCTCATGTGACATAGACATTGTATGCCATGAGACACTAGCTAGTTTAATCTAAAAAAGCAAATAAATACACACTTTGCATGCAGAAAATGCGTTTGCATGTGGAAAGAGAGGAAGGGAATGAAATGGAATGTCCAGAGGAGTATGCTTATTATAAACCTGATTATTCCCCGCCAAGAAGAATGGTTCTCCTGGGTTAATTACTCCATGATATATCACTGCAGAATTAGAATATTTATAGTGGTATTTATTCGCATTTGAAATTCTTCCCAGTTGTTCATAACACCTTATTTTTTAATATTTCTTATACAGCATCTTTGCTATCGTCAACCTAATAGAGTGATCACCAACCTCGATTTTGCTCTTAAGGTAAACATTTTCCAAAACCATTTGTTTCATGATAAAAGCAGCACTCTGCTTTATGTGAATCTCTTCATTGACCTCAGTGAAGCCGCTAAGGAATCAGTTCCATATTGCTTGTTATGAGAGATTCACAGCCATAGTTAGAGATCTACCTCAAACTTAAAAGATACATATTTTGAATTTTTCCTTTTATATCATACATATAATTAGATTCTGTGTATACATCATCTTTCAAGAGATACGAAGTAGATTTATTCTTTTGTGTAAGATCTATTGCGTTACTTTTTAAATCACATTTATTTTTACCATAAAAATCCGTTATATGTGCAGTTGTGCCAAGCGGTTCATATAACTGTCATCTTTAAGTTTACTCAGCAAAACTGAAAACACAAGATGAAGTACTGTCTACCTGAAATAACATAAAGAAATGCTAACCCCCTCCTTTTTTTTGAGAACAGAATAAGAATTTATTATTTTTGTTTTATTTATTATTGTGCTTATAATTATCATTAACTATTTTTCAAAAAATGGGCATTAAATTTACTAACAACTAGGGGTGTTAATTTGGTACTAAAATACTGTAACTGAATGGCTAAAAAAGCAGAAAATTGCAGCATACTGACAGTATTCATAGCCAGCGTATTCATAGCTATTCAGTTGTTCAAATACTATGCAAAATCAGAAATCCTGGACTGTTCCGTGAGTAGTTCTGTGACATTTCTAAGACTGGGCTTATATATATGCATGATAAACTTCAGATCTCCAACACCTCAGAAATAGAAGGATAAAATAAATTCTAGCCAACTATATACTGTTGCATGGCACAGAGCTCTCTAGCCTGACTTACTACCCAAAGGTCTCTAGGAACAGCGCTGTAGCTAGCATGTTCACCAGATAGGTAGCACAGCCCTTGAGCCTGTTGGTCTTATTCAGGCAGCGTTCAACTGTCTCTCATCATTTTACAAGCTCAGACCTTGACTGTTACTTGCTGGGGTAAAGCTGAACCAGTATAAAGCTGTACATATGAACACACACACGCACACACGGCAATCCATTTCCAGGGAGTCAGGAATCCGTAACTCTCTGCTCTCCATCAGTGTGATGAGCAGTCATCCGAAGAGCCCTCCTAAATGAACAAACAGGCTGGGAAACTTCAGAGAATGATAATTCAACACAGAAGTCAATAGAAGAGTGAAATAAGGCATAATTATGTTTTTATGCTCGGGCTGTTTAATATTCATTTTTCTTTGCCTGTATCTCATAGCAAACCCTGAGCCTACCCGTTTGCCAAGCTACAGCTGCTCCATTCACTTAACCCTATTCCCTCTGAAATCATCAGCTGAGCTGCCAGTCACGTTAAGAGTGTCAGCGCTGATCCTTACAACAGCTGCCCTGTGTCCAAGCCCTACGAACTGCTAGCCTAAGCAGTCTTCAGAGTCTGGAATAACAGCTAAACCTGCCAGGATGGAGAGAGGAACTTGGCAAGGGTGACTGCTCACAGCCCAGACTGTTGGGAGAGAACCACAATACCAATCTTGGTGGGAGGAGTGGGACTGCACCAGGTGGTGGTTGATATGAAGCTGAGCTCAGAAACCAACCATTTTTGTTTATTTATTTTTATAAAATCAGTTGGAAACAGAAGCACTGAGGTATTGACAGGCTGACTCCTGTTCTTACCTCTGTCATCAGAGTGGTTCCAAAGAATGTTTATCAATATGGTGATAGGTGCTTTATATATAAATATATATATATAATATTTTTATACTCCCTAGGGAAGGGAGTATTTAGATTAGTGAAGCAGCCCACCACATAGCTATGAAGAGAGAAACAACACACAGCCTAGATGGGACCCTTGCAGCCTGCATTTTTCAGGACTTCTTCCAGGTGTGATGCAAAACTAAAGTACTGCTCTGAGCAAGATGTCTATGGTATAGCATTCCATTCTTTCAGCTGATCCTTTAAAGTAAGTATTACTTTATTTGAGAAAAAAGAAAGCTTTTTGAGTCTAGAAATGTCTATGCTACAAGCTTTTTGTAGTCAGTGAGCGTGGGAGATTTTGTTTACAAGTGGGAAAGGATGAACTAAATCTTGTCTATGGGGAGTAATTCCTACAGCCTCATTCTCGCTGTAGCAAAGGTATGTTCGACTGCAACCCCAAGATGTGGTGCCAAAGGAATTGAGACTGTAGGACGTGCCGCAACCAGCCGATAGGATGATTAATACAACCCTAGGATGTGTTGCAAAGCCCATGCATCTGTCCAAGGTTTCCTGTGGGGTGAGTGATGAGAAGAGATACTTTATTCTGGCTGAGGTGCTAGGGTGTGTCGGCAATGTTAAGAACTGAGTCAAAATCTCAGACTCACAGAGCTGGAAGCAATCTTGAGATGTCATTTAGTGCATATCAATCACATCAAATTGTTCTGCTAAGCTGCTCCTAAAGGCTCTTGGTATCAAAGGCTCTACAACCTCTGAAGGTTCACTAATGCTTCACTGCTCTGACTGTTGTCTGCCCTAAACGTTTGCTGCCATGTTGCCAGATACAATTTTTTGTTTGTTTGTTTTAATCTTTCGTACAGCCATTATGGAAAGAATCAGGCCTGGCAGCCTGTGAACGTTGTGTACCATGTGCTCTCCGTTTCAGAACACTGTTCAGAAAACAGGACCTATGAAATTTAAATAAACATTTGTCAGCAAAAATCATCAGGGGAATCATCTCAGCTGTAACTAGTAACCACTTTAATGAACAGAACCGTAGCTTTTTTCCTACAGACATTACTTCTAATTGACTGGAAAAGGATCTCAGCATTCCCAGCCTATTTCAGATACCAGTCCGTAAATGTACGAAATTAAACGCCCCATCAGTATTGATCAAAGGCAAAAATCTCTCCACATTTCTGTTAAAAACGCTAACATAGAGCAGCTTCCAATGCTGGTGAATATTTTTTTGGAAACTGTTGTATACTATAAGAAAATCTAAATGAGGGCGTGGTGTTTGTCTTACACTTCAAACCCAGCAAACTAATTCATCCTGCGATAGGGTGAAAAAAAGTTCCAAGATCAACAGAAGCATCTATATTTCACAACAGCTGCAAAGGAAATTACTGAAGCATAATATGTGATCCATGGCAACATCTGGAGTTTGGACTTCCTAAAATGGAGAGGTGTTAGTTAAATGATTTCTTATCTTAAAAATGTTTCACAGTATTCCGCACATCATATGTAAAAAATTGTTTGTAAAACACAGGACAGAACTAAACAGCTTCTTGTATTTAAAATGTAGTATCTGGTTCTACTATAAGTACTGAAGACTAAAAAGTTACAGCTGAGTGTAAATGTGCATAAGAACTTTAGGGCTTCAGGACTTGGTTAGCCATTTCATTAAACTTTCTAACTTGGCCTTTCAGTATAGGAAAAAAACCACAATGAAGCAGCTTCTCAGGTGACATCATCTTCTGCGACACTGTGAAATAGAGAGTTTGCTTGTGATTAAGGAAAACAATCATACTTCCAGGATGAGGACATCACTTTTTTTAAACATAGTGTCTTAAAAATAAATAATGAAAATTAAGAAACTTATTATGTATTTTTTCATTGCATTTGTTAAATGTTCAACTTTGTAGACCAAGCATTTATTACAATGGCTTCTTGCTAGCAGATTTGAGCTGTGGGACAAGATACATAAAAAAATGCAAATGGAAATCAAAATCCAAAATAAACACAATACAAACCTTAAGGATATTAAATATTATGGTTTTCATTATAGACTAGCACAATGGAAATAATATAATTAGGGCCATATTCAGCAAGCATAAATTCCCAAGTTAGGCACTTCCTATCAGCTGGCTTTAGGCAGCTTTCCTTAACCTTAAATTGGTTTTTTTTTGTTTTCCAGATTGTGTTGTGTTTTTTTTTTTCCCCCAGAAATACTTAGCCTATTCCACAGTTAAAAGCCTTCAGGGGGGGTTAGTCCAGCTAAATATGACCCTATCTTTTTCTAGGAAGTAATTTTCTGAAAAATATGTTGTGAGATTATTCATTAGTAGTCCAATCCAAATCCTATTGCCATGCATGACACTCCAATCAATACTAAACTACCTGGAATTCATAAAGTGTATGTATTAATGAAAATACAGATACGTTTTCAGTTGTACAAGGCTAACCTGCTTCATCCTCTTTCCCTGTATTTGCAAAATCCATGGTTTTGATTACTTAAAGCAAGTACAGCAATTCTATCAACTAGCTTGTGTCCTTAGGAACAATACTGCTACATGATTTTGCTTACAGACTACATTAAGAAGTTTTCCTTGGAAGCAAATGTTTGGTTTGTTTAATACATAATTTTGAGGCAAACAAAGTCTGCCCCAAACTAATCTTTCTTCCTTCTCTCTTCCTCCACTTGCAATTTTCTTCAGAGATCTGTCTCTTATCCAAGCTGATTTTTTATTTTTTTTTTGAAAGTATTTTCCCAAAGAGCTCTATGGCTGCGTCTTACTAGTTTGTAATGTAAGTGGCATAGCTCTACGGGGTATTTTGTCACTTGTGGAAAAAGTCCTTGCAATCACTGAATATGTGGATTGAGGGGGCTGGAGAAGACAATATAGCATAAGCACAGCGTGTTGGTCCTCAGAAAGAAAACAAAGCAACCAGTATAGTTTATTTTGTCGTAATGAAATTGTTACTTTCGTTCAGGAAAGGAAAAAAGTTGTTTGAACTTGCTTTTGCATTTGCCTTGGGTACTTCTGACTCCTGTGTAGATGGTGTTCAGACAGGTCATTTGCAATGATTTAGACCCCTTACCTTTTACTTCCAGTTTACATTCAACTTCTGCCTCTCCAAGTTCATTGACTGCTCGGCAGCTGTAAGTACCTCCATCATAAGGACTGGGTTTGCGGATCTCCAAGGTGCAGACACCTTGGTTGCTGAACATTCGGTACCTTGGGTCATTCATTATAATGACTTTGTTTTTCAGCCAGGTTATTTTGGGCTGTGGTAAAAACAGAAGAAAACATGCACATGCACAGACCTTATGAACTTAAATATTTTATCATTTTTTGGAGTTGTTCTGTTGAAGTTGAGTTATCCAGAAACGATACAAAATAGATTAAATAAGAATTACAGATTCCTTTCTATCACTAACTCAAACATAATCATAGGCTGCATTGTGCCTCTTTTTTTAAGCATATTTTTTCAGTACAGCTCCTATTGCAAAACTAAAGTCATAAATATAAGCCTGTTATCGATATAAGAGGCACTGTGTAATGATAGCAAACATCTGGGCAGTAACTTTTGACATTCAATTACTCTAAATCAATAAGAAAAGCATCTTTTTTTTCACAGTATTGCACACAGAACAGTCAGAAACTGAAGGTGAAGAATGAACAGCAAATGTCCTTAAACATTCTTCAGTTCTCGTTTTACTAGGTCAGCTCAGTTTTTCATGAAAGAAAACAGATCACAAAACGACACAACTCAAAAGAAACTGGAAGATGCACGGCACATTGGGTCTGAGAACAAGTGTGGTCCCTGGAGAATTCCTGCAATGCACTTTCTTGACGCATAGTTAAGTTTTTACAGAGTAATTATGGCTTTATTTTAGTAGCAACTTTACTGATGTAGTAACTGTACAGCTGTTGTCAGTGCCGGTCCCAGTATAGCCCAGCCTTTTCCTGAGGTTCTGCCCTTTCACCGAGTTATCTGTGCGTTCGGTAACTACTACAATGTCTATAACATGGGTAACTAGGTCCTTTTTTGTATTCTTTAGTGCCCACACCGCTCTCTGCCTTCAGCCTGGCTCATGAGTGAGACACATAGTACAAACAGCATTACAGTTATTCCTGTCAGGTTGAACTTTCTCGTGCTTTAACTGGTGAGCTGTGCTGTACCTTGGGGTTGCCCCGAACGCTGCAGTTCAAAGTAGCGTTGTAACCAGCTACAGCGAACGTGTTGACTAGAGGCTGAGTAAACAATGGCCGTTCACTGAAGTCGAAATCGTCGTAAACTGGATATTTGTAGACTTTACCTATGAAAAGAAAATACATTTATAACAAGACTGTTGATATGTAGCTAATTACCCAAGTATCTTAAAAAGGAACAAAGAGTCTGAATCTGTTCTGCTCTGCGCTGCTTTAGGTACCAGCCTGACTCCAGCAATTGCACTTGTAGGGGAGGCTGGAAGCGAGCCTGGGAAGTGACTACAGCCCTTGGTCATGCTACAGGGTAGATGCCTGAGAGCTCCTCTTTCTAGACCACCTACTCAGGAAACAAAATAATACACATTTATTCTGTGTATTTGCCTGCATGCCCTGCGTGTTACAGAACAGGATGGATCCTGACTGATGTACTGCAGGATGCCTGCGTTGACAAGCCGTGCTCACTCTGTTGCCAATTACTTTTCACAGTTTGTTCTGATTGCAAACTGGCTCTGGATCTAAAAATCCGTTTTTCTTTCTGCTTCATACAGTGCACTAACAATATGGATACCTGAATGGATGTGGTTTCTGTACAAGGAAAATGTGGTAGTGAAAGGAAACAGTTAAATATTTGCTTTAACTTCAGCTAGTACAGAGCTGGGTTTTAGCAAGACAAAAGGAACCTGGTACAGGGCTATTTTGCAAGTACAAGAAAGTAGTAAAATCTAGTTTCTCACTGCTACTTTTTCCCTGCTCTGCAGGGAATCATCTTCACCTACAAACGAAGCCATCACGAGAAAACAGCCTCGAGTTGCACCAGGGGAGGTTTGTATTGGATATTAGGAAAATGTTCTTCACTGAAAGGGTTGTCAAGCACTGGAACAGTGGTTGAGTCACCATCCCTGGAGGTATTTAAAAGACATAGATGTGGCACTTAGGGACATGGTTTAGTGGTGGGACTTGGCAGTGTTAGGTTAACAGCTGGACTCAATGATCTTAAAAATCTTTTCCGACCTAAACAATTACATGGTTCTGTGATTTAGAACAGCTGGACAGACTGACATCTATTCCTGTGCACAGGTATATTAAACTTCTTATCTGCTGGATCCTGCCTGAAATGGATGGGAGCACTTGCACAGCTGATGCCAGGTCTCCACTGGGAGGCAGCGGTCCACTGCTTCTACCAGAACAACTTCTTTACTCCTCGTCCAGCTCTTGTGGACTTAGATCTGCCAGTGGTGACACAAGTCTGAGATCTAAGATCATAGAAAATGTCAGAATATCGGAAAAATGCGCCACTCAATTAAAAAAGCCTACTATGAACTATGTGGACAAACGAAGAAGTCCTAATATGAAATGTCCTAGCTGTTACTTTTACCTGGTCCTGGGCCTAGGAATGCATCTGAATGTTTTAGAGATACAGCCTTTACCTCCAATCCCCTTTCAGCCCCTTCCCTTTTGACAAGGAACGGATAATTAGCTAACCATCCTTTGCAATCAAAGCACTCTCTTTGGTCATCGTTGCATCCTCACTGAGGCCACACATGTTTTCAGCGAAGACTCGGAAGTAGTACTCATTTCCTATGACGAGCTCATTAATGGTGGCACTGGTGCGGTGGTAGTGCTCCATCACTGTGAACCATTCCTGAAAGGCACAAACCCAGAGATTAACCTTCCCCGCAGCACCCTGCACCTTTCAGCCATTAGCTGTTTGGAAGAATCGTCAAGCTTGTGGGAGTCAGATTTTTCTTTTAAGGGAATGTTAATGGATACTGACGTAGTGAAGCTAGCAATAATTAATTATTCTGTCTGAAGAGTGATAATGAGAATACCACAGATCTCACTGCTGAGCAGTGAAGGCCAAACGGAAAGTGAACCTTGCTCAATTGTTACACTCTCTTAGCTGGCAGGGGTCATTCTAGGAAATCCAGTATTACAAATGTTTGTATTGTGCAAGGCAGGCTTCTTCATTCCTAGTCCACGCTGCTGACAGAGATGGTACTGCTGCGGATAAGTAGTGTGTACTAGTCTGCAGTAACATGTACTCACAAGGGGCCAATGTGCTAATCTACCCACTGTTCCACAGGCTGAGCGTTCATGAGAAATGCCATTTTGTGCAGGTGGTCCTCTGACGTCTAAAGGCTCAGATGGGGAGATGGGCTTTAGACCTTTAGTCTGTAATGGGATATGTGAATTCTATCCTAGTAAACAATACCTAAATAACAGAGATGAAAGAGGTTAATGCTAAAAAGCAATTAATATAAAGTGCAATATGACCACAGCAATGTTTTTGCTTTTCTTTACTCTGTCCTACATAGTTTTCTTGCTTTTCTAAAGATGAACTTGCGCTGAGTTCCCTATGCCACAGTTTGACATTTGGTCATCTTTAAGAGCCAAAGTGCCTTTTGGGAAAACAGTTTTCTGTAGAACACCAGCTATGCCAGATTTGCAAAATTCACCACCACAGAGAATGTGGGGAAACTATGACCTGAATGATCCATGACGTGCTGGACCCTAGGCGCTGCTGATGTTACTGTCTCCTTAACACAGTAATTTAGAGACAAGTGACATCATTGTTCTGATTACTGTACAGAGACCATCTCGTCCTACATTCTGAAAAGAAAGAAAAAATGAGGATGGGAAGGGAAATAGTGGCACAGGAAGAATGAATTGATCAGACCATGATGCAGTTCAACCTATTAAAGTGGAGAGGTAGCATGGCAAAAATATTCTCTTAGATAACAAAACTCCCAAAAATATTATCCTACATTTCCAGTGTTTAAATTTGTAGTGTGTTAAATGTAAGAACCTGACCACTGTCTTTTAAGGAAGTGTAAAATTCATGTTAGTTTAATGAAAATAATAAACATTTTTATATTGCACTTCTTATCTGTAAATCTCAAAGCAGTTTATGAATGACATACGTACCATTTTGCTATGGGTACTAAGGAATGGCAATGGCTTACATAATGTGAGGGTACAGGTTTGAGAACAACAGCACTACATTTTGATTCTAGTAGCAACCTACTGACTTCAAAATTAACATTTTGTGGTTTTATTTTCTCTACTGAGACAATGGAAAAAAAGCAAAATTACTTTCCTCAAATCCACCTGTCCTTTCCATTTTAGTCCTAACTTTGGCATCAACTGAAAATATTTCCATGTCTAGACTTTAGATACAGTGAACAGGAGACTTCTAGAATTTTTAGAGATACCTTGCAGATTTTCTGCACAGTGACCAACCAACGCTTTGTTCACCTGTATCAATTTAAGCATGTAAGGCTTTTTGTTTTACAAAGGGAGAATTCGTGAGTACATCAGCCTTTCAGACATCTCCATATTACTTACCATACTCTTCTTATCTGCTTTTTGAATAGTGTATCCAGTAATGGCAGCATTGCCATCATCTTTTGGTGGCTTCCATGACAAATTTACATTCTCTCCCCAGACGTCCTCAATAGTTACAACCTCTGGTGGGCCTGGGCGATCTGTAATGAAAATATGGCAGCTGACATTTTCCACTGTCTGCTTTCTCCATCTCTCTCTTTCCTACACATCTTCGACTTAGTTTGATTTCTCTCTCTCTTTCTTACAATACGCGCATGCCAACACCAACGTCAAAAGAAAGATGAGGTTGCAAAATGAAACTTTTCAAAGTTAAGACATGTCAGAATTATGAAAAACTAACTTGACCACTTTGTGAGTATGGTTTCTAATATGCATATGCACTTTAATTGCATAAGGACATAAAGTTTCGGAAAAGTTAAAACCAGTTGGAGATGTGTTCCTAAAAGACAGAGTCAGACAATCATTATAAAGGTTGCCTTACCAGTTTTGCTTATTGTGTAGAGAAATAGATTGGTAAAAATGAAAAGGAAATGTGTTTTCTTGTCTGTCTTTCCTACTTTCATTTACTTTCAACGTTTAGGTTTTGTTCCACTTTACACTTTTGACAAAGTTGTTATGAATTTACTACCATTTCTGGCTATGGATAGCATTCAGTGGGGAAAAGCTTGCATCCTGGATAGACAAGAACGTGGAAAGCATTACTGTGAAAAAAAGAGACTGACATGTTCCAACAAGCACCTGCCATTGTGTGGGGAGGTTTACTTGAGACCACAAATCTATAGCCAAGTAATTGGACATGGAGAGTTATCACTGTCAAAAAAAATGCTCTTTGGGATTCTTCTGTTTTCCTGTGTCTGGAGTCTGCTTCTCTGGCATGCGTTTATTTCCGTTTCTCAAAACATACCAACAATCTGAATATCTATTGTAGCTTTGTCCTGCAAGTTCTCTACTTCCACTTTCATGTCATATTCTCCAGAGTGGCTCCTTTCTGCCTTTCGGATGAAGATGATAGTGTCATTTTCAGTGTTGCGGATGTTGATTTGGTTCTTGTCGATTGGAGAACCATTTTTTTGCCATGACACTTTTGCCCTTGGTCTTCCCTATAAGAAGTGAGGAAACAATTTGTATATGATTTTGAGAGAGAAAACAGGCTTATTTCTCACATTTCCCAATTGGGAAGTAAAAACTGTCCTGAAAGAAACCGAGAATTCTTCTTTAGATCATAGAGCATTTGAGATGCAACCATGTTAATTCACCTAAAATGCAGAGCTATGTCCTTGGAAAGTGTGATACTACAGCTGTGATCTCAAGGATTTGCAAGTTGCAGTTTCTATAGGAGACAGTGAAACTCTGCCCACTCTTCCCCTCCCTTTTCCTCTCTCAAGTCAAGAAAAAGATTAAATGCTACAGTCCCACCCTTGATACCATATCTAACTACTGCCAGTGTAACCATTTTTCATTGTGCTAGCAATTATCTCGCATATAATATCTACCATGATGATTTATCAGTGTCCTTTGGTTAACAGATGACAAATCAGTCAGTCTAAGCTAGTTACCCAATTCATTAATTAGCTTAACATCATTTCTTTGAGTCGTCAAAGCAAAAGCTTTCAAGCACCTGTGTACTTCTGTGGGCTTCCACATCTGCTTAAGTTAACTCACTGGCCGATCAAAGTTACACAGAAAGAAGTTAAAAAGTAGCAGTATAAGAAAAAAAGTAGTATTTTCCAGTGAGTGTTTTTAGTTCTTACCTGGAAAGGAATAACAAGATTCACAGTTTCTCCAACTCTTCGAGTATAGGTTTGTTTTAAGTGTCTTGGTAGACGAATCTTTGGTGGTTCTGAAAAAAGCCAAAAGCTTGTGTTTGATATTTATCATCTTTTCTGACTTAGGCAGTACTGGTGAGCATCAGTATAAATAGGAGAGTCTGTGGTCTTCATTTCCCAGTAGTGACTAATTAGTGAAGTATCTTAAATTTCTTGGTCCCACAGTGTTACATTTGGTACATCATCGGTTTTTGTGTGTCCTGGTTGTGCTGGGATAGAATCACAGAACTAGTTTTCTGCACAGAGAAGCTGCATTTTAGAGCAGACCGCAGCACTTAATTCTGTGAGAACAAAATTGATAAGACACTTTGGTGTAGTTTATGGCCAGCTATGGAATGCAGGTTTCCACAGCGATCATGGTCTTAGCAGTCTGAGGTAGCCAGGTGTGAAAGCTGGGTGAAAGCCAGACCCGAGCTGGCCAACAGAAGTGTTCCATACCATAAACGTCACGCTCCCTATACGTTAGGAGATTCTCTGGGACGACCCTCTCTCTTTGATGACTGCCATCTCTAGAGGGTCTCACCCACCATCCCGTCCCTGAGCCCCACTCTGTGCTCCCGAGCCCTGCCCTGCCGGGTGCGGNATGAAAAGAGCTGTCTAAACCAGGACATTGTAACACCAAATGTCATGGTGTTCGGAACAAGTGAGAAACTTAGTGCAATTCAGAAAAAGCAACACCAGGTTCTGCGGAAAAAAAAGAAAAGCCTTGAAATGCAGAGCAATAAAGACTCAAATTTAACAAATAAAAAGAATTAGAAATGTTTTTAAAGGCAATTTCATGATTTCTTGCCACTGCACAATGGCTTTGTAAGGCCACAGTGGCATCAGTTTCCTACAAGTAAGTATTAGCCTTAGAAACCAAACTAAGTATGGAAGCAGAGTGTATTTATGGATGAGCGTAGGCAGGAGGATCTTACCTATCACTTCCTTGACTAAAATAGGCTGTGGGTGGTACCTGGGCTCACTTTCACCAGCAGCATTCACGGCTTTTACTCTCACAAGGATTTTCGAGCCAGTTGGCAGGCCATTGATAGTAAACTTCGTTTTGTCGGTCAGCTCTGGGTTAGCCACGATCCATTCATCAGCTAGTTTAGGGAAAAGAGGAGGGAAGGACGAATCGAAAGAATAGGCAATTATAAATACATCCACTGCAAGGATGAGGAAAATTTCAGAATGGCAATAGATTCATTATATTCTGATGAATACCTCTGTTATGTTTTTCTAGTTACGCTGTAACATGATATTGATTCACTTTAATCATACGTAAGAAAAATGTTTCAAACCTTTAAGGGTTTCTGCTGATTATATATTTACATTTACAGAAATAAATGTTTTTAGAACGTGTCATCTAATTTTCAGAGAGAAAGCTGATTAGTCTTTAAATTCAGCTGATATAAACCAAGGGGGACATAGTGTATATTTCCAAAAACACTCATCATTGCTTTAACAGCTTCCTTGGAGAGAAATGTGGTTTATGATTAATTTCAATAATATCAAAATTAGACCGGTACTGAGTACCCTTGAAACTACCACTGAAACCACAGGGATGAGAGAAACACAGAATATTTACAAGTTGCAATGAAATGCTATCTCTCCTGGTGCCTTTAAAAAAGGAAGGCTGTGTCAGAATTATTCACATCATTACAGAATTCTTGGATTTTTTTATCCTGCTCCTAGGCAGTCGCACGCAATCTGTAGAGTGATGGAAAGAAACAGTACAGTCTTTCAGAAAAGCTTCAGCTACAAATGATACTTTTTTTTCCACCACGTCCTCTAAGCAGATCACTTTAACACGGCTGGCACCTTGACATTTGGCAGGCAGGTTTATGCAATGGCAAGTCAGTATCGGTACCTTCCACATCAGATAAAGGTAGCGTTATAATATTGGCACAGAAGACAAGAGCACCGTTATAAGCTAGAGAGCCCCGCAGACTTAGCGCACAATAATCTGCTACATTTTCGTAACCGTAGGTCTTACTTGTAGGAATTAAGCTTTCCTTCAAGCTGCTGCTTTCAGCTTCTAGAATCAATGACTGTTTCCCCAACACCTCCCCCTCCCCTTACACACAGACTACAGCAAATTCTGTAGACTTATTTATCTTTACTTTTATGAAGAGATTTTTTCTTTCATTAAAGAAGATTTGCATCCTTTGTTGAATACTGTACCTTCCAGGTTAAAAGGTGGCTCCACCAATTCCTCAGACAGATCTGTCGATATACCTTGTGAGAATCCATCTTTAAAATTAATCAGAGACACCCACTTTCACACAGATGGAGCATTTTGTCAGTGGTTAGCAATTCCTGTTAGTAAGTATGCAAAGATAGATGCTGGGCTTTAAAGATTTAGAGGACCTGTATTTAGGGATACTGCAGGGAGCAAAGAGATGGGAAGAGGGCATCTAGATCAAAGAACAGTTATGCATGATGCTCATAAGACAGCTAAAGGATAAAGGAAGAGGAGGAGATAAAGTTGTTTTGTTTCTTTGGGCCTGACCACAGCCCTGGAAAGATGAAAGAAACAGACAA
This sequence comes from Psophia crepitans, assembly GCA_013399095.1. Taxonomy (NCBI): domain Eukaryota; kingdom Metazoa; phylum Chordata; class Aves; order Gruiformes; family Psophiidae; genus Psophia; species Psophia crepitans. Next base: position 522,563 of record VWZZ01005983.1, read on the forward strand.
AAAGAACATTTTTGAAGAGAGAGAAATGAAACAAAATGATGATGGGAGAAAGTGTAGGAGGAGAAGAAAACACATCATAGAAGAGAGAAGAAATTGAGAGAAGAATTCTGAGTAAGAGAGACAGAAGAAGAGAAGTCTTGGAAAAAAACTTGGGGAAACAGAGGAATAGAACACATTTAGCTAAAGGCAACATAGAAAGAAAATTAAAGGCCAAAACCATGGATGATGACAGATATGATATGATCACTAAGGCTCTATTTCCTGGACAAAACTATGACTGCCCTACATTTCCTGGAATCCTGGATGCAGCTGTTTTCAGGACAGTAAAAATATTATTCTAGTATCCGTGCATGGCCCTGGATAAGTACACTGTCAAAGATCTCAGCCAACAGAGACTCTCCAGAGTGCTTATTTACTAGCTATGAAAACAGATCAGCTGCAGATGGCCCTTTAAAGGCAGATAAATGTAGTGTCCTAGGGAAAACTAGGGCCAGGCTCATCAGACTACCCTTGAAAAGTCAAACAAGAACCAGTTGGCAGCATATATTACTAGGAATTGACTTCTCCAGCATCAACAAGATTTGGTCTACTCCACATCACCACAGCAAGAGATTCAAGTTGGATGTTGTAAACTAACTCTGGGAAGGGGAGTTCTATATTCACGTTATTCACACCTATGCAATGCTGGATCCAGATACTCATGATGAGACTCCTGCTCAGTAATATACACGGAGAGCTGTTACAGGTGCTACCACAGTTAAAGGAAAGTCTAAGAGTCCACTGTGTTGATCAAGCTGTGAGGTTCAGACTAAAGGCAAATTCCAATTTTTGCAAAGTCAAACCAATGCTCATGGTACATGATTCTTCTAAATTATAACTATGGGTTTTTCTCTTCCTATAATCAGAGTGTGATTTCTAATAATGACTGCTATAATAAGGAATTCTCAGAAAAGTCCTCTTTAAAACTACTTCTGTGACAATGATGGAAGTATGGAGAAGGTAAAGACAAATGAGTTTACAAATGGATAGCTAAAAGAAAAGAACAGCAGAATGAATATAGACAGTTATAAAAAGTACCTTGAAATTAAAAAGAGTTATTAAACAGTGTAGAAGAAATTAGTTTGAGGTAGAACAGGCACTGAAAGGACTGAAAAAAGAGGCACTGAGATATTGCAAGAAAGAAAAAAAGGACTGAACATAGAGAAAAGGATGAATGTTTTAATAACACAACTTTTTAAATTCGTATTTTCTACTAAGCTTGCTTCTTCCTAAAAATTTTAATAATATATATACATAAATAATGTCAATTGTGTATATATAGATGTATATGCATATATAGGAGGCATATATAGATATACATAAACACTCAGAAAGCTATGTAAAATACATTGTACCCATTGTATTTTAACTGAGGTGGGTAACAATAAAATGACAGAATTGACTGCCATTTTGTTGTATCTTCATACGTTTTAAACCTATCTGAAAAAAGAAAAGAATTTGTTCCATTCAACAGGTATACAACAATCTTCTAACAGTCCTTAAAAGATAGATTTGGAAGATTCCTCCGAACACCATAGTTTGCATTACTGTGTATGCATTTCTTATCCTAGTTTGGAAATCGCATACTGTTAATGTCAAGGGTGTCACGACGGTGACATATTACAAACACTTTTGACTCTTCCCCCACCATCCTACCAATGCTAAACAGAACATAACATACAGCATACACTGAATTCCTCACACTGACAGTCCCCTTTATATTCCCACACACCTTGCCTGTGCAATGGAAACATTACAGGAATGCTGCATCTCGATGTAAGACTGCACGCTTACTCGTTCTGAGCTGTTCCCGCAGCTCCCTCCCAATATACAAGGAAAACCCTTCCTACCATTCGAGGTGTGTCTGCCTTCAGGTAATCTTCTCCAGACCTCTGAGCTTCTTGCAGTCTGTTCCTGCTCCTTACAGATATTCAGCTCAATACTACAAGGTGCTGAGTGCTCCTGAGAAAAGCCAGCGGTTCTTCTTCACTCCCTCTCCCACTTGCCTGAGTGAGAGCTGAGGGCACTCTGCTCCTGTGGTATCTGACCACTTTTGTGAACTACCATTTTCCTGGATTGCCTGAATCTGAAACACGTGACAGTGTGAAAGACAAGTTCTGTCCTCTACCTCTTGTCTCCAGGCTGTGAGCTGCGTTCATGAAAATCTTTCATTGAAGTAAACGCCCTTATGAAAAAAGGTGTCCAACTCATCACTTGATTTACAGCGCAGTTAAGAGCAGCAGCTAGCAGAGCCGAGGATAACTGTGTCACATTCATCCAAACAGACGACGTTGCCGGAGTCCCACTGATTGGCATTTGCCCACAGAGGCTGGGTGTTGCACATACCACTCCAATCTACTTGATACTTACCCAGGAGCTGATGCATTTTATTTTTTGATACTAGACTTCTTTTGAAGCCAGAAGAAAATCTGCTGGAAAATGGTAAGTTTCTGCTGCCTGTTCACTGTTTACTCTTAGTTGTAAAATATAAATGATATTTCCCTGTTTCTTGTTATTTTACTCTGAGAAGTTTGTTCAGTTTCTTACATCTTTATCTTCCTCCTTCAGTACTGTATAGATTTTTGTCTTTGATGAACATAGTTAAAGATCCTGTACCTAACTACCTGAAACGCTGGAGAAATTCATTGTCCAGACATGAAATTTGCATGCCTAGGTAAGTTCTACAGCCAGCTAGCGGGGAGGCTGTCTGTCCTCAGTATTGGGAACTAGCGCTTGAAGTAGGCAATTAGTAATATGTCAAGATAGCAATTACCATGCTGAGGACCTCCTGTCCCTAAAACCCAGCCAGCCTGCACATATTTTGGACCGCACGTATAGCCATTCTTTATTTCCTATTCATTCATCCATCCACTCCTTACTGCATCAACTCCTCATTTAGCTCAGAAAAGAGGATAGGATTTAACAGGGTTCTTGGTACACTACACTGATTACATGGCTTTCAATTTGGATTTTAGATCAAATTGAGATGGACTGAACTACAATTAATGGGCAGGACCTGGAATACAAACCAGTGGAATCCTGAGCAAAACCCTGCGGCTTGAGGTTTTCTGACTGATTAGTGTCTGCCTTAAAGTAAGTGAAGAGTACCTGGCATCCGTAGAGAAAAAGTCTCACCTACTTTCACAATGAGTAACATACCACAGTTGTTGTCACTTACTTCCTTCGAAGCAGTACTCTACAACATAGCCGTCTAGCCCTGCCGCTCCGATGTGGTCTGGTGGCCTCCATTTCATTGTAACTGAGGTATCAGTCACTCCATCCACTGCCAGGAGAGTTGGTGGACTGGTAACAGCTGAAGCAAGCAGACAGCAGGGAGAAGGCGGAAAACTGCGTTACAATTAAAGGCTTGGCTTTATGGTGTGTATTCCTCTAATTTAGCATCATAGGTGACAGGCTAAATCCTGCCTAGCAGGCATTTCCAACCATCCCTGGCATGTCTTTCCCAATTAGGACCAAACTAGGAAGAGCAGGTACCTCATCCCATGTCTGCTCACAGCCTAACCCAGAGTTAAATTCCTCCTGCCTGCGGGGTGAGAAGGACAAGGAGCGATGGAAGGTAAATCAGAGAAGTTGTGAATGGCATATTCTACAACTGCAGGTATTTTCTGGCAAGGGGAGAGCATGCTATAGCAATAACAACCACCTTCTTCTTCCTCCTCTGCATTGTCGGGTTGCTGCTGACCAAGGTGGGAACCTTTGCTGACCTACAGAACAAGATACCTTTCTTCTACAGGGACTTGTGGTTCTCACAATAGTTTGAAAACCTGTTCTTTATATGAAAAGGCCACCAAATTAGTCTGTCACTAGGTGAGTGAGAAGGCCCTCCAGCTGTTCCATTAATACAAAGCGGTAAGATGACATGTAGAATAGCATAAAATATGACCTAGCCTAATCTGGATTATCTGCAAAAGGATATTGTAAATATGTGATCCCTTTCTGGAAAAAAGCCCCTACTTCGGCTAAATGGGGATCCATGAGGCATAGAGTGAAATTAGAGACTATTCAAACTTGTCCTTTGATTGCAATATTGGGCAAATTCACTTAATTTTTCCATAGATTTCTACCTTTATGATAGATCATATACCTGTGATTAGTATATTTTTTAAAAGGAAATGTATGGATTATTTGTGAATACTTGGACATTTTAAAATGGCAAGCAACTACGTAACAGCAAAGCATAAGAAGTGAAAGATGACAGTCTCATTTTCATACAGTGCAGCCTGAAAACAGTGGTCCTTAGACTTCTGGTCACTTTTCCTCACCATTTTTGGCCAGTGCCTTACTGAACTTATAGCAGGGCAAAGACAGACAAAACAACCAAGACTCTAATCCGTCACGTTTATCAGTTCTCTAAATTGCCAGTTTGACTGGCAATAGTTTGACTTTATTGACTCAGGAGGTACCTATGATACACAAGAACATGGAATTTTAAGGTCTGGTCCTTAAAACATATCGACCGTAGTATTGACCATATCAGGCTGACCTATAGCATGTAATTTTTATTTTAGTGCACCATTTTTCTCTCTATACATCCTTGTTTCTTGTTTATAAAAGACTATAAGTCCTTCAGGGATAGATAAATAGTTCATGCAGCATCTAATAAAGACAGGTCCTGAGCAACACAAGTGCAACAAGAACTACAGTTATATAGTTAGGTGACTGTAATAATGTATCAAGGATAATTTTCTAAATGCATAACTATCTCTATGCTCTTGATTACTTACCTAAAGGAACAAAGGACTTTGAAGGCATACTTGGTTTGGAAATGCCTATTGCATTAACAGCAAATACACGGACTTCATAAGCAACACCTTCAATCATCTTCTTTGGCTCAAAAGTTGTTTCTTTACACAGTTCAAAATTCAACCTCATCCACCTGGAGCTTTGTTTCTTTTTCCTTTCAATGAAATATCCTATTGACCAAACAAAATTTTATTATAAAAAGTGGTGACATAAAGCTCAATATTGAGGGATCTATTTTTTGACTGCCCAATAATGTTAGTTCTGGATACACCTCAATATCACCTTCTAGCCTCTGAGTGGTGTAGGGGTTATTGTTAAACTTCCCATTGCAAGCTATCTGATAGTCACCTGTTTGGCTTTCATGGCCACGTACAGCTTTTTTTGGACGTTACTTACAGCACTGCTGTATTTAGTGCAGAGTGAAAAGGGTCTGATTCTGCTGGCCTCTGGACACCTCTCACTTTCCTGTTGGCTCAATGTGTTAGAAGATATTCCAATTCACACAGTAAATTGTTTCTGAAATTCCTGCTAAAATTCAAACAAGCTAACCATTCAAAGTTTGGTATTATGAGAGATTGTCTTTCAAGTAGGGGGACTGATAATGCGGCAACATACAAAATGACAAATCTCAAAGCATTAGAAAAACAGGTATCTGATAAAGTCAGAGACTGGGTAGAACATTCTTGCAGGTGGATACTCAAAGTGCAACTCGCCAGAGCCTGGGCTAAACTGTGATCCTATGGCGTCCATTATTTGGGGTTTGTGTCTTCTGTCTATACTAGAGGGTCACCATGAAAAAAGAAAAAAAGTATGTACCTAAGATGGGTGATCCACCATCATTAGCTGGAGGTTCCCAGGTCATAACGCACCAATCTTCACCCACCTCGGTCACATTTGGTGCCTGAGGAGGATCAGGGACATCTGTTGTAAAGAAAGTAAATATTATTAAAAAAAAAACTTTTGTCATTTTGCATAGGTTGAAAAAAAAATTCAAATAAGAAACAAATCTGAATAGTTTTTGAAGTGCAACAGGCGTTCCTAATGAGGAGAGAGACAGAAAGGCCCTTGTGGATCTTGGCAGGTGGTTAGGAAGGGATAAATGCCAAGCTCTTCAGCACAGTCAAGACACTTGAGAGGCACTTGAGTGCATGTGGTGAGGCAGAGCTCACAGCCACATGGAGAATGGGGAGTGCTAAGGGCAGCCTGAGGCAACTGCACAAGTTTGGCCCCTGCAGTGTGAGATGGCAGCGGGGTGGTAATTAACTCCTGCTCATGTCCTTCAGTAACACTGGGCCTTAGTATCCTTGCACCTCAATTCCACATCTGAAAATGGGGACAAACAGGGAAACTGAAGTCTTATGAGAATCTACAAATTTGGTAGCTAGGGAGAACAGCATCTACAGAAGAGACCCTTCAGGCAGAGGAAGAAGAATTTCTCTATTGTGGAGTGCAGAAAAGTAGGGTTCTTCAAGGACCATTTATTGAAAAGGGCTGTGATAAAAGACATGGCTCGTGTGCACTGTTCCACATGACTTACCAACCACTTTAATGTTGATTAGAGCTGTGTCCTCTCCAGCCTCATTCTTTAATGTTATTCTGAAAGGACCTGAATCTTCCCTCTCAGCTGTATCAATGACCAGACAGCTGCTGTCTGGGTATGTTTCTGCCCGTATTCTTCCACTGTCTGTGATCCACTAAGAATCAAAGTAAGCAGAGGGGAAAAGTTTTATATTCTGGATTTGAGAATCAAAATGCTCAAAAATAAAATCCAAATGCAGTACAGGACACTTCAGCAAAAATACTAAAGGAACCGTAAGAAAAAAACACACTAAAGCTCAGAATTCCAGTCACCTAATGATCACAAAAAAGATAAAATATCTGGGGGACAAATGACCAACTTAACATACGGTAACTGTTTAGTACTCAGTTCAGCCATTGCATCTCAAAGGAAGAGGTGCTAGGCATACTTGTCCTGTGAGCAAGAACATGCTTTTGTCAACGCTACCTGTCATTAACTGGATGGAGAGAGTAGTGGGTTCTCCCAAAAGTCAGACCAAAATGTAATTTGTTCAGTATAAAGGTCAGAGTGATTGTAATGGTCAGTGGTTTGTCCTCACAGATTTCAAATGCTGGCACATATTTTGGAGTAAGAGCTCTCCTAGAATAATTCCCTATTTGGACAAGTCCACAGTGGTGATACTACAATTAGTATTTGAAAAAAAGTAGTCAGAGATTTGACCAGATAGGTTTGATGAATCCAGCAATGATAATACGTTCCAGCTTCCACATACCACAATGAAGATTTAAATGCAAAAAGTGGCTTTTCGGTATTACACAGACAGGGATTGATCTGCATAAAGTTTAGCATTGAGACACCAGATGCAAGACAGTAATTGCTCAGCCTATTGTTTCATTCAAGACTTGACACTCCCTCAGAATTTATCATTCATTTTCCAAAACCAGACCATATCATGGCTTCCTGCCAAATCCTGGCAGCCATTCTGGGCAGAAGAAGTAGCCATTTGGTAGATTTTCACTAGTTTTCTTCTGCATTTCATATGTCACTTTCCTTTACAATTTATTTATTGCAAAACCATAAGTTTTTCCTTAAAAAGAGCCCAAAGTTACTAAATATTTATCCATTTTACTCTTAATTTTTAAGTGAGCAAAGTTTTTTAGATAAAAATATCTATCTCCTCCTTACTTTCTGCCATTAAAATAAATCTCTTCACAATGTTAAAGGTTATTTTTTGCAGGAAAAGGTCCCTTGTTAAGCTCTACAGCTGCCTGAAAGGAGGTTATAGTGAGGTGGGTGTTGGTCTCTTCTCCCAAGTAACAAGTGATAGGACAAGAGGAAATGGACTCAAGTTGCACCAGGGGAGGTTTATATTGGATATTAGGAAAAATTTCTTCACCAAAAGGGTTGTCAAGCATTGGAACAGGCTGCCCAGGGAAGTGGTTGGGTCACCATCCCTGGGGGTGTTTGAAAGACGCGTAGATGACACAGTTGAGGAACATTGTTTAAGGACATGGTTTAGTGGTGGACTTGGCAGTGGTTAATAGTTGGACTTGATCTTAAAAGCCTTTTCCAACCTAAAGGGTTCTATGATTCTAAAGAAGCATCTATAACGACTATGTACCTTGTCCCCTTTACTCCACATGACTTTTGGAGTTGGCTCGCCAGAGATGGGGATCTCAAGTCGTAGTTTGCTTCCTGCCACTACTGTCACAGTGTTATTTTCTCCAAGACCATCCAGGTGGAGTTTAGGAGGATCTGAAAAAGGAGAAATTGTGCAAATGTGCTGTGTGGCTGCTGCTCTGAGAATTCAGTGACCTGGCACAGGTCTACAACATAGAGAAACATGTTCTATGTTTTGTATTTTCCTGATATTTACAGTCAACTGATTTTTTGTTTGAAAGAAAATGTGTGAAGAAAATGTCTTTGTAACAAAATAGTTGTCTGATGAAAAGTAAATCATGGCATCACAGAAATTTTGGAATAGTAAGATAATTTAAAATAATAAAAAAAGAAAATCTATCTTCCTGAGGCAGAATTATGTGTATTCAGATAACTGAGATTTCCTCTAAATGGCTCTTGAGAATTTCCATTGCAGTCTTTCTACAACACCTTTTACCACACTTCAGACATCACTGTTCTTAGAGTTTAAAACTTTTCTTAACCAAATCCTTGTTCTGAAAATGAAATGGTCACTTTTATTGTACCCCATGTGTATGGAGAACAACTGATGAATATCCTCTTACAACTTTTTAATTTCTTTTTTTTATTGGAAGTTGTGTCGGTGGGCATACCCCTCCAGCACCCCTTCCCTCTTCATTCTCACAGATATCTCACTTCTTTCAGCTGCAATTGCACAACATATTTTCTAAAACTTTGGTCATTTCTATTGCTCTCCTTTTCACTTACAAGTCGCTGGTTGCAATTAAAAGCCAGTGAGGTATTGTTGTGGGTAGAGCCAATGCCTTGTTTTATTTTTGATTGAAAGACTGGGATCATTAACAAGGCTTCTTTTTTCCTGGCTGAATGCAAGCTGGCCAGAAACATTTTGCTCTCTAGATATCATTTAACATATTTAGGAAATAGGTAATTATGTACCTATTCTACTAATCTTTTACCAAACTAAATCACATTTTGCAGTGTCAGCAAGCCATTTCTTCAAAGAAGACAAGGCTGTACATGTGAAAAGGCGATAGCAACAGGGGCTTTACACAAACTCTTACTAGTGGTTAACACTTGTAAACTATGAGCAGATCCTGCGCACAGGCAAAACGCTCTCTGATTAGCTCACTTGCACCTTCCCAGTGCAGCAGGTCTATTTTCTGTGGCAGATGCCTGCTCAGAGGAAACAAACTGATTGTGATCAAGGATATTTCACATTGCTTTTAACTTCCAAAGGTCAGAGAAAGAGATGTTATATATGTCATTGTGCCATATACTTACCCACAACATGTACTTTGCAGGGAATATTAATATTATAGGCATCTGGTACAAACATGTATTCACCCTCATCATCAACAGCAGCGCTTGCTATGACAAATCTGTGGATTCTGTAAAGAATTGAAAAAGAAATCAATGTGAGTTATTTTTGAAGACTGCTTGAGGCTATCAGGAAAAATCTGTGAAAAGTTTAGGACATTTGTGCAAGTGTGTAAAATCACTGACAAAAAATCCTTTGCCGTTTGCTTAGCAGTATTTTAGCTGATTACATACTGTGCAATTTATACAAAATATTATTGAGATAAGCACCAAATAATGTAGCTAATTCTAACATTTTTTATTTGGACACGGAAGTAGAAAAATACAGGAATTTGACACAAGGATTCTGTGTTGCTGCTGTTAGATAGTAATTTGGTTGTTCGAGAAGAAATCTTTAGGTGATCCTATTGTGGGAATATTCTGACTTTTGTTAGACCATCTTTGTGACAGGATTGAGTCTACTATTTGTTTGTCATGATAAAGAAACGAGTGAGCAAAGCAGATACTGCTTTTCTAACTGCATCTTCCAGTATGATGATGAATTTGGTCTCCTATGACCAAATTCAAGGTAGTTCAAGGTAGGACTCACCTCTGTGCTGTTCCTGCTCTCCTTTCCCTCCCCTCACCCTATGGGCCTACATGGGTTGTGGGGAGCTCCTTCACCTTATGTCAAGCCAAGGGGTCATTGCACAGCTGGCACTTGTCCCTGACTGACTTAGTGAGTGTTATGGAGTCAATGCAAAAATTTCAAAACTTGTTTAGGAACATCTTCATAACTGCAGTTCCCAGCTGTATGAATGGTCTAGTAAGCTGAAGTGAAGGGGATGTAGTTAAAGGTAGGACCTGGTTTGGGTTTGGTTTTGGTTTTGTTTTTTTTTTTTAAACTGACAAACTTTCCATGAAAAAGGACAGATTATAAACACAAAGGGACTTGATATCTCTACATACTTTGCAAGGGCAGAGATACACAGCCTGAGTTGACATAAGCAGAAGGTATAAAACCCCCAGACATTTAAAAGCTATATATTTTTAATGATGTCTAACAATTATTTTACTTTACTACTTAATATCCCATAGTAATAGCAACAGCAATGTTAATAAAAATTAATAGCTTGAACTCAGATCAAGGATTTGGTTATCGTCCTCCACAGCCAAAAGGCACAAGATGAAAGGGGGCAAAGAGACGTGGCTTTTATGATGATAAAAATCAACACGTTTGAGGGACAGAGGTTAGGCTTGATTACGAGATAATTTTCAGTGAAGTAAACCACATATTGAAATGTCTCTACAGTGTCATTCCATCAAAAGTCAAGTCAATACACAACAGGCTTACCTTCCTTTGTGATAAAGCTTTACACGGTCACTAGCTTCGATCATTTGCCCATTTTTGTACCATTTCCCTTCCACATTCTCAGATATCTCACACTTCAGGTGGATTTCCTGTCCAAGCCTCACAGTCTGGTCTTCTAGTGCAAGTGATATCTTCAGTGGTCTCACTTAGGAAAACGGAAGCAGAGATATTAATATCAAACAATAGCTCATGATTCTGTCACAGAGCTGCTACTAGCCATCACAATAGTCTTCAAATCAGAAACATTCCTCCAATAATAAAGTTCTCCTGTCGAAACACCAGGAGTATGTGCGTGCAAGCTACATAAAATAACCTCTTTTCATGTAGACTGATGCCTTAGAAAGGGTGATCCAAAATACCCATGCCCAGACTGGGGAAATTCCATGGGTATTTCCAGTAGAAGAGCTAAGCCCAGGAGCATAATTTGAAAGCTGTACCCTCTCTGGTGTTTAGGTGCTGGAGTAGGGCCTTTCTATCTCCCCGAGTCCCGTAAGAAACTTTCAGGAAGTCAAAGACCCGTGTCCCCCCACCTATGCACTAGAAGGGCTTACAATCCACCTTTCCTGTGACCTAACAGAGATCTAACTGCCCTCATAGCTCTCCCAGCTGAACCGAGATAATTTGGGGACTTAACAAAGCATTTCATCACAAGTGGGAACTGTAGTTCTCAATCTGTTTTGTCAGGCTGGTAGCAAAGGCTGACAGGCCGGTAAGCTTAACTTCATACACTAATTGTTCTCATATTTGCTGAACTGCCTTAACTCACCCTACAAATACCCAGAGGTATGACTAGCTTTTGTAAAACTTGAGTCTGAGAACTGGTGCCCCAGCTGACTTCTGCTTTCTGGAAGATTAGATGCTGTAGACCAGAGTCCAGGCTGAACACACAGTACCATCTGTATGCAGTAAATACGCCTGACTGTGATTTGGCACAGGAAACAAAGAGGGATGGGAAAAGAAAGTTTTATAGAAAGCCAGTTGGAAAATCCTCAGAAGAAGTTGCATGAAAAGAAAGGTGACAGAGCTCAATAGCCATGGAGTATAATTTCCAACCTGATAACAGAACAGCATGAATTGGTTGTGCTTAGGATACCAATTTGTACAAAATAGTCAGAAGCAGTATGAGTATTACAAAGCAGTGTATGTTTATGCGTAATGTATGACAACTTAGAGGATGGGCACATACATTTTGATAAAAAACACAGGCATTTTAAAGAGATACTGCCTACTGTACCTATGAGTTCAGCTTAAGTGATGCTGATGCCTGTTAACACTATGCCTAGTTACAGACCTGTTTTTCTAACGTACCTTTTTTTTTTTACTATGGCCAAAAAGTATTGGTTTGGCTCTCATGGGAAAACTTGAAATGATTCAAAAAAGCAGATACTTCCCTTTAAAATTTCACTTCATTGGCCCATTATATCTTTGGATGGATAGCTTTGTTTTCCATCTTACAGAGTGACAGAAAGTTTTCAAGCAGGACTAGTTCATTGCCTGTTACTGCAAAGAGCGCCTAAAGGAAAGTCACTGTTCTGGAGATTTGCAGCAAAGAAATTGATATGGAGGTTAAGTCTCCCTTTAAACACTCACGAAAAGACAAGCAAATTATTTATTTCTGTAAGCTAGTAACCTGTGACATACAAATGCATGAACAAGATGGGTGATACTTACAATCAACTGAAAGCTTAGCTTCTGACTGGCCTCCAGTTGTCATTACTGAGTAAGTTGCATTGTCATTTTTTGCAGCTTCCTCTATGATCAAAGTGTGTTTTTTACCCTCAACCTTGATTCGATACCGAGATTTAGGTTCATTGGTAAGTTCCACACCATTCTTAAACCTAATGGAAAACAAGGAGTGATTATTTTTCCAATAGAAGTCCTGTGCAAATAAGACTCCCATAGACTGAAACTTCCAGAGAAGACTTTATAAGACTCAAGGCACAAGAAAAGGTTAAACAAATTCATCCATGAATGTGTAAGGATATGTCTGCTGTTGCTACATTTTTGAATGTTTTCTTGAGATTTTCTCAACAATTTTCAGGTTTGCCAGTATAGAAAAAGCTGTCCACATTTTTGCCTACAACTAAAATATTCTGTATTTTATTCTCAAGGAAAACAGTCTATGTTCAACGTGTGGCTTACCATTTCACATTTGCATCATCCTCGGACACTTCACAACTCAGTTCTACTCGTTCACCAACATAGGTACTGGTATCCTCCAGGCCTTTGGTCACCAAAATTGGAGGATCTTTGGAAAGAGAAAATTACAGATTTACAATCTGAGAGAGAAAACTAAATGAAAGAGATTTTCAAAATTGTGCTATAGAAGATAGCACTACTTTAAAATTCTAATATCAGTCTCAGTGCAGCTTTTTCTGCCTTGAATCAGAAAAGTGTTCATTAAAATACTAGTAGGAAATGTGGTAAATAAAAAGATAGCATTTGTTCAATAGGACAAGGGGCAATGGTTTTAAACTAAAAGAGGGGAGATTTAGGTTAGATATTGGAAAGAAATTCTTCACTGTGAGGGTGATGAGGCACTGGAACAGGTTGCCCAGAGAAGCTGTGGATGCCCCATCCCTGGAGGTGTTCAAGGCCAGGTTGGATGGGGCCCTGGCCAACTTGATCTAGTGGGTGGCATCCCTGCCTATGGCAGGGGGGTTGGAACCTGATAATCTTTGAGGTCCCTGCCAACCCAAGCCATTCTATGATTCTATGCTTCAGATTAATACCCACTTTGCATCCCGTTTTATTGACATTTTGTTCAGGGAGGTCGACATGAAAAGCTGATTAACACCCTCTTGCCTCCCACAGATCCCTCTCAAAGAGATCTGTTTTCATTAGGTCCTGTAGCGTGTTACACATAATAAGATGACCTGATGACATAACACAGTGCCCTTATTGGTTTAACCCATTCCTGCTGTCAAAACTCAAGTTTATTTAAAAGAAATTATACAACAATTATCCTATGATATTTATAGGGGCAATGGACTCCATTATTTTAAATAGCTTTCTGATAATTTTTTTTCTGATGATTTTTTTCTCTCACTGTAAGTTTTATTTTTCTGTTGGTTTTCTTCTGCATGTGTGAGTAATGCCATGAATATTATCAGTAAGACTATCAACACTCTGGGAGCAAAAAGTGTGAAGAAATGGCCACCCATTTGTAGCTTTTGTTAGAGTCTGCCCTTGAATTTGTGCAGATGAAATGAAAAATAACTGCTAGAAAGCCTGACTGGAGGGTACTTCAAACAGATCAGCTGGACCAAGAGTATCAGGGTCATCAGATACCTAAGTGTGGTGTTAGGGGAAGCCAATGCTATGACAAATGAGTCTCCAAAATGGCTTTAAAACTATAAAGGGGACAACAGCCCCTCTAGATCCCAATGCACAGTATGAAATCAACCATATCCCCATATCAGGGTTTTCACTAAATTACTAAATATAGAATGAGGAAAAAAAATTATCAGGGATGACAGAAATACAGAGTGATCTTAAGGGCTGCTAATACAAATACAAAAATATGCTTGAACCTGTTAATTTCATTTATATCCTCCCTGTTAATTTCAGTTATATCCTCCCGGTTAATTTCAGTTGCAGCCAAAGAAACCACACCAATTTACAGCAGATGAAACAGGAGCAAACTTTACACAGTTACCTCTCACAAACAGTTCTGTGGAGCATTTCTCATCACCAGCTGTTACGTAATAGCGAGCATCGTCTGTCATCGTACAGTTATTGATGAACAAAATTCGCTGGTTACCTTTGTGCTCAAAAATGTATCTGTTTGAATAGGAATGCAGCAAAGATACATTAGCAAAATGGCTGGACCCCTTGTGTTTTATGTAGAAAGTGCTTTAGGAATTATTAGTTGCAAAAATCCTAGTTTTCACATAGACCTAGAAAATTTTTTCCTGGGAAGCAATTTCCAAGATTCAACAGAACTTTCATAGACATTTTAGCAAAAAGAGCTACGGTGTGGAGTGACAATCAGCATCATCTGTATTGTTCCAAAATCCCAGGCTTGAGTGATATGAAAAAATAAAAATAATAAAAAAAAAGAGCAGGCTCTGAAGGTTGGCAAGTAAAATGAAGGGAGTCTGAAACTCTAGATGAGTAAAGATGAAAATAACCAGTAATAGGACACCATCTTCATTCCAACACTCAACATTTTTGTGAAGTATAATAATAGCCGAAGTTAAGAAGTTAATATTATTGGTAGGCCAGATGGCACAAGAGATCAGTAATGGGATATGGGGTTTTGGTAATGGGATATGGAGCCCTTCACCTTTATGTCACCAGTTTAGATCTGCTCCAGGTTTGTAATGGCCAAAGCTCATTAGCATCTGACAGCTGCTTCAGTAGCCTGAAAGAAATGCACTGGAGCATTCAATCCAGGTCCTTCTACTGGAGAGGTATCCATATAGCTGCTTGTGAAACGGTTCTGAACCGCTCATGGCAGAGAAAGGGGCTAATGAAAAGGTACCCACTTTATTATGCATTTTTGTCAGCTATGAGTACTGATCAAAATCCTTCGTTCAATTTTGGAGCAACAGAATGAAGGAAATCCTCCCTTTCTCTGTTAAGAGAGCTTTTGCTAATTACTATTTTTTTCACAGGGCCAAAGGAGGAACTTGCTAGGATTTTGTGCTGCTGAGAAACACCACATTGTTGTGCATTACCAGTTGCACATCGTCATTCCTAGCTGTGTCTTACTATGGAATGTGATTTTCTGCAGCGGGTTGTAAGAGCTGGTTGTGCCCACACTAGGGACCAGGCTCAGCTTCCAGACAGTGTTCTGCTTGTACTCAAATATCTGCGCCTGAAAAGCCACTTCTAGATAAAGCCGGAGGATAAACCTATATGCAGGTGATACACGTGCTGAAGAAGCTTGGGTACACTAAACCTGTTGCAGATGACTGAAGTCACTTTGAGCTAATGCAGGTTGCTGACTTCAGAGTGAGCATTAACTGGGTAGTGGAAGGTGAGACAAACCTCGCCCCCCTTTCCTCAGGTGGTTTATGAACCAGGTGGGTAAGTGTATGTTGTAAAACGTCTCTCCTCTTAGCACCAGCTACTGTAGAAAGATTCTGACCTCCTTCAGGCATAGTACTGAGGACAAGAGATTTATTTACTCACAGTGCTTCCCGACTTTTTAAAAACTATTGAGTATGAAATGGCCCCATGTTTTGTTGAGGATCTTTAATTCTTTCCTCTTGAGGCAAAGGAGATAATTGCATTAACATTTATCATACAGTGGACTTTTCTGGGTCATGAGCAATATAGCATCATTTACATACTTTTCACACATGATGAATTTCAGAAATAAAATTGGTACAACCTCAGCAAAGAGATCTATGCAACACATTTGTCAAGGAAGTACATGTGTACCCATTTTATTGCTCACATATAATAAAACCACTTACTTTGCACTTGGTCGTATTTCTTGCCCATTTTTATACCACTTGAGTTCCACTGTTGGATCTGCCAGCTCCACCATGAACCTTACTTTACCTCCTTTGTCCACCTGATATGCAGGATCAAGACCTTTGGCAAAAGCTGTTGCGGAAGACAAGTGTTATTATAAAAGAAGATCAGAAAACAAGAATATGAATGTTGAAATTGCATAAATCTCATAAAGTCTGTCATACTACATGTACACAATGTTAGGTACCACTCTATTTTCTTAGGCTAGTCCACATGAATCAGTTTATTTTCTAGAAACATTAAAATAAGTGCAAAGCTATGCAGATCTAATTATCCTGACCAAGTGCAAGCTAGCATCTCTTCATGAATTTGCACGTGATTGTTTCTGAATAGCATTGGGTAGATGTAGGTCTGACAGCTTGCTGAAAAGTGCTATGTCAGAATAAAATGGTATACAGCTGGTGCCATGGGAAAATTTACAATTAATCTGCTACACAGGACCTTCACCAATGGGAAGGTGAGGAGGTTTGGTGGGCTTTGACCCCTTAGAGAACTCCATCGGATGCAGAAACTGCCCCAGTGTCTCAGCCAAAGGCCATCGACTCCATTTCTCCCTCACTCAACTCTAGCTGGAATCAGACATACCAGAAAATGAAAAATGTAAATAAAAATTAATGTGTTGTAGCATAGCACATGTTGTGATGTGAGGTAATGGATGAGGAGAGAGGGTACATCAGGCAGCTGGATTACAGCTGGATTTATGGAGGATTTCACCTACACAAAAGGGGCTCCTCCGGGAAATGAGTGGAACTGCAGATGTATATATTGCGTCCAGCTCTGAGACGCTCTCCAGGAACAAGCAAATGCCACAATAGTGTAATGGATAGTGGTTGCATTTATATGTGTGTATATATGTATTATGCAACATATGGATATATTTTATAGGCATATATATATCCATATATGTATAAACACCTACCTATAGTTATGTAAGTATTACTCATGCTATTCAGTAGGGTAGATGGGGAAAGACAGGCCTGAATGTCCTCACCCGACGCAGGGTGGAGGATTTTTCATACAGGTGGGATTTCAGAGGGATGTCAGATTAAGTGCAAAATGAAATTATGAAGAGCAAACAATGTGTTTGGAGTGACTCTGTTTTAGATCAGAAGATATTATGATAACACAGGGTTTAATTTCCATACTGTTTAATCAAGTAACACTTTTCTTCACAACTGGAGGACTGTGCTCCAGCTGGAAGTACTGTTTGGCTAAGAGGGAGGGACCCTTTTAGTAAGCACTGCATGGGATAGGATGTTTTTGCTAACCACAGTGGACCAAAGCTGCCTTCTGATTAACTCCTTGCAGCAGCAAGGCTTGAGTTGTAGCATGCAAGTCCCCTCGCATGGAAATGAAGCAAGTTTGGGTTTTTAAGGTGGATGCTCATGTTTGGCTACTGAACATAAGAATATTCTGCATTATCCATACCTGCACTCTTCTTCACTTCTCTGCGCATGCGCTTCAGACGCTTTAACATGCCTCTCAGGTCAGTGATACCATACTGAAAAGCAATCTTCTCATATTCACTGGGATTTGCGTTCTTCAGGAGCTCCCACACATCTACCTCAGGTTCTTCTTCTTGCTGTTTAATCTCCCTAACGGTAGCAAAACAAAATTATGGAAGAAGAGTTAGGAAGGCTTTATCACACCATAAAAAAGGTGAAGCTGAATCTATGGTGAGGTTAGAAATGTTTTGATCAAAATTTGAAGGCTGCCATCATATTTTTTTATTTCACTGAGTAGGAGTGGAATAGCTCAGAACGACATTCACAACTTACTTTACACTTCTTCAAGGGAGAATTTGGATATAAGTATGAATTTGATCTTTTCTGTTGTAATCAGTTATGAGAGTTTCTATATTGTGTCATTGTTTAAAAAAGAGTACAGTTTGAAAATGTAGTCCTATTGTAGCATATTGGCTAATCCCACTTAAATCAATCTTATCTCTTGTAACTTGAGTGGAATCAATTACAATTTATGATGGCACCACTGAGATCTGAGTCTAATCCATACATTTCATAATTATATACAAATACTTTCAAACCCTGAGTTCTGGTAATGGTTACTAGGGGTGATCAATGAAAGGACACTGAAATCCGAGGAAATCTGGGTCTGTTTATAGTTACACCAGTGCTTCTCAGAGTTACTTAAAGTTGGCATATGGATAGGAACTGGAGATTTCCACACCAGCTTGGACTTGCAAGATGGATCTGTTGGCTTCCATGTTTATCTCAGTCTTAAGGGCAGGAAGTGTTTTCAGAGGCCTGTGTGAATATCATCACCTTTGTACAGAAGTTTCAATACCGTAATTACTATCTGCAACTCCAGGCTAAGACAACCAATAAAAAGAAGTGTAATTATTTTCACAATGGCAGCCATTAAATGAGAGAACAATGGAAGCATCCTAAACAAAATGATAATTTTTGAGATCGACAGCTTAGCTCAAAATAGTGAACTGCTAAAACAATCCAGGAATTGGAGCAGAAATCTAGGCATTTTTTTTCCTGTAAATTCATTAGGATCAGACCAGGATCATTCTGATCTGATCTATTCTAATGAAATCAGTACTTTTGAGAACAGAGTGAGAAAATAAACATTTGAGAAATAAAAGAACACTGAGCTTTGGAGGGAGACACTGTTAGAGCTGAGCTCTATCAAGTCTGAGAGAATTTTCTTTAACATATACTGAAATAGCACTAGGGGTCCGAGAGCATGTCTGCATGGTTGGATGAGAAACTATGGAAAACCACTTTGCTGTTTAATCCATGGTGTTTATTAATTTTCATAATACGCCAGTGTTATTTTTAAAAAGGAAAAAAGCTTCTCACTGAGGAGTCTTTCAAATACTTACATGGTTATTGTAGAATTATTGTTAGACAGTTTCAGGTATGTAATCTTACATTTTGTTCCCATTACTTTTACCTGTGCTCATGCTTTCTGGAGGGTGACTATGCACAGTGAACACTGGCGTTTCAGTGAGATTCCTTCTGCATGGCAGCAAGCCGAGACCAGCTTGCAAACATATGTAAAAGCTGATGCACCCCAATGGGTGGCATTCTCCTCTCCCAGGGCTGGCCGCTTGCCATGCAACGCCTGGCCATGCAAAGGACAGGTACACTCCATGGGAACTGAGGTAATGTACCTCTTTAAATCAGGCAGTAGTTGAGAATAAGGATCAGTTAGGGTATCCTCATTTTCAACCAGCTTGAAGTAACTAATTCCAGACCTTTTTTGTTTTTTTTTTCCTCTTGTGTAACTGGAGAACAAATTTTGACAGGGCAAACCAATTTTGTTCTGAGACCACAATAGTTTCTGCTGTGGGTAGAGGGCAAACAATGCTTGGTATTTCCTAAGCAGACTGTCCTGTCCACAAAATCACTTTCAGATCTTTTCCCTGAAATTGTGCATTTTGTTGAAAGATGTACTTTTTTAAAAAAGGACCTAAATGTTTGAGTGGTTTTGAGATCTTGTGCCTTTTGGAATTTTGTGCTTTTACCGATCCATTGCATTGACAAAGCGTAACCAGTGAGAGAGTGGCTTACTGAGATAAGAACTGGTTTGTCTTCCTGCAAAACCAGCACGAAATTAGAAAATAGACAGAATATAGTTTCTATGCATTTAGGTTTTTTTAAAAAATGTTTCAAGTATTATGCACCACAGGTGAAAAGTTCTAAGTCTTTCCTTGTTGATATAACCATACGAAAGAAGAGGAATGCACCTGCCACATTGCCTCTCGAAAAAAATTGAAATGAAAACGTGTATTTGTCGTCATAAAAATGGGTAGTGATATCCACACTGGGGCTTATTCAATTAAGCTCAGAAATATAAGATTGCATTTCAGTGCCTGAAGCCAGGAGTTGATGAACTGATTTGACCAGTATCAAATAATGGTGTTTAAAATCTCTAAGTTTGCTTTGCCCATTAACCACACAAGAGATATACTCTGTTTATATGTCTATACAGTATTTATTTTACAAAACACGTGAGTTACTTGTTAGTGAAGTGATAATGAGTCTTAAATCACATTTCTTCTTCCACAAAAACACCAAGACCTCTGACATGCAACTCTCATGTTGTTAATAAAACACTCCACAGGCAGTCATGAGAACTGTCATGGTAAATTGTACTAGTATGATTAGAAAGTCAAACTGAAGATCCTAATTAGGGATGAGAAGATTGAAAAACCAAAGGCCTGGTGGATTTGAATTGGTTCAGATAATTCTTTCACTGCTTACTTTTACCTTCAGCCTTTCCTCTTTGCTTTAGTTGCTTAAATAGTATCCTCACCATGAGCTCATTGTGAACTTTTAATGTAACGAATACTGCATATTGGGTTTTCCTCTTTCACAGTAAGTGGTAGACGAGCTAAAGGATCTAGCTGCTTTTTCAGTTCTCTGTGGTCAGTTGCCATTGAATTTTGCATATAGAATTTCTGTGATGACTTTTAAAAAATTATTAATTACCTATCTTAACCTGTTAATTAACTATCTTAACCTGTTAAAAACTAACTTGGGTTTAAGATCTGAAATAGCTAGAGGCATAACTGTCATAACACCAGATTTTTCAAGCCAAACCAGACACACACATGCCTAAATTTTCCTCCATCAAAACATTTAAGTTGAAACACTATTGAACATTTGTGTGCACAGATTGAAACGGAAAGATACGAAGAATCAATACCAATGTCTATAGTTTGAAAGCATGTTATGTGATTTTTTTTCATATCAAGATGCTTACAAAATCAAATTAAGATGTAACCAAAGAGGTAAATTTAACCGCTGCAGTGTTTTACTCTTGCACCAGACTCAATTTTCTGAACTGCTCATCCCCCT
Source organism: Psophia crepitans (assembly GCA_013399095.1). Lineage (NCBI taxonomy): Eukaryota > Metazoa > Chordata > Aves > Gruiformes > Psophiidae > Psophia > Psophia crepitans. Next base: position 543,531 of record VWZZ01005983.1, read on the forward strand.
GTAGGAAATTGTCCCCCCATACCCTCCATGCAAACACAAAAGAAATAGCAAGTAAACTAAATGTTATTGGCCTCTTTAGGTTGTGGCTCACTTTTTTCCCAGTGCACTCAAATCTGAAATTTCTTTTCTGCACGCTTAAAGGTATAATTAATTGAATATTTGCGTATTATAAGATGAGAATTATAGTTAGAAACACTGAAAGAAATGAAGGTCAGAAAATTCTTAAGAAGTTATTAATGCTACGCCTGACTCTTTCTGTGTGCGAACCTAATGGTTTGCAATCCACACCTGCTCACTGCATCACTTGGTTCTCACCTACGTTTCAGGAGACCACTAAAGTCAAGTTCTCCTGCATCGTCTTGTCCATCACCGCTGTTATTAATAGAAAAAGATCAAATCTTTGTTTAATACAGGAAGACTTAGACAACACACATTGCAAACTCTCTACATGTCTCGTATACTCAACACTGTCCAGACACACAAATAATGGTATAAAATCAACACAAACTTGTATTCTTTTTCACACAAATTATGTTTCCTTAGGCAACTGTGAAAAATAACACAAAGGTTTGTATTGCTTGTTATTATACTTTGGTGACAAATTTTTGTACCTGTATACATAAATTTGCCAAGATTTGTGTTAGATTTCAGTAACACAAATAAATGTGAGCTAGTCAACACAAAGAGCTTTGTTTTTCATTTCCATAGTGTATGTGTATAAAAACAAAGGGCTTGTGCTGATCTTTTGCTACCAATGTAAAACAAAGATTTGCATTGCCAGGTGGTGCTTTTAACGATACATAGCTGTGTCAAATACTGATTGCAAAGCATTACGCTTCAGATTTAACCTTTCTCTAAATGAAGGGAGAAATCAGTTAAAAAAGAGAAGGAACAGTACGTTGTACATTTTTACAGATAGAATCGCAGTCCTGTGAAGGTGCATTTCTTTCTATAATGTGACCTTAAGCGGTAATACCTTATTATAAAGCACAAAAGACCAAATAAATGCCCTTAATATTTGTAAAAAGGGCAAAACCCTGCAAATGTTAACTCAAATGATGCCAATATTTCATCCCAGATTTTGCATGCAAGATATTACTTACTTAGAAAATCAGAAAATGCTCAGATATCCTCATTTGCTTGGGCAGAATAGTTATTGCAGTTTTTTTTTAATGTGCTCAAGAAAGGAGTGCACCTTGAATGCAATATCTTTTGCCTTTACTCTTTAAATCAAATCCCTCTAAGTAAAAGCAGTTATTTCTGAATCACAGCTTTGCTTGTGTGTGTAAATTAACAAACTGCATTCATTTTCTGTTTGTAAAACATTTTCATTCTTAGTATTTCTGTTCTTATAAGACAGTTTTCTCCATAAAATATAAAGATGACACCTATACTGGTTTGAATTGCTATTTTATCAACAAAGGAACAAAACTTCAAAACACAATTCTTTATCTTTATATAGAGTCACCATCCCTGAGGGTGTTTAAGGAAAGGTTAGATATGGTACTTAGGGACGTGGTCTAGTGGGTAATAGGTGGTGGGGGGATGGTTGGACTAGATGATCCTTGAGGTCACTTCCAACCTTAATGATTCTATCTTACGTCCTCTGCAATATATTATTTGTATTTTTTTCCATAATGATGGCCTTATGACACACTTTTTTACTGTAAGATAACATAAAACCAGATCCTATCTGCTTGAAATCAGTGTGAATTTTCTCTCTGCTTTTAACCAGTACAGGATTGAGATCAGGAACTTTTATATTGTAGCAGACAACTTTCAGGAAATATGCAGTAGAATATTTTAGTGAATGAAAATAGGATTTTAAAAACCTCTAAAGAAACATATATTTAATTGCCCTAACTATTCTGTCTTCCTTTAAAGCAATGACACTGGAACTTCACAGTATTTACTATCGTATGTACTGTCTATGTGTAGCAACTACTTCATTCTACCCACTATCAACTACCCTAAACTGCATTTCTTTAATCTTTACTTACAAAAAACATTTTTTAAAGTACTTGATACAATTGTCTACCAAGACTGATGCCAGTTCTGTGCATGCTACCAGCATCCATTACTGAGGAGCTTCAGAGGATCACTGTTTGAGGTTACCTTCTTTTGAAAGCAGATCTGATGTCAATGGATGGAGCAGCTTGGGAAGATTCTGTGAAATAACAGTAACACAGGAATTAAAAACCTAATTTGAAATTAATGTAATTCATGTAATCGGTGTAATTTGGCATGTGAAATATGTTCAGTTTCCTGCTAGGTGACCACAGTTTGTGCTTCTCCATTGGCCTTAAGTGCTGATAATTGCAAAGCTGCTCAGTGCTAAGTTTAATTAATGCATTTCTCTAAACTATTTTCAGCAGTTGTGCATAGGAGACGTTTTATGTGATGTTTCTCTCCAGTCCTCTTCCTGCCTATCCACAGACTCTGGCCTTTTTGCCTTCCCATTCCCTATACTTTCTCTCCCACTTGCATTTTGCACTTCCTCAGGGTCAGAGGAAAGAGACAGTCTTCTCTTCAACCACAGACTCATGTTGATTCTCAGCACAGGGATGAATCCCCCTTGTGTGAACTATCCATTTTTGCCAGCCTGAGTCAGATTAAAAGGTTCTGATCCACAGCCGGTGCCTGGATGCAGCCAGGCTGGCCCCTGCCTCGCTGACCTCTCAATGCACCCACCTACGTACGCCCCTCAGGCTGTCAGTCAGCCATCAAACATCCCTTTAACTGTGACTGGCTTCCCCTGTCGTGAATCCACGGTCCAGCCTAGGCCAGTCGGTGGGCGTGCTTTATGAGGGTGAACAACTCCTTTGTCCACTGGCTGGTGGCCCTGGCATTTCGGCAGACATCCGTCTTTCTCGGTCGGATCGTGCAGGTATGTGTGTGCTGATGTGCTGGCAGAACTGCTCTCGAAGAAAAAGATAAGCCTGCAGCTTAATGTTTGTCAGAGTAAAGCCTTTTATAACACAGAATTAGACAAAGGCATGACTCTCCAGCGCTGTCCACATCGAGCTGTTCTTTGTTTTGACGAAGAGTGGAAGAACTAGCTTTCTGCAGTATGATCATACCATGCCTGATCAGGGTGCAAAGCACTGGCGAGCCATGACCCTTCCATGTCCCTCTGCTCAGATGCTGCCAGGCCAAGCCTCTCTCTCTGAATAGCCCTAAGGCTAGCTGTCTGTCTTGTATGCCAGAGCCTGATTTCAATTCAACATTAGTTTTATCTGCCAGCTTTTCTAATTTTTGGATAAATGTCTTACATGCGATCTATCCTGACGTTCATTTAAACAATAAATTACAGACACTTAAGAAAATTCTTTGAGGTCTATGCTAAAAATGTTCACTTTAAGCATTAATTCATTTAAAGGTTCTGAAAAAATTAGGCGGCATTTCAGGTTAAAAAAAGAGAAATCTATACAAATCTTTATAGACACAAGTGGAATCTTACCTGTGACTTCAAGGTCAAAAGAGCAACTATCAAACTTGTCCTTATAAGATACTTCACAGCGATAGTTCCCTGCATAGTTTTCCTTAGCTTGAATGATATGCATCTCAAATGTATGAATCTAAAATCAAACACAATTGTTCATTAATGTGGGGGATACATTACACAAAGCAGAAATTAAAAGATTAGTCTTTCAGACCTAAACCAGGAGCAAGGAATAACTTGTATTAAGGGCTCTGGAAAGAAGCTGGAACCCAGAAGTGGCAATGGGAGACTGATTTCCCCACCACTACTTGTCCTGCGCTGGGAGAGCAGGAAAGTCGGCTTCTGCAGAGGGTCAGGGATCATCACTGAAATCTGCATGGGGAAGCCAGGGTTGGAATCCACTGCTCTTGAATTTCTACCTGTTGTCTGAAACTGATCTTTAAGCTCTCTTGGGAGCTTTGCCCCTGTAAGAAGGAAAAGCAAAGATGCACCTTAGTGTGACGCTCAAAGGACTCTTTCAGCTGCAGGTGCTTCCCCGCTTTACTGGCCAGGTCCATCCATTTTCCTTTAAACCACTTAACATTTGGCTTTCGGAGAAGATCTTTGGCTTCTACTTTGGCTATAAATGTAATATTCCCACCTTTTAAGAAGAGAAAAGAAAAATACAGTCATTGAAGAACATGTGGTTGGTCTTTCATGTCAGCACAAGTTTCTTTTGCTACTGCTCCTTCCAGTCTCCATGTGCTAGCACTACCACGACAGTAAGAATCAGATGGAGTCACACAGGCTATGAAATTACTGCAGTGTTACAGAGATTAATGATTTTGGGTCTGGAATTCTTCTCCTTGTGTCAATATGGAGCTTGAGATGCTGAGAAGCAGGATAAATTAATTGAGGCAAAAGTCCTTGTTGTCATGGGACAATTGTTCGAAATATTTGAATTTCCTTGCCTCAAACAAGCACAGGTGTTCCGAGGCTACCGGGCAGTTGTAACATGAATAAACTTCAGCCTGGAAAAGAAAGCCTGGAGCCCTTTATGCATTTCTATCATTACTTCTTTAGGCTGAGAAGGAAGAGGAAAGTGTCTTCCCTAAACAATAATTTGGGAAGAGTAAACGTCAGCTTGATTTTGAAAACCACTGACCAGCCCCTGTTGAGTTTCCATCCTAACATTCCTGGGCTCCAGGGGAGAATATATCTGACTCCTTACATTTATTTTCCAAATAAATCCTCCCAAAATGCTCTTTCTCTACTCAGAAACTGGGAAAAATAATAGGCTTGCACAAACACCCCCCCAATCTGACCATGTCTTAGTGTATCCAAGTACACAACAGATACATTAAGTAGCCAGTACTGAACTTCTCACCATTGCTGCTACGCTGCTTAGGGTGCATCTACCTTACCATGATGGTATGGATCAGGAGTGCAGTTTCAAAGTGAACATCCTAACCACCCCCATTTAGTGTGCGCTGGTTCACAACACAAAAAGTCCTCACAGTGCTTGAACTGGCTTCCTCTGGGGTGGAATTAAAACCAAAGATGTGCTCTGAGAGTTTACCACCTGTGCTCCAACTCCTGATAGGTATATAGACCGCTGGACTAAACTAGAACTAGTCCAGAGCAAATCCCACAGACTGGTGACAGTGGGGTGACCCTACCAGCTTCCTACAGAGCTGCTCCTATTAGTCTACTTGCTAATTTACACACCCGGCAATCTCTGAGCTACGCTGCAGGCCTTTGGGTAGATCTTCTTGGTGTATCAATAACAGTACAGCCAACAGCATCACAGTAAACAGCTCTCTTCTCCAGAAACTATACCTTTTACCGATTGTGCTCAGCAAACTATTGAGTTTTGAGCTTGTCTTGAATTAAGTAATTGGGTTTTCCTTCTCTTCATATAACCCTTTTTGCCTTCGAAGAGTGGAGTTCACATCCACCTAAAATCAGTGGAGGTACTTGCAGCTGAGGGCCACGGGAACTGCACGTACCTTTCCTGTTCCTGCCTCACTCTCTGCTTCTTTGGGACCTGCTTTTGATTTTTTTCGAAGCACTTACCAACACTCACTGAACCGCTCTGAGGTTTTTCAATGAATAAAGTGGATCTTTGGGAGTCATCGTGTTTTTCTGTCTCTTCTGGAGCTCCTTCTCCGATAGACCACACTGAGGTGCAGAGAGAGAGAGGGAAATGTCAGTCATCGAGTGTGTTGTACTCCCTCCAAAATACACTTACCTGAACCTACTAAACTCTCTAACCCTATTACCTCTCTCTTCAGGTGTCCTGAAAGATATGTAAGTTTTTGCTCACACTGACATCCATTGCTTGGCTGTTACATTGTGTGGAGTTCCTGCAAGAGCACTACCTCTGTGGTGACAGAAAATGAAACTATCAGGGAGGAAGAAGGGGGAACCTGATCAGCCAAGACGGGTACTGAGCAACTTGACTGGCACCAGCATTCAACCATGAGTGCTTTACAGAGGCAATGCGCAAAGGCCAGCTCTTTGTTTTTCAGAAGAGATGGAGGTTCTGAAAATACAAACAGCTATAAGCACAGACAAAACATGTATGATGGATAGTTTTGGTGGGTCTCTCTCAAGCTCAAACTCAGTCAATTGTACAAGCTAGTTTTTCCTCTTTGTCTGCAAAATAGGACAGGGATGACGCTTACTTTTGAACCTTGTTCTCTTGTACCGTGATAGAAGCAGAGACTTTGAGGATCAGTCAGCACCATGTCCTGCCGTGTGCATTGGCTGATATTTAATGGAAAAATAGTTTGTCAGATGGAAATGACTGTGTCGTATGTTCAGACACAGAACCTTCTCTTCTGGAAACTGGGATTTTGGAACTGAAAAGGAACGATGGTACTGAGAGAAGCAGCCAGCAAGCAGTCTCCCCGGGGCAGAGACCTGTACCAGCACAGCTGTGCATTTCTGGTGTTTCTGCTCGCCAGCCCTGGCTTTGTGCTATGCAGTTACATCTCAGGCAAATACGTGCAAAACCATGGTCAAAGCTGATTCCTAACAGAAATGGCAGGGAGAGCAAGGCAGGGAATGTCTGCCTGTTACCCCGCTCCCTTTCGGCAGAGACAGAAAGCATGTGTCTCATGTTCCAAGCGAGAACTTGCGGAGTCCAAATGCCACATCTCCTAATTTATTTTTTTTTTTGAGGAGTTTTCACCAGTGCATAGGGGAAACTGAGTAACGCCAGTACTGCCCTGGTGGTACTGAAGAGCAAAGCAAATGTGAAAATGTACAGCTATAATTAACAAAGCTCTTTCAAATCGGAGCTGCATCTGCCTTGTTCCCCTTGAACTTCTAGGTGTTTCAGAAGTGAAAATAGCTTTTTATAGTATATCCAAGGCTCTTTTGGTTTTGGTTTCGTAATTAGCATAAATGAGGAACCAGTCACACAACACTTCTCACTTAGTCAAACCCTGGTCTTGAAATTAAAAGTTCCTTTCCCTTGTCAGTATTTTCTGTAGAAACTCATTTGCCAAAAATCAGAATTGTCTTTCTGTTGTGTAGAGATTACTGCTACAGGAACCTTTTTAACTCATGAAAGTTTCCATTGCTCACGAATGCAACACAACTCATGACAACCATGGGAAAATGCCACCAAACTCTTTTTATTATCCTAAAGTCTATTAGGAATTTCAAAAAGATATAGAAATGCTAGACAGATTCACTATAAAATCTTTGCCTTTCAGTCTGTCAGTGAATTATGGGTGGTGTGCCTAACGCCTCTGTATATGTCTGCTTGTACAATATGTCTGACAGGTAAAGACATTTATGTATATACACACATGTATATACACGTATATGAAAACATAAACACAGACATACGTGAACACAAATATATATATAGATAATCATCTATATATACTCTCTCTATAATCCAGATGTTTAGATTATGCCAGTATAACATGCTAGTATATGGAAACAACGTAAGAATGAGTGATAGTTACTGATGTGAACAGAATGATGTGACAATGCTCAGTAGAAGACCTGGTCTCGTGCAGTAACAAACCTAACACACCACAGGGTGAAATGGAAAAAGGATATTAATAAATGGAAGAAGCTTACATAGAGTCATTAAAATGGTACCACATAAAATAACACCTAAATATTATCATCACCTTTAGATATTAACGTTACCGGATTTATTAAACAAACAGAACAAAATGTGGGTTTGACGTTGGCTCAGGGGCTGGCATAGGCGGCTATGCCAGGTCAATAACCATGGTTGAAGTACCTGCTGCTCATTTTGTTCCAGAGGCTGCAAATCCTGAAACCACAAAAGTGGGTGTAGTATGCGTTACCTGCCAGGGTAGGAAGAAAGAAGTTATGACTTTGCTAAGTTTCCCCCTCCATCCTTTGAGCTGTGAGAAGAAGCCGTTCACCTACGGTCTCCTGGGGCCTGTGTGTGTGATTCAGGTAAGGCACTGTCACCCTGTAGGCTGAGGAGGAAGGGAATAGCTGCGTATCTATCTATATGGAAATAGATATAGATAGATAGGTATGTATGTATGTGTAAAATACTGATGCATGTCCTGCCTTGTGCAGCAGAGCCTTTTCTTACTCCTGGTTTAGCTGCTATAAACCTATTTGCTCTGATACTTAAAAGCATTTCAACAGGTTCAGCTTGACACTGTATAAGTGATAAAAATAAAATTATTATCTTTAAGAAATAAAGTATTAATAGTAATTTTACTCTGTAAATTTCAGAGGTTTTCATCTTGTTTTTCAGGAGGTCTCACCTGAATCTTTCCTTTCCGCTGGCTTAGACATCCCATCTGAAAGGGAAGAGCAATTTAGATGACACCAGCTCAGAGATCACAGCTTAACTGACCTCAGATGATTGGGATTATAAGAATATTGATTCTTCATGCAAGAAGATTAGACTAGATATTTAGGACCATACCCATGAGGAACTACTCAGGAAAAGGAAGTGAACAGCTGAGAAAAAAAAAAAAAGCAGAAATCTTTCCCCATTTTCTCTAGAAAATCTAAATTAGTTTAGTTTCATTCCCATTCAAGATTTCTGTTTTAGTAGTTCCTATTTAGAAGGGTCCCATGAAGCTGATGTTTTCTCCATAATTTATGTAGTTCCAGATAACAGATGAATTTATGTCATTCAATATTTAACTGAGGGGACAGTACTTTGGATTATTTAAATAGTCCATTTATTTATCTAGGTTGAGAAAAAATTATTATAAATAGTTAAAATTAAATTTTAGGGTTTTGTGATTTACGATGTTATTTATATAGTTAGCTTTTACCAATGAGGTAATCTAGTACTGTAAATCAATGTACTGCTACTGACTTTACTGATAGCATGCAGCCCAAAGTTAATAATGCAAAATCTTTTGGGAGAAATCAAGAAAATCCAATTGTTTAGGGAAGTGAGATAATTAAGAGCATGTTTTTCATTTGACACACTGCGAAGTATTTTCTAGTGTTCAAAATTTCTGTCTCATCTACAGTTTATTTAAAAAAAAACATATTAAGCAAGCAATGGAGAAATTTTCCCATATCACATCTATCACAGTGGACCCCTGTCCTGTCGCTTTTCTTTTACTGCCAACAACCAAAAGCATTTTATCTGCCAGCTTGGTATCAATGGCGTGGAGCAGTACATTCAAACTCCCTTGTAGGTCATATGGCCTAAGGTGAAGTGATAGACAATTATGTGGATAAATGTATTTTGAAGTGATAAGGCATCTGTTTTATTTGTAATTTTGGAATTTGCTTTCAAGCCCTTAAAAATGCACTCCATATTTATTGACAGCAAAAGATATGGCAAGTTGCTTTCAGAGCTGCTAACTGATATTTTACCTTCTAATGGAGGAAGTTCTACGAAAGACCTCAAGACAGGACTGGAAAGGAACTTATCTGTTATGAAGGTCTTGTACTTCTGAATAGAGATTAATTTAATGTAGGGCACATGAAAAAACTTTTTCCCTAATTAGTATGTTTCAAGTTCAGTCCAATGGTTTGGACTCTTTCTTCATTAATAGTCAAGAGAAAAATACATACATACATACACACACAAAGCACTATCACAGTCCTAACCTGCTGGTGGAGTACTAACTGAAGTGTCATCTTCATCTGTGAAAAGAAATACAAATAAAAAAGTACATAAAGAAAGTGAAAGCACAGACGGTCATCTGCTTTAAAACAACTAGGTGAAAATGTAAAACCTGCAAAAGAAAGGGAAAGAAATCATAATAATCAGGAGCATTCACAATGGAAGCTTCAAACTGATGAAGAAAGCTTTGCGTAATTCAGTAGCTGAAATGGTAAACCTTAATGTTTCAAGCAAGTAAAAGAAAAATGAGATGTGGACTGTGATCTATTATTAAATCATGAGTTTATATGAAAGCTGCTGAGTGGTTCTGTTTGTTAGAGATGTAATCTGCAGTAAATACAAAAAAGCCACAATGAAATCAAGGTCAATCACATATCTGACCTGAGGAAGATGCCATTTCTCTGATGTCCATGTCTGCAATTAAAATGTGCACCATATATGCATTCAGCATCATTGAATCAAGATATGTAACAGTTAATAATATTCTCCTGTATTTATACTTTGTATTTTCTGTATTAGAGTATTAATTTAAAATACAAGGAATAAACAGCTAATTTTTTCCAGTATTATAGGATAATACTATAAAATAAGGACAGAACTATTGTCATCGCACTGGATTTTCCTTTTAATCACACTAAAAGTTGACCATGGCCATCATCAAGTATTAAATCACTACAAGCAATTGCTATCCAAGTATTTTAAAATGTTTAATCTCATAGAGAACCTTGAAGTGTATATTTATACAATTCAAAAGCCTGAAAAAACATGAAACTGGCATTAAAACTGAAATACTGTAATCATGGTTGGGAGAAAACCAGAATAAGGTAAAGACTATCTTTACAAAAGTCTTCTACCCTCTTTGAATTTTAGATGTTGACTAGAAACCTCAGTGATACCAGGTTTTGATAAAAATATGCAAAAAATCTTAATCTTAAAAGTCTAATGGTATAAAAAAACCAAACAACAAACTAAAACAAAATCAATGTAGCATTTGAATAAACTAGATATATTTAGGATTTAATACATAAGTCATGTAAAGATAACATGTTTTTTATATGATATCAGAAAATCATCTCATTTCAAAGTGGAGAAAAAGACAGCTGAACAAGAACACATTTTTAAAGATTTTTTTGTTGTTGTTGTTTTGTTTGTTTGTTTGTTTTTTAAAAAAGATTTTAGATTTGGCTTTCCAGAATCAAATTTTAAGTCTGAAGTTCTTCTTTGGTTTTGATCTTAAAGTTATAATTGTCTATATTTTCTCAAGGACAAATGTAATAACTATGACAAAACCACATGCAAAATACAGTTGCATTTTTTGGAAATACTGGTTATATTAATTTTTTGTGCTTTTTTAACCACTGAAGGCTAATTGAAAGTCTGTTAATACAATTTAACTACTTAGCCATAACATTTTACTCATTCCTTTTTAAAGATTCATGAAACTGCTTTTTAAAAATCCCTGGAGAGAACGATATCAGTTGTAGGTCTACACATGTAGGATTAATGTGTTATCTCACAAAAACTATTTCTTATTCATAGCCAAAAAATAATTAAAAAAAAAGAATTAGTGTAGTGGGAGAGTTTGCACCAACTGCAACATCTAATGGCATAAGCAGACAGTGAAGATGCTGATTTTCAGTAAAAGCCCAGTAATGGCAAAGTCATGTCAGATGTTTTAATGGATTGTGCTAGCAACTAAATGAATGCAAGGCTAAGTAATTCAGCTGCAAATCTTTCCCCATCTTTCACAACAGTATAAAGTGTACGTTTAGCTCTTTTTGTCAACAATGTCACCATTGTTGTTGATGATGCCTTGAATAGTCTCTCTGGCCAGAAAAAAATCATAAAGATCAATCAACATAAAACATTTGATGTGATGCACTCTATATGACGATGTATGATAATCAAATTATTAAAGGACCACTGTGCTTGACTTCTATTTTCTTTAAACGTTTGAAAATCTAAAATAACATAAAGGAGCTGTTAGTTTTGCAGAGGGATTGCTGAGGTTTTGCCAGGGTAATCTATTATTTTTCAAACAAAACATTAACATCAAACACAAATCAAAACAAACAACATTTCGGAAGTATCAAAATGAAAGCACAATTGAATGTGCTGTAAATGGAAAGAGTATGAAAACAATAGATGCAAGTAGGTTTGTTTTGACAAATGGGTAATTATCTATCCATCACTCCTTGTATCTCAGGCTCCTGGGACAAAACGAACCAACTATTGAATAAATACGAAAAAATGGTTCAAAAGCTTTCTGTGATGAATGATTGTCTATGTTAGCAACAAATTTAAAGATAACAAAAATGGCAAAAATACCAGACCTACCAGCAGAACTATGATCATTAGTTCACTAGTCTTATCTTCTTCAAATAAACTTTTAATCAAATATATTTAGCAGTCTGTGCATGATAACAGCTAGGTATGAAGAAATCACTTCATTCATCTGACAGTAGGTCAATTTTTGTTCTTTGGCTTCTATTAATCTATGACACATTTCATTAACAAACATGGTATTTATGTTTATTTCCTTGTAGCTAAACAATCACATAAACTAAGCACCAGGTCTCTTGGAGCTCCATCAGGGGTGGAGGCTTGTGGGAGGAAAGAATACTCCATATCTCAGAAGTAGCTGATGTAACACTTCTTTGTGCTCATAGTCAGTATACCTCAATATTAAAATTTCTGACTGATGACACAGAAAAAGTGTAGAAAAATCTGTCAACATATAAGTAATAACTACTGATTTATATATGAACTGCTGATATCAAGAATTTTAGATCCTCTACTTTCCCACGATTTGAAATCTACCACACAAAAGTGGAAGCTGCTATTCAGCCATCAGTCACATTGTCGATAAACAATGTTTTGCAGAAGTGGGAAAATCATATTAATGTATTATTTTACTTTTCTGTTTTTTAGCAGTTTAGAAGAAGACTTGAAAGCTACGTGTCAATGTCAAAAGCCTGGTGCTACAGAACTGACCAGAGGAATTTTGGAATTGACTCCACTGGAGCAGCATCTCAAACTTGATTTAATCTGCTAACAGAGCTAGCAGACTAATCAATCTATCTTTGTTGTTGTTCCCTGGTCTCACACGGTGATGACCATGGGACCTGGCATGAGAGATTTGACAGGCATAGACAGGCAGAGCGGTGAACAGGGAAGGGACACTGTTTGGCAGCTGCAGGTGACCAGAGTGCCTGAACATTTACCTGTGCTACTGCACACTGGAGCAAGTGTTCAGGGCTGAAGCAGGAGGTAGATAAACACCACAAAGAGCGAACCCTTGTCTTCATGGCACATAAATACAGAATAACCCAACCAACTGGCTGAATCGTTTTGCTTTATACTGAAATTACTAAGAATTTAAGAGCTGCCTTCAGTTACCTATCTGGTTTTCAAAGACTATGCAGCAGTCCCATCGAGGGGACTTGGCGCTTTGGAAATGGTAAATGAAGTACGTACGTACAGCAATGGAAGTTTTAGTAGAGAGATGACTGGTTAAGTGAAATCTGGAAAAATACAAGGATGAAACACGTGAACATTTTAGTAGATGGAACCTAGAGAAAAAGGTATCAGTAAAACATGCGCAAATTTTAGTAGCTCTCTGAATGGATGGATGTGACCTAAAAAAGGAATGAGCAAATTGATATTAAAATTCAATTATTATTCCAGCAAGTGGTAACACAATTATAACAATGCTTAATCTGTAAAGTAATGCTAAAAGTAAAAACAGAGGCAGAAGAATTGAAATTGAATGAGTTTGGGATAACACAGTAAATTTGGTGGGATTTCTGCTGAGTCACATTTTTCTCTGAAAATAAAATGGATGATCATATATATCCTGGGTTTTTTACAACATTATTTCAGATATTTTTGAAACTCAAAATGGTATAAAAGATTATTCTATGCAAGAAAATTTTATTGGTACTGCTCTGATCTACCAATTTACAGTGAAATAACCACAAGATAACAAAGAATTCATCACAGTCGGCCATTTCCTAACTTTACAGTGAACATAAAGGAACATTAATATGTAATTTCACACAGACAATAACTGCTAAAAAGAAATAGAACAGTAAAACAGACACACAGATAGGTATACTTTATCTTCCTAACTTCTGCTGTTAACTTTGTCTTAGAAATGAGGTGAAAATTATGGACTATGTGGTTTACATGGACTACCGAGCTTTCTTTCCTAGATGCCAGTTTCCAGCACAGCCTGACTGTGCTGCAGAGAGGGGCTGTCCCAGGTTCCTGTGGCGTGCTGTTTCTTACAAATTATCAGCAAAAAAGTCACAACTGCTAACACACAGGTGTTGTAGAATCGCTGTGGAATTCAGATATGAAATCTTTCCCATCTCATTTCCATTCAGGAAAGCACCTAAATCTATTACTCCCAAAGCCTCAGAAAGAGTTTCATAAATAGTTTATACAAAAGATAACCTCTAGCTGGTTCTGTCCTCATTTTCTTGTTGAACTGCTCATTTTCTACTGTGAATGACTTTGGACACACTGGAAAATGGAACCTTTCCCTGTTTTGTAAATTAAGCTCACCATTATAAAGATTTTCTTCTGGCAGAAAAACATGAAGGAATCACTCTAAGAAAATATACTTTCCCTTACTTGGTGATACTCTGCAACAAAACAGGACCTGATAGGAACAATTGCACTATACTTAAATTAAGAAAAGAAAAAAAAGTACTACCGAGTGTCTGGCAATGACATCTGTATTGCTTTGCAGAGATAACAGTTTCACCAGAGCATGGCAGAAGGTCATTCTTCCTATATATTGGTATTCAGACTTTCGCTTGAATTCTTACTGAGGCAGCTGCTGCCACCATAGACTGAAACTGGAAATACTTCCCACACTAGGATCTTGAACAATTTTTTTGGTAGCCAGATCCTCCTTGGTAAGGACCAAGAACACATTTTTCCCCTTAGGAAATACATGTGTTCTTCACTAAATTCAAAACAGGAACATAATCATAATGATGTATAAAAAGATAATAGAGTATTTTATAAGATACCTACCATGTTTTCTTTTTTGTTCAGTAAAATGTAGACTTGTAAGCAGTAGGGGAAACACCATCCATGTTCAGTTTGGGAACAAACATTTCTCTCGTATCAGAATTCAAGCAAGCAGAACTAACTGCTGGAATAGCTTGAGGCAAGCCCTTCAGCTTTTTCCCTATCATTAGGCATGCAAATTATTTCTGAATTGTGTTTGCATTACCAAGATGACAGATTTGATTACTCACATGAAATTTTGTGTGTCAAAATAATTGCTCAATGCAAAGATAGCTGGCAAAATAACATGCACTGAATCTTGGTTCAGCATTTTTATTTTCAAAGGGATACTTGAATCACATACTCTCGGTGTTTATATTTTGACTTTGCTGAGAAAAATAGCCATGCATGTCTTTGCCAAATAAATCTGTAAGTATCAGGTATGCATCCAGTGTGTCTAAAAGGCAAGGCTTTGTCTGGAAGAGACCGAAAGCCATAATACATTTTCAAGCAAGAACAAGCCATTTCTTGATTTAAAAGTTACCAATGTGCATAGTATATGAGTTTTAGCAAGCTTGGTCAGTGTCAGCATCCATGCTCACTTAAACGTGGCTTTCTGCTCATGCAGATCACTTGAAATTTGGTGTATTAAGTAAACAGTCTGTATAAATACTGTTGCTAAAGCATCAGTCTTGTTTGCAGAATTTCTGAAGATGCACATATGTATCATAATTTCCTTGTGCTGGATAAATCATGCAGAAAAAGGATCCAGGAAGCTTCACATCACACTTCTGAAATTTGGCACCAAAATTCCGAATTAAAGCTCAAGCAATTCAGCATCAGAACAGCACTTAGAAATGGTCTCTTTACTACCCATTTTTAAAGTATGATTTCAGACTCACCTTTACCCTTTCCAGTTCCACCCTCCTGCGGTGTTTTTTGTTCTGTGTAGGAAGTACAAGTATATTTTTGAGATGATCTTAAAGTAAAAAGAAAAACTTACACAGCGTTAAAAAATACAGCAATATTCTGGGTTCTGCTGGTATTGAAAAACCAAAATTAAAAAATTATTGATATATGTGTATATGTAATATACAGCTGTAATCCCATAAAATATTTTACAACTGTATGCATATCAATGCATTTTTTATGTTTTGAACGAGTTGTGTAAGATTGATGTTCCTCTTCTTAGTGGAAGAAAAATGCTTTTTTTTAGAAGTAGCTATTGTTAGTCTTTTGTTCTTGGACTTATTTACAAAACCCTTTGAAATGAGTTACATATCATCGTTAATTTGAATGAAATTGGATAAGACATGAGATACTGCCAAATATTAATAATATCCAGAGCTCCATCACTTTATCCTTAAGATAAAGTACAACACAGAAAGAGTGTATTGACGGTGTTCAGTTAAGAATTAACATTATAATCATCATCATCATTATCATCATATTCTTTCCTAGGCTAGTTGGCTTTAGTTTTCTTGATGAGAAGAGCTGCCAGTATCTCCTCTACTCCAAGCAGATGAATGTGAATTATCTTTGACCTCATATGTATGAGAAAACTTGGACTGGTTGGTGGGTTTTTTTAACAAAATAAAAATTTCTATGTTTTTTCTATTTCAGGAATTGATAGGATACCTATTCTCTTTGGTTTCCCATCTCATTCGATTTGCATACAAGGCCATTTGGAGACTTGTCAAATCATATTAATTTTGCTGTCTTCGAGGTGTAAACACTCAGGATTTTATTGTCTGCGAACAATGACTTTCTGTGGCAAACTTACCTGTTGAGTGCCTGATAGAACATGAGTTTGGATGAAGGTCAGTGAACAAACATTGTCAAGATGGAGCTAACATAACTTTTGTGCCATGGAGGAAACATCTGCAAGAGCCACTTGATACTATGATTATCCTGATTTCTAGTTCACATATGCATAGCCGTGGTAACTATGGAAATAGAACTTGAAATTTGGAAGACAAGTCCATATTCTGGAAGAGTGACAGACTCCCAGATGCTTCTGTTTGGATTTCCTAAACCTCCAAGCTCCAGTTGTTAGGGTGTCCATCTTGACAGCACGGTCAAACCTGTTCCTTTTTAATGGGAATTTTGCTACAGTAACACTTTCCTTTCCCACTAGGACCTGGAATTAGAATTCACTGTTCTTAGTAGGTGGTAGCATGTCTAAATCCCATTTGAAAACCTCATCAGGACTAAGTATACCAACTTGGTGGCTTGACACTGAGATCTAGAAGGAGCTCTTACAATGGCTTCCTAAAAATTTCTTGGTGTAGTTCAAAATGCTGATTATGTCCAATAAACAATTTAAATGTTATAGCATTTGAATTCTTGAATAACCAGCTTGTCTCTTTGTGTGCTAGCACTTGTAATCCAAGATGATCCACCTTGAGTCAGGCAGAAGGAAGCTAGAAGGAGCGACTGGCACTTCCAGCTTAGAAATAAGCCAGTTTGGTCTGTGCTTAACCATAAAGGCCTACTGACACCGTACTTGTTTTACAGAAGAAGTACAGATATGGGGAAAAGTAAGGGGGTTATAAGATTGATTTAGATTTCATTCTGCATATTTAAATAGAAACAAAGATGTTATTTATTTGAAAATGTTAATAGTAGGCACGGTGGTGTTAGGTTGACAGTTGGACTTGATGATCTCAGAGGCCCTTTCCAACCTTAGTGATTCTATGAGTCTATGATTCTATGTTTTTAATGTAATGCTTCAAAGATGTTATTTCTTTCTGTCTACAAAAAGCAGTTTCTCATTCCAGTTCTATTTAAAAGGTAAGGTTGATGAGGAACATGAATGCAAGTACAAAGTATATCTGATAAGAACCTCAGTGTGAATATTTTGAAACTAATTACTTCAATATCAACTGTATGGATTTTACATTTGAGTAAAATACGATCATTATGAATGAAATATCAATTAACTTTCCTTACAAATACATGCAATATGAAAGAGTTCATCCTAATATCAAAATAATATATGTGTTATTTAAATATGAAACTCCTTTGACAAATGATACTACACCTCCCTCCAGACTTTGTAATTTTTTAATGAAAGAGTGTATCATTTAAACAAAAATGCCTTGAACCAGCCTTGTAAAATGACAGTTTGCAAGACTGTAAGTAAATGCAAGTTTAACACCTGGAGAGTATTTATTCTGTTTGGTATTGCTGTTAAGGTAGCTACACAGAGAATAAAACTCACCAAATGATTAAATTAGACATACATAATGTATATATGTATTAACTAACACCTGGGAATATAACTCATTACTCAATGCAAATCAAACCCACAAGGCAAAGGTTTGCCTATCTTTACCTTTACCTGAAGCCCTGGTCCTTATGAATGAGTTTCACCTCACCCAACTTTGGCTTCCTGGAAGTTATTCACCCACTCCAATCTACACAACCAAAGTCCTCAGGGCAATTGCCTACACATAGACATCCAGTGACATTTTACATAGGCTATCCAGGAAATGGCCATTGGATGAGCATGTCTGGCCCAGGATCTGCTCCACTGGCTATGGATGGAGCAGTGATGAACAAGTGTTTTGGGTTTGTGTGGCAAGGTTTTGGTAGCAGGGAGGCCACAGGGGTGGCAGCTTCTGCAAGAAGCTCTCCCTGTGTCTGAGAGAGCCAATACCAGCCAGCTCCAAGATGGACACGCCACTGGCCAAGGCCGAACCCATCAGCAACAATGGTAGCACCTCTCTGATAACATATTTAAGAAGGAAAAAAAAAACCCCAACCACCACAGGAGCTTTTGCAGTCAGAGAGAGGAGTGAGAAGATCTAAGAAACTCTGCAGACACCAAGGTCACTGAGGAAGGAGGGGGAGGAGATGCTCCAGGTGCTGGAGAAGAGCTTCCCATGTGGACCGTGGTGAAGACCATGCTGAGG
>VWZZ01005984.1:0-76566 GCA_013399095.1 Psophia crepitans
TTCCCTGTTCAGCCATGCCGGTGTTCTACCCCGCCAGCTCGTCCTACGACACACACAGGGACAGCCCGCTCCTGCACCTTTAAGATTTCCTCCTTGAAGTCTACAGCAAAACCCTCATTGATTTCAGCTGGGGATTTTGTTTGCATATGGCTTGTGCTAGTCATCAAAGAAATTACAGTGTCAAAGACACTTCCTTTCAAGTAGTTTGAGCATTGCCCATATTGCAAATACTGGCCTTCCACCTCACGATAGATTCTGACTTAATTCTAGAGGTTTTACATTTGCCATTTTCAGAAACATACTTTTTAAAAGAACCCTAAGAATTAATCTACCATTTGTGTATTCGTTCAGCCTTCTGTCTGTGAAAGTCTACTTGCCTTGAGAAAAGATGTGTAATGGTTTCATATGGGATATGAAATTTCTCTCATAAATGTGATATGATCTAATCATTAATGAATGCCAGAAGACGAGCTAGAAAGCTTAAAGTCTAACAACTTTTGTCTAAGTTATTCTCTCTTCTCACTTTCCATCATCTCAGACTTTCAAATAGGTCTAAAGTTTATAATTAGGTATATATTAAAAGTCCAAATCTCTTTATATTGAAGACCTATTTCTCCCTTTACATGTCTCTGCTTACATATCGTAGCATCGGAATGAGGTCAATGTTATGTAATTTGTTCCCACTTTAATGTTCAATAACAGTGTAAGAATGGCATACAGTGGTATGGGTATTACTCCAGAATCTTAATATATATAAATTAAAGTTAGGCCAATAATAATAGTAATAGTAATATTTATATATTCATTTACAGATGCCTTTATATATTTTTTTTTGCTGGCACATCTAGGGGAAGTGAATTGTAGGTGCTATCAAGTATGTAACATTTTTTTCTGGACAATAAAAATGGGAAGGATCATTTTATATTGAATCAAATATTTTGTTTGACAGAAATAGGATGATTCTTTTGATTAAGTGATTTCAATTTATATTGTTAATTTGATTGATAATAATTATTTATGTAAAAATGTTAAAATTTTGATTTAAAATATACTCAATGGATGGAAATCAGGCAGCAGAATTTTATAGAACATAGGGTTGGCATACAGTCCAAATAAGTTTGCAATTTTCCATGACTTGCTGAAGGTAAAATTTTCTGAAGTATATTAAGATATTAAACAGGTTTTTCAAAATGCTTAAATTCATAAAAGGGAGACAGATACCTGACAAGATTTTAAAGGGCATAATGGGGCTACGACACCTACTAGCAACTGTAGAGAGGGTTGTGAAGATTGCCACAACACAGGGTATCTTTTGTGCTTCTGTGCTTGATGGATAGGTATCTTTTTGCATTTTACTACAATTAATCTTTCTGTTTCATATGTATCAGCTTGTCTGCTGCTACATATTTTACCTCTTCTTTTTCTGTGTATTTTGCTTGTTTTCCAATTTCTTTCCCAACTATTTCTCATCTCCTCTTTTCTATGTGCAAAGAAAACATTACACTACATCTCCTGAGGAGACAACATATAGTAAAATGATTCACTTAGGTAAAGGTCAGCAAAATTGGCAATAATAAGTCCCCAGTTAAAACCTGCAATATTCAGACAGATTTGCAATTGGCCATGTATCTTTGACTTTGCAAGACTGTATATAATGCAGTAGCAAATTGCTAACTCGTTTCTTCTGTAAGAATAGAATCATAGAATCATTAAGGTTGGAAGAGACCTCATAGGGCAATGAAAGACATAAAATCATTGAAAGAATACATAAAGGAGCTGAAGAAATAACTTTTGAATCCAGTAAAGAAATGCATAAAGTAGAGAAAACAAATAAAACAGATTTTGCAGTTGGATTTCAGTAAGGTAATGCCATTAATACAATTCTATTTACTAAGTTTAATTATTTTACTCCCGAAAAGCTTGTACTACTTTTAAATATATACTTAAATTGTTATTCTCATTGGAAAATGCAGTCCAAATCTTCTCTTTTGTGTAAACTCAAAGCCAAATAAAATGTTTTTTTATATAGTTTTAAGACAGAATAGTCATTGCAGTATTTTAATGAAACTAGCTAAATACATAGGTGTTATAGCTTTAGTTACAGTAAATTACCAAATATGTGGACATACGTAGCAAATAATTACTTTAACAGACATATTTGTTTCTTAGTATTGTCTTTTCAGGACTCAGAAAAACATTTGAGACCCATTTAGTCATCTTCCTTTTGAATCATAAGTCAGTACTGGAAATGGAAAGACAGCTGAGGTTCTTGCCATGAAAGCCAGTGTTCAGATAAATTGAGAATTGTTGGATTTATTTTTAAAATACTGTCTAAAATTTGGTGTGGACGTATTTATTCCAAATTAAGTGAGCATAAACCCAAGATAAAAAAATATAAAATGATGCATTCAAACTATATTTAGAATAATCCTAATGTAATTCTCAGTTGCTGAATTGATTTGATCTCCTTATCATGGGGAGAAATTGGACTCTGAGATATTATCAACAGTTTCTAACTCCAATCTGATTATTGCTATAATCCTGACAGTGATTGATTCTGAGTAATTATCTCAGAAGCAGAATTAGATTAAAAAACAATATTCCAGATTATAGAAGGCTCCAGTCCATTCTTGTAATTAGTTCCATCTTAGAATGTATGATGCTATCACATTTGAATAATTTAGACTGAATTATTCGCAAGCAGCCTGTTTGCCTATACTTTAACAGGAAAACAGATAAACAGGAAACCACAATATTTTAAGAAACATTACACTGTAAATTAACAATCTTATTGCAGTAAAGTTTACTTTGCCGATGTTTTCAGTTTACCATGTAGCTCCTGAAATATTACTGGATACTAAGAAAAAGCCCAGTGCTACAATAATCAGTAATCATGCATTCATAATGATGATTTATGATTACTGATGGTGTCATTATCATCATAATTATAGGCTATGAATTAATTTTTCACAATTGGCATCTGAATAATTTTCAACGGTAGGCTTTTCCTTTGTGAGAAGCATTATTTGCAGATAATGGCCATAAAGAATGGACTCATGAGAATGAACCCAAACAAAAACTCCTCCACATTTCAAGTTCGTGAGCAATGTTCAGCTATTGTTTTCTTTCTGATGACCTGGACCAAAAAGTGATGAAGCTTCATTGTGCTAAGCACTTTAAAGTCTACACAGAATGAATGATCTCTGTCCAAAGCGCAATAGTAACAGGATCTTAACAGAAAATAAAGAAGAATATGTGTCTTACGTATTGTAATTTATGGAAACTGATGTCCCCCGTTTTTTTCTCCCTTCCTGTCTTCCTTTCTCTCATTATGATTAATTAGAGGAGTGGACTCAAAATATTCTATAGGCCAAACTCATTTTGAAGATCATGATTCCTGTGGCTTCCTTGGAGCCAAAGGTGATGTGTTCCAGGCCTTCTCTTTCCATCAGGCACCTTGGGATTTGGGAATAGGTATTTTGTTCTCCAGGCCCATGCTGTTGGGCTGGTGTGACAGAGTTTTGACAGAGACATAACAAGAAAAGTTGTTTCAGGGTTGTTTCCAGCCAAATCCAGACAGTTGTTGACTCAGAAAGGAAAGAAGGAATTCAGTGGTGAAAGAGGCAGAGACAATCCATCACTGCATCATATATAGAAAACTCTTATGATTCACAATATCCCAGGCTTTGGTCCTGGGCAGATTTCAGTCTCTCATCCATTTGTTCTCATGTAAAGCTCAAGCATATGTTGTAAAGGAGAATGATGTGGGAAGGGAAATAATTGTTGATGAAGTTCGAAGGAAGAGAAGTTGGACAATTAAGGAGTTAAGCAAATGGACAGAGAACTGAAAAGTCGAGCTTAACAGACTAAAACTTTTGACCTTTTAACCTTTATGCAGATGTTTTTATGAAGGTGTCTCTTAAAATGACGACAACTTGTGATACCTGTTATTTTAGAGTATTAAATGTACCTACAGTAAAATAATTTTGGATAACTGATGGTATCAGTAATTAATTGCAAATACAGGTGCCTTGAAGGGAGGACTTGCACTAAAAGTAATGGTAAACAAAAATGAATATAATTAACTGTTAATTTTAGTTTGTTACTATTGTTCTGATGCCTAAGCATGGCACAAAATTTAAAAGTAGAAAAGATATGGCCTCTCTGAAAAGGACAAGATTAGTGAACATTCAATTTGGATACATGCAGTCTAAGGACAGTCCCTTATTTTGCTAATGAGATATAAAAACTGTGTTCACTGTGCTCTCTATCACTGGTAAACAAACAATGTAATGCCAACTCATAACAGATGATGAAAACAGTAATCTGTTATAAATCATGGGAAAAAAATCAGTGCTTTTCTTGTACCTCTGGTCTGTCCGCAAGGATTATGTATACTTTGTCCTTTACTAAAGATGCTGATCTGTTCTTGTTTCTTGAAAATTCTTTGGCATACAAATACACTGATATATTTAGGATAGGCACATGAAAGCAGTAGATAAGGTTACTGGAATAGCTCTGTCATGAAACTCCAGATATAAATCTCCAGAACATGAGTAGTTGTGCATTTGAACCTTCCCTTCTATTTCTGTTATGCACTAAAAAGTTTTCTTTCTAAGTATAGTAACATATTTTCTTTTTCTACAGCACTTCAAAATGAACAAGTAGAATTCATTACAGCAAATACACTGACTCAGCACTAATAGTATTCTGGATGCAAAAAAAAAATAACGTTGTGGGTCATGGACTGAACTAGTGCAACTTCTTTGAGCTTCTTTGACATTGTTGAATGACAAAATCTAGGAGCTGAAAGTTTGGATTTTTTAATCACTTGCATCCTGATGACCTCTGAAGTTTTACTCTCTTCACTGTCACTTTAGTTTTGTCACTCTGTTTTAATCAACAGCATTAAATGTATTTCAATTATAACTACATCAAGAACAATTTTTGTATTAATAATATTGGTTAGATACAAGAGTAGAAGGCATAGAGAATACCAGCCCTTAGAATAGCTGATTTTTAAGGCTTTAGCTTAAAGGATATTTCTAGTTGAAAATTTACACCTAATTCATTTATGTGGTTCTTAAGACTGATTTTGACAGTGTTGGTTATGTCAAGCTCCACTTAAACACTGCCTGTGGGTAAACAGAATTTGCTGCAGATGATATTTTAATACAAAGCTGACTTTGTTATTGAAGCCTTTAGCAGTGAAAATACTGCAGAAACTTGCAAACAGCAACTGAGGACACAGGTAAGCACAGCTTCCCAAGCTATTAAGTGATTGTATAGATCAGCCAGGTCTGCCATTCTAAGGTATTCTGCTGATGGTTATGGACTTCCAATCCAATTAAGCTGCTTGTTTTATTTTACAAAAGCACTAGATTTAAAGAGTAAAGGAAAGAAAGAGTTGGGGCTGTGCCCTAGAAACCATCATTATAATTGTTGAGAGTGCGTTGTATTTATAATTATACAAGGCAATCTGTAACTGTTGGAGCATGATTCAGAGCTTACTTTTGGACTGTAGCAGAGCTGTTTAACCATTTAACACTGAGAAGCACACAAAGGCTAGATTTGTGGTCTTCCAGCCTGATAACAGCAAGTATGATTTGTTTTTACACTTCCAATGGGGTTTGATACAGTTTTGATCTCACCTGTTGATTTGAGCTTCAGTGGTTACAGAGAGAGAACTGATCGCAGCTACTCGTGCTTTTGAATGAACTAATGAGTAATGACAAAGTCCATTGAGTATGTTTGTCATCTAGCAATGCAGAGGTTGGGACATACGGCTCAAATGGACAGTGCTTCAGTATTCAAGCTATATGCTGAACTAGAATGTGGAAAGAGTCTTGTTGCCCATGCTAGTCTATCAAGGAAATCCTAAAGTTATTTGTAAACTTTTGAAATCTTTTATCTGCAAACAGAGAAATTTGAAGAAAACCTTGTGACAAAACGTCATTGCCACACTTTGATCTGAAAAGCAACCTGTTCACCTAGCATAACCAATATTAAAACCATGTCTATTAAGATTTTCTTCCTCAGTTTTGAAGGTCATTGACAAAAAAGAACTGCTTACATAAAAATCATAACTATCAGATACCTGTGAACTGGATTGCTCCTCTGAATCCTTCAAAAGTGCCACACTATTTTTTGGGTGACATTCTCACACAGTAACTAAGTTTCGTACTTCTGTGCTTTTGGCCTTGGTGCAGACTGTATGAACCTTCGGCCTAGGTTCCGCAGTGAGTTGATGCAGAACCTCATCACTGAGTGGGTGATGAAAGACTGAGAATATATAAAAAAGCTTTCCTTCCCCCCTCTGCACATGCTGGGATGAACAGCTGAGTTGTCATGTATGCTGCAGCCCACTTATTGCTAACACTGGCCACCAACAAAGTACAGCTAATTTTCTGGAGGAAAGCAATTGATCAGTAATGACTTATGGTGCAGAGATGTGTTTGTGCCACAGTGACGCCCAGTGTTTCTCCTGAGGTGATACCTTTATTGTAATTTTCTTAGCTGTATGCATTGTCACTAGCTCCAGGCTGCTCCTGAAGATACAGACCAACCCCTGTTCATTCGTTTCTCACGTGCAGGGCTCAGCTGCAGCAGGTACCTTTCTCCAAGGAAGAATGCCATCTCTTTCTCTCTAGAATTGAATGACAGGCTAGCAGTTTAACTGCAAATTTCCAGGAGAGAAATACTTTTCAGATTCTAAGCTGCTTTTAAAAAACCCTATTCTTCTAGTATTTGAGTATAAAAATCTATATAGCTCTTATTTTCTGTTATTTAAGAGTATAGGAATCTACATAACTCGTTTCCTATATTTACTCTTTTCTTGCATTCTTTCTAACAGGAAGGTTTCCTTACATCATTAAAGCAAATAAAGAACTCCTCTAATTGGTAAGCTTCCTTCTACTGCCCTGAAACACTTTGAAATGGCTAACTTCCCACTCCTTTTCAAATTTGCCGTTCCCAGAAAAAAATACAAGCCTGTTCAGGATGTTTATTGTTAGTGAATATCAAACCAAACACCTGTAACAACTGCCAAATTGTCTATTCTTTTATGTTGTTGAGTGCATAAAAACAATACTGAGATAACTCTTTCAATATTAAACCAGTATATTCTGGTTTCTCCAAAGGACAAAAAGACATGATTTTCTTACATGGATTACTTTTCCCCGTCCCTTACTCATAACAACACATACCCTTTGACCATCAGTATCACTAATACCACAGCCTAAATCTCTTTGTAAGTAAATCTCTATCTGTTTATAAAATAGTTCTCTTACCTTTGTTAACTCATCTTTATTGTAACTAAACCTAATTCACTGTCTTCTAGAGGATTTATTTTTGCTAGCATTAAGGGAATACCATTTGAAAGATTTCCTTTGGAAAACAAAGAAACTATAAAATCTAAGTATTTAAATCTGGTTATTATTTGGTTTTGTAATTTAATTTTAGCAAATGCTGAGTGTAGACATACAACACTTTCCTCCATTTTCAAAGCCAGTCATACAAAAGAGAGCTGAACAAAAAGGAGCCCTCCACATGCATCACAATTCTTTTCTTGCTGCAACCATTTCTGATATGCTTAGGTGATACATCCATCCTCATTAACTACTGTTCTTCTTTATGGGCAGACTATCTTGAGCAATCAACCATACTAGATCTTACACAGGATAAAAAATAATTTGGCTTTGTTGCTTCTGCATGATTTCTTGTTTCTTCTTTCAATTAATACCATCTTTTTCAAATCATTAGAGACTTCATATTTAATTTCCTGTGTGTTCATATATGTCAGAATATGTTAAATTACATTTTGTATACATAAAATAGTTCAGTTACAATACATACATAGAGAGTAAGATATGTTCTTGTCTACTTAATCTAGATGCCCAACCAAATATTTTTACACAACGTTCCATAAAACGTAAGTATTCTATAATAAAAAACTAAATACATTATTAATACTAAAAATATTAATATTAAAATATCACCTTGACAGAATAAACATTTTTCTATAATGGATATAAATTATATATAAATAAAGATGTCTCTTTTTTTTTCTGCAATACTCTGTGTGTGTGTGTGTGTGTGTTATTTAGCAGCAAAATTCAGGAACAAAGGTCAAGAAGCTACAGACTTCAATGAACACCTGATAATCAGTTATGATGAATCACAAAGGCAAAACTGAATTATAGTACCTACGGCTACCGAAGAAAAGGAGTTCTCAGGAAATCTGAGGATATCTACACAAGCACATGTGTAGAAATAGAAACATTAGCATCACACATGCTCAGGTATTTTGAGTTAATTAAAGATTCATTTTTAATGTATTTAAGGTAATTTACTTGCAGTCTCATCACCATTATTATAAGTCATTATACTTCCGTGCCTGGATACTCGACATGGCTAAACAGAACTGTCAGCAAACATGCAAACAAATCAACATCTGAATACGACAAACTTCAAGCAAAGGTGCACTACTCTTTGACACATATATATGTATTTATTATTTATTTCCAAACCCAGAGCCACTTGCAATACATTTCAGTTCTTTTTTCTGCCATCTATAATTTTCCTAAAACTAAGCTTAATTCTCCTACACCTGTTTTCTTCTTTGTATGAGCATTCTTATTGCTTCTGATATTTTGAGGAAGTATCTTTCTTCTGCTTTTTGTATTTTGGGCATTGGAGTAGAAAATGGCTTTCAGTTTTGATCTCTAGTGTGTCGCATCAATTGCAGAGTAAGTCTTCCATAGGTTTACAGCGCATTTTATATCATTCCTGGTGTCCATTTCTAATCTGTGGTAACAGACTCTGTATTTCACTAGGGCAAAACATCTACATATATAAAAAACATCACTATAGAATATTTGTCTGCAGATTTCTCTTCACTCTCAAAATCCAGGCTTTTAGTGAAGAAAGCAGAATGCATAGGAAAAAGGGTATGCTTCTGCCTATGTATAGTTGCATAGGTCATATCAAATTAATCTTTTGGCATACACATGGATTTTAAATGTGGCTGGGTTTTACCTACAATCTTTTCTTCAACTTGCTTGAATGTCTAATTAGGATTCACATCAGGAAAGTTGTATGATTTGTCCATTTTTAATATGCTCGTTTTAAAAAGTACAAAACTATGTCAAGGGACTGTTTATGTCCATTTTTGTTCAGCAAAGTGTTTTTGCCTATTGCTACTGATATGCTGCTTCTGAAGAATACAGTATAGAGATACCTCTAGTGAGCCATTTTTAAGTTAATTAGCATGGCCCTGGGAGCTGTCTAGGCATGGTAGCAGGGAGCACCACAGAGGCTAAATTACCCTTCTTCTCAGGCATTTTTTCAGTAGATTAGGCTTCACTTCAACTGAACTTTGTGCTATTGCAGCTACACTTCTTCAGCATGTCTGAGTAAGCCAGTGAAAATCTAGTTCAGATTTCTGTAGTTTGTAATGTAGAGATGCTGAAAATTCCACCAACTAGCTCCTAGTCACTGATAAGTCTCTAATTCTACTTAAGTTTTATTCTGAAAATTTTGTTAAAGAAATGAACAAAAGCAAATACTACCACTAAATTACTGTTAAACATCTTGTAAGTTGCATCTTGTGAAAACTCTCACATTGATTAACTTCAAACATCGGTGGACCAGATGATATCAGGAACAGATATATCCTGTTTGAATATACATCCATATGTTTGAAAGGAACAGATTCTAGTAATAAATGAGAAGTTAAGAATTTCTCCTGCACAGGTACATTCCCTGTTGATGTAAAGCTCATACAAGACAGTGTCCTGCTCTGTTTTCTCTGTTCTTCACCCAAGCCATGCCACAGATGTAAATGAGGAAGGAGTGTGGGAAATCATATGCAAGCCAATGAATTTGTGTGGTTCTTATACTAAATACTTAGATTTTCATTTGAAATGAAATTACATAAACTATAGTTATTTTATGTGATCTGTTACGACAAATTTGGCTTTGGTTAAGGTATGTAAAAATTCCTAGTGTATTGCTGCTCTTCTGTAAGTAATGATGTTGGCCATGATCCAGCCTTTAATGTTTTCTCTTGGGCTTAATAAACTCATAAAAATACCCACTAAAGGACTCTAATTTGTTTTCTAACTCTTTCTAGTGATTTTGGACTCAAATGCATACAGTCCGATCTTAGAGTGTTAGCATTGTGCAAGTTTCAAACCTTTTAATAATCATTAACTCTGTTATCAAGATACTTTCTAATTTCTTCTCTTTTGTCCTGGTAAATCTAATTTCTGATGTAGGCAAATGTTCATTGATTTCATTTGTACAGGTTGTGCTTAAGTAATTGTTTAACATCCTTTCTATTTTCTTATCCTGTGTGTCTCTAATTCTGTGCTAATCACCCTTCTGAAGGTGACTTTTCCTCCTTTACCAATTCACAAAAGTGGACAGGATACTCTTAGTCCTTTATGTGAGAGCGCCTTCACAGAACCATTCTTTATTATACCTCCTTTTATGGGAGATCTCTTTATTTTTATGTGTAACTTTCTGTTCCCATGCAATTTCCTGAAATTGCCCCACTGAAATATTCAGATATAAATATTAATCATGTGTTTTTCAAGGCAAGAGAAGCATTAATTCAAATCATGGTTATAAATGTTTCAGAAACTATCCTGGGAATAGAGTATGAAGAAAGCCTTATGGCCTCCTACACGATTCCTGGATTCTGTGTTAGTATTTGCCAGCAACTTAACATTTGTTGATCACTTCTTTTAACTTCACATTGGATGGTTCTGACGAATTAAACATGAAAATATACGATAGAATAGCCTAGCTGCATTTATTTTATGGCAATCAGTTAACTTGACTCTGTCACAACATTTTAAGTTTTCAGGGATTTTTGTACCTGTGCTAGATAAGCTTAGGTTAGAAACTGAAAGGCCAAAGCTGACTCCAGGTTCCAATAGACAGCTCTTGTTGTGGGGCAACAACTGAGGTATTTGACAACAAAGAGAAATGGCAGAGAATATATATTTACGAAATAATAACATTACCAGTGAGGTTAGTGTGAAGCAGTTAACAACGGAAGAATTAGCACCACTGGTATTTATATCACCATCTCCAGGTTTCAGTGTTACCTTCTTCCTGAAGTGAATGGAACATTTCATATCGATCAACCTTGATTGGCATTTCTACTTGGTAACTTTTTACACTCTGTTCTTGTTTGAAAAGATACCTTTCCAGTCATAAAGATCTTAAATAATTTTAAACAGACATAAAAACAAAGAAAACACCCAAATTAGTTTTGGTTTATGATGACACAATTCTAGACTATTTTTATTATTAACTTTATGGTGGTCACAAGATGAAATGGCTATTTTCCTTTTGCCTTTTACTTTTATTTTTTATCCTTCATCTAAAAAAAGTGATTTGAATTTTTCCTTTATAAGTAGTTTTGAACTGGTTTATTGATGGATATTTGCATTTATCACAGAAATTGTTATTGTAATGAACTCTGATGCATCTTTGTTACATTCTCACTAGAAAGTCTAATAAACTAATGAGTTTTTTAATAAACATGTCTTTGTGAAATGAGATAAAACAGTAGGGAAAAGAATTTGTGTTGTCTTTTCCCAGGGCTCTGTGTTTTACATCTCAGTAAATTCAGTATCCAGAAAAAGATTTTCAGAAATACCAGTTTTCCACTCTGTTCTATTACATACATTTGCCTGACACAATTACTCACACGTGTTGTTTCTCAAACATTCTTTTGATATATGTTCTCTTCAGCAGGTGATAAGACTTCATAATAAAAAAAAAATAAACTCTTAGGTAAAAAATATAAACCAAAGATGTTTAGGGTCTCAGAGTCCTTCTCTTCCGATCACAGAAATTCTGGAAATATTATTTCTTTAAGAATTATAATATAATAGTGCAGCAAGGGTAGGATAAATACACAACTCCTCATATTTTACTCTGAAGTGTTTCGTAGATGAGCAGAAGGCTGCCTGCAGAAGATAGTGGGAGCTAAGGATCCAGTCCTGTAAAGTAATGAGCGCTACTAGACTTGATCTTTGCTAAAAAATGGTCCTATTTTGGGGGTTCTTGTAAACAAATTGAATCAAGATAGATATCAGATGAATGCATTCCTTTGCCATTATGGGTGGCATTTGAAAGCATATGTCATGCTCACTGGAATCTTTTCTAATGAAGCATGAAAAAGGGCTATTTCTGGAATAAGAAGGTATATATTTGATAAAGCCAGAGTACCCTATGGAAACCTTTTGATGACCTCTCAGTGAGCCATAGGCCAATCTTTGCATTATCCTACATGGTTTTTGTCTGATATCTTCCTGGTCCCCATTGCATCCAGCATGCAGGGTTGAAGTGGCCTCACTCTGTGGACTCCCTTTGGTGTCTGAGTGAAAAATAAAAATTTCTGAGTGAAATAAAAAATAAGAACCTGAAACATGCTGAAGGAAGGACTGGGAAGTTTGGGAGGTTTGAGTCAGGGATGGCTGGGGCTCCTAGGCTCCCTGCCTTCTGCTTTGTAGTCACTGAGTCCCAGAGAACTACATTTTGAGTTACTATTGAGGACCTGGCATGTCTCTCTGAATGAGGGTACCATGTGCTGCTGCTAGGTCCCA
Organism: Psophia crepitans; assembly: GCA_013399095.1. Lineage (NCBI taxonomy): Eukaryota > Metazoa > Chordata > Aves > Gruiformes > Psophiidae > Psophia > Psophia crepitans. Next base: position 12,624 of record VWZZ01005984.1, read on the forward strand.
TGACTCCCCAGTGGAAGATTCCCACAAGACTAGGAGACTATTTTAACTCCTGTGGAACCCATTTGATGGCCCAGGATTTTGGGTTTTTTGGGAAAAAAAATATCAGAATCAGTTTCTCTGAATTTAAAAAAAAAGTTCACTTTGAACAGAAAACTGTGAAATTGTTTTCAGTCTCAGTTGAAGTGAAAGATTTGTTTGAAAAGTTGGAATTTATTCTAAAGTGAAAATGTAATATTCTGGTCCACTCTATCCATAACTGTAGCTATTCTGTTTTTAATTTGGCACTGCCCCAAGTCATACACTTATATTACTGAAGCAATTATCTGTCCTCGGTGAAACAACTCAGCCTGGGAATAACCCTGTAAAGTTACATTGTGCATACACTATGGTATAGTTCTGCGAACTACTGTCTGTTTCCCTGCTCCTTCTTGTAGATACCCTTTGATATTTTGGGTCTATGTAGGGGAAGAATGACTGAGTAGTTACTGCTCCCTGCATTTTACTCTTTGTTTGAGCCACATGAGCTACACCTGCTATGCCTTCTTGATATCTTGGTGACTTAATGCAGCTTTTCATCTCTCCTGCCATGAGGTCCATTGATAAAACCCGAATAAGAGTTCTGTGCCATGTAAGGAGCACATACTGGTGACAAGAAAGGAGATTTTATAATATCTCAAGGGACTGATACTAATTCCTTTCCTGATGGCTCTCAAACCGTCCACAAGAAGGAGTGGTTCCTGCTCCTTATGTAGGTAAAACATAACCCCATAAAATCTTACAGAAGTTCTGAATCTTCCAGAACTCAAAGCAAAAAGGTATATCCAAATAAAACTGTGATTAAGAAAAGACAAGAAGTAGCGATTACAAGGAGGATTTTTTCCCATGACTTTAAGGTTAATGTTTCTCCCACTGTAAGGAAAAAAAATGCTCTTTAAATAATTTGATTTTTTTTAATTTTCTTTCTTTTTAAATTGCCTGATGATTAATTACTTTTTGTTCTGGGCATTTATTAGACCTCGGTTCACATGACTCCGTACTGAAAAGGAGACCTGAAGCTGACTGTAAGCTAGGTCTGGACACCTCAGACCTAGTACAGAGTAAGTTGAATGTGCTTGGCAGCTCTGATATAGTGGATTAACAGAACGTTTTGCAGACCAGACTCACTGCACATGCAATGCAGACGCTTCCGACTGTGCAGGGTAACATAGCAGGCACAAAACTTTAAACCTCTAGGTGACATACCAGACATGTAACTTTAAGCCTCTGCTGATATCTAGTAGTCTTCTAGGTTGTTTACTTCCTAAAGCTACCTGGGAAGCACAGAATATCCCAGGACTGTTAAAACGATCCTAATGCTACCCATGTATCTTTTTATAAGTAGTATTACCTACTTCTAGCACACACCCAATAGATGGCATAAAAGCTGTCTATGGAAGAGTCAAAAACATAAAGCAGGCAACTTTCAGAAGATGTTAGATATTAGAGTTGTACCTTCAGAAAACTCACAAGAAATAAGAAAGATTTTGGTTTGCTTTGTTTGCTGGTAGTGAAACGTTTGATTTGTTTGATTGTGTTTTGGGTGGGTAGTGAAGCCATTTCCCAAGCAGGAATTACTTCCAGTTTATTGTTGCCATTTCAATTAAACCTTAGTTGAATTGAGTTGTCAGTAAAATTGGCTGGGGTTTTTTTTTTAATTCACCTCTGGACTGCTAAATGTTATTGCCTCAAACACAATATGCTTTGGCTACTGTTGGGTGCCTATAGCTAAGATACATAAACAGAATGGACCAAGGTCATCTCTGGTGTAATTTACTGGAATTCAGCACTGTCACACCAGGAGTGAGTTTGGCTCAATGTTTTGGCATTAGCAGTAAAGGTCATTCCTGCAGTTTGCCCTCGCTATAGAAAGTGTGATCAAAAAGTTTTGCATTTTATTTCTCTTTTGATGGTCACATTAAATCTTATTACACTGTTGGTACTTACCTCACTGGAGTGTCTGTGGGTTTTCTTTATAGGCAAAGCTTTCATCCCTGGACGTCCATAAATAACTCTATTCACCACACTTTCTCCTGCAGCATTTGAGTTATGTTTCAGAGCTGAGACAAGTGTTAGTTTGCATGTTCTGCAGATGGATTTCTGCTTCATTTGTGTCTTTTTCAGAGAGGTTGCCTATTAAGAAGGGCTTTCGAGCCCCAGATCCTCCATTCCAATCAGCTCCATCTGTATGTTCTTCCCTGCACCATGCCTTTGATGGGGCACTTATCCAACTTTTCTGATTAAAGTGGTTTCACTACTGTAGATACAGAGCTCTTGAAAGCAGAGGCTGCTGCTGAAAATTCTCTTTAAAAAATTGTTTCTGAAACAAATGCCACAATAAAAAGAGAAAAAGTGCTAACTGTATATTTTTTCAATAAAAGGGTTAGTATTTATGTACTTGGGGAAGTTATGACTCAGTTGTATATTATTCAGGACTTCATTTGTGTAAGTTACTTTCTGATTAGTTATTGATTATAATCAGAACCCTTGGAGCTAAATGTGCAATATAGCTAATAAGCAGATCTTCTGCAGATGAAGAGGATCCTTAAATATAATTTTGGTGCACTTTACACTTTCTATTTATTGAACTTTGTCACAAATGGCAAATTGCAGCAGGCCATTGAAACTAGAGTGCTAGCAGAAGATTTGCAGTATTTCTGTAAGCAGGGAAACAACAAAGTCTTAAAAAAAAAGGTCTTGTTTTTCAGTCTATGAAGTCAAAGCAAGAAAAAGCATTTCAAAATATCCCTTCGTATCTAACAGTTTGATGCAGGCTGGTTAAATCTGTTTCACTGACTAAGACTCTTCTAATGGGTTACTGCCTCATCAGCTTGCACAGGCTGGTGTGGGTGGCAGGATCGGACAGGGGAAGAAAGCTCATGTAGGTGCACTGACAGCAGTATCACCTAGGAGGGTCCCTGGTCAAAGCGTATTTCCCAGCTTCACAGTGATGTTGTTATTCTTCCCCATCAAGCCCCCTGGGCCCACCAGTAGACTAGAAGCCCCAGGTATTTGTCCAGTGTGCATGCCTTCTTCAGTGCGGGGAGAAAAGTGACTTGAGAGCACTGGTCTGGACACTTTAAAAGCCTTCTACTTGACGGGCAACGGCACAAAAAAAGAAGAGGAGTAGTGCAAGGTACAAAGGATTAGTGTTGCCTAGCCCCAGCAGCCTGTGGGAAAACAGAAGGGTGCTGTGGAACTGGTCACAGAGTGAAACGTGCTCCTTTGATCCAGGCAGCATATCTGGCTGCTTTTTAGATGTCTTTTCATGCTTAGTACATATTCACTGATGGCAGACATGAAGGTAAAAAATACGTACGGAATCTGTTAAAAGGGTCCTCTGAAGTTAATGAGAGTCTGTCAATGTGTTTTGGCTTAAGACATTCTGTATCAGTGAGTTAGAAATCTGTTTGCTACCACGTGTTTTGTCAGTAAAATTATGCTAGGTTATGAGAAATATATAAATATTTATAAAGTAATCTCTCTCATGAGATAAAATAGCATTAATATTCACTGTAAATAGGAATCCTACGGACAAGATTAGATAAAACTTTGGCAAAAGCAAACTTCTTGTCTAAAGAAGTAAATGGAAATCAAATCCAAGGCAAAATTTTTACTGTTAATAGGAGCTCCAGAATGTTTAATTTCAATCAAAATTTATCAAAATCCTCTTTTTGGAAGTATATAATCTTTTTGCTGCTTTTAATTTGCATTTTGAATCAATTGAAGCGTGGAAAGTGAAATAGTAAAAATTGCAGCATAGTACATAACACAAATAGTGAATCTGTAAATGAATATGAATTTATTTCAGGGAGAAACTGAGTCTCCTTGAAATGATATATTCTTTGATGAATCTTGTCCAAACTTTTTAGCTTGTACTGAAAAAAACCCTCCCACATTCAGTGGTTAAATATAGCTCAAAAGTTAAAATAAAATGTGTTTACTTGCCTTGTTAATAAAAAAAAAGCCTAATACTGTGACAAAAGCATATGAAGCTCTAATACAAACTCTACCAAGACTCCCATGCTGGAAGATTCTCAGATGACATTTTTTAGCACTTGATTCATCTCTGTTATTTGATTCAAAATTCATAGCATGTCTTCCCTGCATCTTAGTTATGAAATTGTTTGATGACAGTCATAAACCCCTGACTACTAGATACAGTATCTGCAAAAGCTTTTGAAATTAACTTTTGAACACACAAGAAGAGAAGAAATTTATAAGGTAGATGAAGAAATTATTTTATTCACTAAAAAACTTGAAACATCAAAACTATGTAGGCTTTAGCTATCCTGATCAAAAGAAAAGGGGCCATGGTGTAATGGAAAAACAGGGTAAAATTATGTAAAAATTGTAAAAAATGTCTGATAAATCAGATTCATATGTCACAGTGCCAAACTATGGAAGAATTGAAGTATCTCTGTGCTGTGGATCTGGCTCTTGTGTTCGTACTCCTCTGCAGAACTCATAAGGCACTAACAAGTCACCCCAGATGACGAGTCCCAGACTAGATGATCATTCCACCTTCTCATTCTGGAAAGTGCTTGCCTCAGACTGCCCATGCAATTAAAATAAATGAGAGCTTTGGGATTTTAACTGTTATTACACTATGTGGACTCTTCTGTTTTGTATGAGGTGGAGAAATCATGAATGCAAAGAAAAAAGTTTTCTAAAAGCTTCAATTTAATTTCTATCTGTTCTTTATATGAGCCCATTTATTGGATTTAGAAGGGGGTCTCATTAAATGATTTGAAGCTGAGTTAGTGCTTTACAGTTTCTTTTAACTTTCTGAAATCTTGATATCTCGTTTCATCGTGTTACACATTTTAATTCTAGCAGAGGTAAACCTAGACAACATTCACAAGTATATAATAATTGATGGAGTGTATAAGGTGAAATACATATCCTTCACATTCATGGATTCACTGGTTAGGATTCTATGACAAAGCAAAAAGTCTTTTCCATGAATGCAGTAATTTAAATTGCCAAATGCTCTTGAGTTGATTCCACTTACACATTCATAGTTTAATGACTTTTCCCTATTATCCCTGGGCTGGTTCTTAGTTTCAGGATGAATGATTTGTAGGCTGATTATCTGTATCTCTACCAGAACATGTTATCTATTTTCTGTTCTCTCTTTTTAATTGAAGCATTTTCAGTACACACGCTAGGGCTGACAAAGTATGACTGGATGGTTAGGTGGTATCTGAGTCTGATATCAGACCATCAGATCACCTCAAAGCCATTGGTACAGTGGATGCAGTTAACATTCTCTTGCTCTGTGTATGTGTATGTTATGCAATGTAATGGATGGAGAGTTGCCTGTATATATTTAAAATTTAAAATATTTCAGAGCTATAAAATCCTAGTCCTAGAAAATAATATTTTTACAATAAATTTATCTTTTTGAATGAATTTCTTTAACCTCTGCTTGAAAGGGATTGAAATAGGCAAAAGTCTGGACATTTGGAAATATAACAATGTGTATGCTGTTATGAGGTGAAACAGAGAACTACCCAAAATTCTCCTTAAGTATTACTAGCTTGTAGTCTGTTTTAACAATACTATGTATAAAAACCCCACCACCACCACACCCCCCAAAAAAACCAACAAAGAAACAAACAAACAAAAAAACCCCCAAACTGAACCCTCAAACATCTGAAATTTTCCCTGACAACACAGTTGTAAATCTGTGCCCAGACTGCATTTTGTAGTGTCAAGGATGGTAAGTATAACAATACAACAGTGTGAGCTAAGAGACCTATCAGTGATTTTAACTTTTTACTAAATAATATTTCCCCTTATAGTAAACAGAAAGAGAAACTATGTTCATATTATCTATGAAAAATATACATGACTACATTTGTTGTAATCCTTACATTTTTTCTATTAACTGGCACCCATGAATAGCAGGGATACTGGATCTTTCATCCTGCTTTCAAACTGAGCACACAAATCTTCCTTAGACGATGTGGGTTTAGCCACTTCTCCTCACACTGATCAGTAAATGGTTTTATTGTAGGAAAAATGATATTTTGGAGGGCACTAGAGTGTGGAATGTTGTGAGGAAATGCATGACGTCATGGTGAACATCTAAGGTAAGAAGTTCTTTGGGCCTGGCTGTGAAAAATACACTGAAATCTGTTGGTGTATTCATGACAATGCTTAGTTCTGAGACTCTATACACTGTGAAAATTTCCTTTAGTAAACTCAGGGAAGGCAATTTCCTTACCAGGCTTGTCTTCACTCAGCACAGAAAAATGTATCCCATTCTCTTTTTTCTGGAAAACATATCATGTACTGTACATACATCTTTCTTTCAGACATACATGTGTGTTAACAGTAGAGCACTGCCAGGATGCTAATTGCAAATTCACTCTACAGGTAACATGTTTTAAAACCCCAGTAACTCTGATAAATTAGAATAGTTTTTGGCAGACTAGTAAAAGTCAAAGCTGTATCTCCATGACAAATTTGGAGTGTCTATCTTTTCTCTAATACGAAAGGTGTATATTTTTCCTCATCCAATCTTAAAAGCGGCAACTGACTGACTGAAAGACGGTGGTCAACCGTACCTAGTTTTTGCTTGGAAAGGAGTAGCATTGTCATGGACAGTTGAAGATAAACTCTTAAGAAGGGGAACATCAGTTTATGAAAATGTAAGTAAGGATACTCTGCAATAAAATTTTTGGTGCTATGCTCAAATGCTCTGATTTACATTTCCTTAATGTGAGAAAGATTCTTGCAAAATAATGTGCAGCACTAAATAAAATCTCAACATTTAAAAACTCTTAACTGAGACAGTATGACAAGTGTCTGAAGTGATTTTTATACAGTTTCAGTCCTTTTATCCTGGAATTCAGATAATTTTGTGACATGTCACACAATTTAGAAAAAAAAACCACAAAACACCAAAACCCAAAGAAACCCAAAACAGATAAAAGGATAAAACAAACCAGAGGAGCACTAATCTTGTCTAAGGTCACAGTACATATTCTCTTTCCATCAAGTATACACACCAGGTTCAAAGTCAGCATGGATTATAGAAAAGTGCAGGAAATTATAAGATGTAAAAGCAGAAGCTGCGGCTAGCAAAAATAAAATTAATTAGAAAAGGTAGATGTAAACAATAACAAGGTAAAGCAAGAAGATCTTGAAAAACAGCTTCCTTAAATCTTCGTCAAACAAAGAAGAAAAAAAAAAAAGGAAAAAAGCTGGCAGCCTGCCAGGGAATCTGTAGAACTTATATACAGATCAAGATCTAAAATGAGTTCTCAAGGAGTTTGAGGACACCACAGAAAACCAAAATGAATTATTTGACTCACTGCTCAGTTTAGAGGAGCTTATGACAATCTAGACCTATACTCCAAGGGGGATAGGACAGATGAACTATCTCAGCTTGTGGTACCATCAGTTAAAGTTTTAGAAGGAACTGATGTAATGAGTATTAATATCTCCATGACTAGACATTTTTTGCCTCAAATTTCTGAAGAAATCACTGTATGAAACTGCCAAAATGTGAGTCGTGGTTTTTAATTTATCTACTGAATCAGCCTTCGCACTAGAAAAGAAGGAAAACACTAAAAGGTTTCAAGAGAAAATGTAGAGAACTGCAGACTAATGAACCCGAAGTTTGTAATGGACGAATTGGCTGAAACTACAGTAAATAATAGGTTAGTAGACACCTCATATAATGATAAAGAATCAGATGTCTTTTTTCTAGAGGGAAACCACATTTGTTAATCTACTAGAGTTCTTTGAGGAACCATAAAACACATGACAACATATTTGGGTTTATTCATGTTCAGAAATCTTTCAACATATTTCACAGGAAGGAATCTTAACCAGCCATGGAGGAAAAGGAGCGCTCCAAGGGATTAAACGAAATATAAGAAAGAGGATCTTCATTTACTTTGGAGAAAGGAGGATATTAGTGAAATCCCAAAAAGAGAAGTTCTGGATCAAGTTGTATTAATGACATTCGTAAGTGAACTGAAAAATGAAAAGGATAATGATGAATTTTCTGATAATGCAGTGTCTTCAGGTGTACATCATTAACATTTAAAAGATTAAGGTCTATGTAGCATTATGGGAGATTTTTTTTTTCTTTTTATTAATAAATGCAGAGCAATCACCCTGAGGAAACAGAGTCCTGAACATGTATGAAGGATGGTGGACTCTATCTGGTGCTAAAGAAATCTTAGACTGCATCTGAATTGTTCATCCAAACAACTATGTATTAGAGTTTACAAAGAAAATGACAGACAATGGAACGGAAATCTTTGTACCCAAGCAAATTAGTGATGAACTACTATCATGAATATTACACACCATTTCAGACAATCCCCTCTCAAAAGCAATACAATTGGATTTGATAAGTTATAGGGAAGCGTAACCTGAATATTTAGTTATTTAATGACATTGGTATAAGAAGTGATGAAGTAGATTAGAAATCATCTTGAAAAAGAGACATGATGAGGAGGGTATTTGATAGAATATTTATCATGATATACTTCATTATGTTTTGAATACTTTATCAAAGGATGTTTGGATGCCAAAAGAATAAACGTATTAAAGGGAAATAAAGACCGATCATGGATTATTACATGCAGCGATGAAGATGCTTTTACTTATGAAGTCTGAAATGTGGATGACTATATTAAAGGAATTATTCTACTGAGGTTCTTACCCTTTTTTTACACAATTTATCTGTAGCAGGTATTACTATCCCCTTTTCAAGTGTAATTTGGAGCTAAAAGGGTGACTGTTTTGACTTGCAATGGCAGTTCACATGCCTTTTTGAGTATGAGAAATTTGAAATGTTTGTATAGTCATTAAACTGGTTAGCCATTTTTAGGAAAATATACAAATAATTATCTTCTTGAGATGCAGATATACATTCATACAGGTGTTATGGCAGAAACTAGTTGGGGTTTTGCATTTGTATGGCGTAGTACCTTGCATACTTCTGATTTATAAAGAGTTCATCACGTATGGCTGTGATGCATAGGATGCCAGACCTAGTCACAGGAAGAGCAATAGATCACAGGTGATAAGCATCAGCCACAGGCACAGCGTAATCCTGGTTCCTCAGTCGTCTTTGATGCAGAATAAGATGTAAGTCATTCAAAATGATAGCTCAGTCTATATTGAATTTTATTCCTAGACATGATAGTGTGTAAGACAGTTCAGCCACCTGGTCAGGTGTCAGAAAATCCTTTTAGTCATCTTGTCCTGTAGAGAATGAGATCAAGAGACTTCTCATACTCTTTTTATCCTGGTACTAACAGAATGATGATGAAAACAAGCTAAAATGTCTCTTGGTGTCAGTGAATAACAGCATTCATAAACGGTTTGACTCAGTGGGCTGTTTCAGTTAGACTGTGTAAAATGCTTAGCAAACATGCGTAAACTTTCTCTAGAAGATGTAGTTTACTGTGACTTTAACAGAATATGGTAAAATCTGCTTTCTAAAATCTTCAGCTTGTCTCATCATGTGGCAACACATGCATAGGGTTGATGCAGAGTTATCTAACACAGTCATATACAGTATGAACACTGATTTGGTTGATGACACCATTACAAGCTTTTTTAGCTTTTTCATACTGAAAATGCAAGATGACTATTAAAGTGTAATGGCACAGAACATCTTGTTTAAAAAAAAACCAAACTTTTTACAATATTCTTGTTTATAGATGATATTTATTGCCTTTGTATTCTTATGGTGCGCTTCTAAGTCAATTGAAATGCAAGTGCTAATGAAACCTCTACCATAACACATTCATTCTTTCTTACACCAAATGAGTCTACTACAAGATGTAAATGACTTACATATATCTGCTGCTCAGGTTTTATTATTTTAGGTTAATTTATTCACTGTAATATTCTTAATGAAAGTAATGACTCTTCCAGTAGTTTGTATATTCATATATTGCAATTTTATTAAATCATGCTGTGAAAGTTCACACTGGCTGCTCTAAACATTCCTGAAGTTTCATGTTATACTTTATATATAAATGCAATCTTCTAGCAGATTATCAGCATAGTATATTTTGTTATCCTTTGCTCTTCCTAATTTGTTCACACCAGGGTATATCTAATGTACGGGATACTTTTTCAGGCAGGACTGTAACACTCTTATGCATTTTATTAGCACAGACCATTGCAAACACAGATCAAAATCTACAAAACAGAGTCAATTTTGCACGTACAATTTTTTAAACACACTTTATTGTTATGTTACTTTAGTGTAAATTTGAAAAAATTTACAGAAAAAAAAATAATTGTCAGCCACCGTATTAGCTTTTACTTTAAGTGCTCAAATTGAATCTTTTCAGGAGCAATTAAGAAATAAAAAAAATGGTGACCAGAATCCTTTCACCTGCCCCACACAACTGTAAAATTCTGATTACCAACCATGTGTAATCTAAACTATTGAATAATACAGCAAATAATACAGCAAAATCTCCTAGAACTCTTTTGTTACATAAACAGCTTGCAATTCCTGTTTTATTAGTATTAAACTTGTTGCTCCATCAATGCTGGCAGCTCTCACTTCTTAAAACATTGTTCAAACACTACTAACAAAACATCAGACTTCTCTCAAGAAGGTAGAATTACTAGGCTCAGTGTACAGAATAAAAACCTGAAGAGCAAAAAGGTTAAGTGAGTTGCCCAAGGACACAGCAGGCAATAAGAAAAAGAGCGTCTGATAACAATAAACCCTTTTCTGGCCACTGGACTCCATTTAAGCCTGTCACAATCTATTTTAAAAGAAAATGAAGAATGTTGAGATATGAGCTTAATGTCTGTACTGCAGTTCTTGGAGAATATTACCAAATTATCTGAATATCTACCATGTGATTTGTCATGGGTCGTATATAGACTAACACAAAAACCCACTCTCTTCCTTAAGACAGAATCAATCTCAGGATTATTCTCCATCCTTTTCCAATATGAAGTTCCCCAGGTTTTGTTCACTTAAAAGAAAGGTAACAAACTGGTTAAGAAAAACAAGTTTAAAACCCAAGTCACTGAATGTTAACTCTTTTCTAGTAAATTGCATGTTAGTTTTCACTGTGCTTTCTTCTCTTGCTTACTCTACATGTAAGACAGAACTGTTCCATGGAAGTAGTAAAAACCTAAAGATATTTATTAATAACTGTCTGTATTGGGGCAGTCAGTGATTTCATTCCTGCCCGACAGCATTACTCACAGTTGAGAGTCCATTGTGTTACTGTTGTGTCAAGGCACTGCAAAAGCTTCACCTTCCATTCCATCCTATTCCAGTGTGAAATTGGAGAGTAATGATGTAGATAATAACTTGGATTCTGCAGATTATATTTTAAAATAATAAACTGCTGAAATAAAGCTTATATTTCTGACTGTATTGACCAAAAGGTACCTGGCCATGAATGTTAAATTTTGTTATATTTCTTTTTTGCAAGATTCTGAACATTGGACATATCCCCTTCACATAATTACAAATGTAAGTGCTACAATAAGTGTCCATAGAGTTGGAAGAAAATTTTCACAGATGGTTTAGCATTTAGACAGAAACCATTTTGTCTTTATTTCTCTTGACTCTTTTTCTGCTTTTCACATTGCTGTTCTGAGTCTCCCTTACAGGTTTCAGATTAATAGCCAGATCCAAGAAGTGAGGTCATAACAGTTTGGTGCGACCTAATGTTTTGGTGCCAGTCTCCAAAGTGAAATCCACGTGGATCTCTTCGCAAGGGGTGGAGAAGTTAACATAACCTACATTATATTCACATACAACTAAAATGTGTTTAAAATGTTAAGCTAAATTTTTATTATCTCTTGCTGTGGAGATGCATGAGTGTATCATTACAAACCTGAAACAACAGGTTTCTAAATTATTCCATTCTCCTAAGTATCCAAACATAAAGACCTTGCTTTCCTATTTTAGCATAATGATGTGATACGTACATTACTATGTATGAATGAATCTCCATATGTTTTTTTATTTATGAAAGACAGCAATATGTGCACAAAAATCCAAATCCCACTAAAATTCATGGGAATGCCTCTGATATCTTCAGGGGACTTTGGATTCAGTTGTCATAGCTGGGTGGAGGATATGGTTTTAAATACTTTAGAATGGTGATACATATAATTTCATCACTGTCCTGGGTTTGGCTAGAGTAGAGTTAACTTTCACTAGAAGCTGTGATGGGATACAGCCAGGGTAGGTGACCCAAGCTGGCCAAAGGAGATATTCCATACCATGTGATGTCATGGGCAGCACAGAAGGGGAGGCTGGTCGGGAAGGGGCGATACATCTCAAGGTGGCGCAGCTCGGGGATGGTCTGGTTTCAGAACGGGTCTGAGACTGTGGTCCAAGGTGTACGGTTGGTGGATGAGAAACTGCACTGTGTATCGCCAGTACTGCTGTTGTCTTCCACTCCCTTTGCTGTCCCAGCAAAACTGTCGTCTGCTGTTATCACAGCTCAGAGGGGCCTGCCCTTTCCTTCCCATTCTCCTACCAAAAAGGACTGTCATGGTTTTACCNCGAAGTTGGAAGGGGACAGACAGGGCAGCTGACTCCAACTGACCAAAGGGACATTCCATACCATATGGCGTCATGCTTGGTTTACAAGGGCCTTGGGGAAGAGGAAGAGGGGAGTGAAAGCAGTGTTCAGAGTGATGGCGTTCGTCTTCCCAAGCAACCATTACGCATGACGGAGCCCTGCTGTCCTGGGGATGGCTGAACCCCTGCCTGCCATGGGGAGCGGTGAATTAATTCCTTGTCTTGCTTTGCTTGTGCACGCGGCTTTTGCTTCACTGATTAAACTCTTGTATCTGAACCCACTGGTTTTCTCACTTTCACCCTTCCGATTCTTTCCCCCATCCTGATGGGGAGGACTGAGCGAGCAGCTGCCTGGTGCTTAGCTGCCGGCTGGGGTAAAACCACAACAATCACAATCATGTTAGAAGTCATGGATTGTCTGCTAAATGCTTTCCTTTGAGATACAACTTTGAAACATTTTGAAAAATGGAACAGCCTACTTTTTAGAAACAACACCTGCAATATAATTTGAAGCTATCTCCATGCACAACTTTCTGAATAGCTTAAGATAAACAGTTTCAGTTTTTCAGTCTAACTGCTAGAAACACTTTATCTGTTTTTGTCCTTTCAACAGAAGAACAAACAAAGCAGCACAACACTGTCTCTAAATGTTGAAACCACCTGGAAAATATATCGGCGTGGGAAGTTCTTGCAAGAGATTCATTTAACACATCGCACCTTTGTTCAGAATGCATCCTTCTATTTTCCACATTAATTTATTTCAGAATATTAGTAGCAGTGTGAAGGAAGTTGCTGTCAACAGCTGTGTTTAAGAAATCTGATATAGGCACTCCTTTTAAACTTGGGGCTTTTATCTCAAGTTCTTCCTCAAAAAAGCATGATTTGGTTCTGCACATTGGAGTCTTTGCTTCCCTTAGTTCACAGTCCCTGGCCACATCTGTGTGTCAAAGCTAGAGACAGTTTGATGCCTGTTAATCCCTGTAACCCTAAGCCTGAGTTCCCGAAGAAGTTTAGGGATCCAAACCCCACTGGAATCCTGTTACAATTGCACCACTAGGAATCTCTGCTTCAGCTATCTAAGATACATGGAGAACAGCTCTTGTGGAAAAAACTAGCCATGCTTTACAAAGAGCTGAAATACATATAAAACCAGAGTATTTCTGAGATGGCATGAGAAATATTTTGCTGTGATTCATATTCTATTCAGAACAGATATGTATATTTTCTAAATACTTATAGCACTTTTCATCTTCATAATTGCTTTGCTGACATTAATTAATCCTCACAATGAGGTGGGTGATAAATTAAGGTGGATGAAGAATTCACAACAATTAATTTGTCTAGGAAATATAGTTATTTTCCTGAGTGTGAAGTGTGCAGGAACAGACAGGGAGTTTTACTGACTTATTTGTACTTCACAACAATTGCGTTAACATTTTATGCAAATGTAATTCAATCAATGGATTTCTTGCAAAATGTTTGATGTGGCTGGGTTGGGTGTAGAATTTTCAAGAAATTAGCTGTCCAATTTGCATTGCTATTGAACCAGCAATACTTCCAAGCTCCTGATGCATAACCTGTACGTGCCCTATCCCCATTAACAGACAGAGACTTGGCTATGTATCAGTGTCTCTTTCAAGGTTGGTTTTTGGGAGGAAACCTGGGCTTGTCAGCTGGACCGGAGCAGTGGCAAACTTCTCGTTGGTCTTGGATGTGCAGGATTGGTGGACTTACACCCAGAACATGTCATGGTGTGCAGCCCACTTTCAGTCAAGATATAACGAGCAGCACCCAGTTTAACTGCTCTCGGATTTAACATTCACAGAAAATTTCTGGCTGCTCTAGCTGTTATTCAACATCTGTAGCCTCATCATTAAGATGAGCTGACCATGTTAGATCAGCCTGCAATTCCTGCTACTGTGGCTGGTAATACGACACGCACTGCTGCTACTGACTCTTACATACTGCATAAGAGCCCCAGCTGACAGTGACCTATGTAATTTATAGCTGCTTGCTCCACTTTGAGTCAATCTATTCCAGCTTGCTTGGCACCACTATTTTAAATGTTAATGTCAGAACAAACCCAAAGACATAACACACTGCTGATCGAATAAAATAAATATTTGCATTACGGCACTTTAAACAGCAGGTGAGCTATACATGGAGTAAAGTAGGATGGGTACATTCCACATCATAAATTTGGCATGAGAACTTCTGTGCTACTTGCCACAAAATGACATTGTGGGAAATAGGAATATTGTGGTGGAACCTGCAGTAATACTGTAATGCTCTGTGATTTTGCTAAAGAAAACATTTCATCACTTAATGAAGAGTTCTCCACTCTGTGATGGAGAAATGTATCCTCTTCCTTTAAAAGTGCATCTTCTGTAATAGTTAAATATCATAAAATTTCCATGCTGAGAAACAAACATGTTTGGTAGCAGAAGATTAATGCAAACAGGTAAATGTCATGGTTTCTCCACAGCACTGAGGTGAATGAGTTGCAACAGGAAAGTAAATAACTAAAGATACTAGAAAACCTTGGCCATCTATCTGAGATCAAAGAATCATAGAATATCCCGAGTGGGAAGGAACTCATAAAGATCATCAAGTCCAGCTCCTGGCTCCACACAGGACCAGCCCAATCAGAGCAGATGACTGAGAGCATTGTCCAGACGCTTCTTGATCTCAGCCAAGCTCTGTGCAGTGACCACTACCCTGGGGAACCTGCTCCAGTGCCCCACCACTCCCCCGGTGAAAAATCTTTTCCTAATCGTCCATCTAAATCTCCTCTCTCACAGCTTCATGCCGTTCCCTCAGGTTCTATCGCTGGTCACCAGAGAGAGGAGATCAGTGCCTGCCCCTTCGCTCCCCCTCGCCAGGAAGCTGTAGGCCGCCATGAGGTCTTCCCTCAGTCTCCTCTTCTCCAGGCTGAACTAGCCAAGGGTCTTCAGTCGCTCCTCATACGTCTTCCCCTCTAGACCCATCCCCATCTTTGCTGCCCTCCTCTGGACACTCTCCAATAGTTTTATGTCCTTTTTGTACTGTGGCGTCCAAAACTGCACACAGTACTTGAGGTGAGGCCACAGTGACACAGTGTAGAGTGGGACAATCACGTCCCTAGAGCAACTAGCAATGCCGTGCTTGATGCACCCCAGGACATGGTTGGCCTTCCTGGCAGCCTGGGCACACTGTTGACTCATGTTCAACTTGTGGTTGATCAAAACCCCCAAGTCCCTCCCAGCATGGCTGGTCTCCAGTGTCTCATCACCCAGTCTGTATGTACAGCCAGGGTTGCCCCTTCCCAGGTGCGAAATCTGGCACTTGGTCATGTTAAACCTCATGCGGCTGGTGGTTGCCCAGTTCTCTAATCTGTCCAGATCTCTCTGCAAGGCCTCCCCACTGTCAATGGAATCAACAGCTCCTCCCCATTTAGTGTCATCTGCAAATGCTTAAGTTAAAGGTCCACTCAATGGAAAGAAAGAGGCACCTTTAAGAAAAATTTTGCATATAACCAATGGACGTTTCTTGTCTTTTTTTTTTTTTTTTCCCTTACCCCACAGAGATCTCAGGTTGACCAGATTCCTCAGTTAGATGCTTCTCTTGGGTAAGAGGCGAGAGGGTTGAAAGCCTCTCTGTGAGCCAACTCTGATTTGCTCAGAGCTGCCAGAGAACTGATTCCTGATGCTGCAGGACTTTGTCCCAAACTGCTGTACCACAACAGTGGGCTGCTGAAGGACGGAGATTCTCTCTGTCCCCTTCTTTTCATAGTGCTCGTAGCAATAAGCAAAAAACCATGGACTATAAGAACACTTGTTAAATACTTATTTGTAATTTTTTTTTTCCTACTGTTTGCAAAAAGAAAATTGCAATTAATTGCAATTTAAAATAATGCACTGAAATCTTTGACATTCAGAGCTGGTCCTTTGAAATCTTATCTTTAAATGGCATTCAAAGCTTCTAATTAGCTTTTGATTTCTCTGCTATGTATTTCAAAACGATCAATGACACATACTTGGTCATCTTCAATATTTACCTTTTGAGTGTTAAAACAAAAGTAAGATTTGCAGAGTGAAGTTAGATTGACCCTGGTTTTACCCTATGGTTGAAAGAAGGGTTTAAACCTAGACCAGTGCTGGCCGTGGAAAATGGAAAACAATTAAATTTTGCCTAATTGCATTATCTCCCATTTTTGAAGTTAATAAAAGCATAATCTATTTGTACCTGTCATTTGCCTTAGGAGACAGCAGAAGATAATGAAAATATTTTACTATCTATTTTCAAATTATAAGCTGTTGTTTCCAAAGAAAGTCAAAACCCATGTATATTATCACATTATTGTTCTCCGGGGACTGCAGTCACTATAGTGATTGTAATTACATGGCTTCATTAACTTTCTACATTCTACCTGTTATGGGGGTTTCACATTAAGAAAATTTGCATATACAGGAAATGAATGCCGTTTGCAAGGAGCTAATGTCATTAAACATTTAAGCAGCCTCTCTCAAGTAAACAAGGGATTTTCACTAGAATATCCTTTTAGCATGCATTTAAAACCAATGCAGTCACAATTGTCACTTTAAAGAAAAACATATAAAAAACATTTATAGAGTAAGCAACAGCCATGTTAACAAAACTGCTTTAAAATTGGAAATAATGCAATTACTCTCACAATCATTGCAACGCATAATCAGGTGTAATATCCTGTCAGATTAATACTAGCTCATGTTAAAACAGTGTATGTGTGCTTATGATATACTGTAACCAGTGACTCATATTTAAATAACACATGCAATAAGAACTTTCATTTTATAATCTACAATTGTCTAATTTTTGCTATCAATGGATTATACATGAAAATAATATTCAATTTTCAGTTATGAGTTATAAAAAAACAAAGAAAGGCCCTATAGAAACAGACATTTAATACTGTGTTGTCATAGTAGGAACACAAATGCTTCGTAGTGTGCCACAGTTTCATCTCATGGGCTTGATGGCAGCTCACAAATGCTAAGAGGAGGTGGATTTTTTTCTGTTTGACTCAGTTTTGACTGAATACCTAGCTGCTGGTTTCGGTAGACACAAGATTTTGAAGTTCTTTGCCTTGTCCAGAACTTTTATTGTAGCATTATGTTTTAATACAATAGCCAATGTGTGCCTATCTCTTTTGAAGGGTCTTACCTGATACTGATTTAATCCCATTCTGTGTTGTGAATATATCTAGCACTCCACTCATAGTTGTCTTCTTTGTCTTGACCATGTTCATCACACTTATGGGACTTTTCACTATATAACAGCCCAGTGGAGAGCATAGGTGCAACAAGCATTAGGAATTTAGGATTAAGAAATCCCAGGGTCTGTTTTTTTTCCTTAGCACATGCACATACATGTAAGATTGTCCTAAACTGGCCAGGTTATAGACAAGACATGGTCAGCCTTCCTTTCCTAGTCTCCTCTAGGAAGTCTACTGCTCAATGTGCAGGTTTTGGGGATCATTCATTTGACTTAAGTAATTTTCTTAAACAATGTAAAGGAGAATAAAATATATAACTGTCCTTTGTAGATTCTACTTTAAGGAATTCAAAGGTTCAAAAGTGAAGAATGAGCACTCTAGTACTCAATTTATAGAAGCTTAAGATCTTTGTTGGTTCTTCCTGCTTTCTCCTTAGTACCTCTCTGAATTAGACTTTATCTTTACATTTCTTTCCTTTTCTAAATTCGGACCAGGCAGAAATACCACAAAACCACTTTTTCTCACAGGGTATTGTAGAGTTTATATTTGTTCAGTACTTTGAGCTTTTGTAATGAAAAATGCTATCGAAACATGGTGCACAATGAGCTGAACTTCATCCTGCCAGGATGAGGACATAAGTGAAACATGAGAATGTCCACCCTGTTTCTTTTTGTACCAGTTCTGAATGCAATATCAATATTCTGCTAACTCTGAATGCAAGGATTATATTGAACTGGCAGCCATCCATAAGCAAGACAGGGGGAATAAAGGAAGTAGACCAACATATTAAGAAGGAAGTCTGAGGTTCATCTGTAAATCTAGTGCGAATGGTTGGAGAAGTTACTGCTCTTTAGCTCGTGTTGCTGGGAGTACCCAAAGCCGTGGATTTGGTGAAAATGTCCTGATCAGCTTTAATAGAAAATTCAGCTCATAAATTCTCCTGTAGTTATTCCAGTTAAACTGGTTCATTTTGCAGAGAAACAAATGAGAAACACTCACACAAGTTTCAGCGTAGCTGGGAGTGGTAAAGGTTTTAGAGGGTGCAAATGCTCTGTGACATAATTCCCTCCAGCCTGGCTATGCAGCTCCTGGCTCTGTGCCGGCTCTCCCCCTTTCTCAGGATGCCTTTCCATTCCACGAGAGAGATGGGCTTGAGGGAGGGAAGAGCCCTCCTTCTCTCACCTCCAACTAGGTCACAAGCAGCTTGTGAGGAGAATGAGAGGGAAACGTGCTAAGTGAGGTGTTCATGCCTCAGGAGCTACAGTATGAAAAGGGGTTATGGGTGAGAGATGAAGTTCTCGGTATTCAAGCCCTTCTGCCAGACAACATCAGACTACTTATACACTACTTTTCTGAGTTTTGATATTATTACCTTGGTTGCCGATTTTTTCATCTCAGGATTGTCAGTTATTTCTCATCTATCAACCCATTTTCTTTGTGTGTGTCCTAAATCATTGCATTTTTTCCAGTTAATGCAACCAAATTATATTCACTGATTGATAGTCTCTTACAAGTCAGAGATGGATTTCTTGTTTGCAATGGTTCATGTTAATGGTTTCTCTTACACTTATAAAATGTCCTTTCCTTTTGCAATATATTCTTTAATGCACATTATGTTGTGTAGAAGTGACTTTCCAATTGGATATTATAAATACTCAGATACTGAAATATATTGGTTTCTTGGACTGCACTATTGATCTGATCTTTGTCACTGGAAGCTCATGATGCAAAACCTTCCTTCTCTGTCTCCGTTAACTCATTTTTTTTCTCTATATCTTGCTTTGCTTTTTCCTTCCTTCCTTACTCACTCATTTATTTTTCTTCTCAGCAGTTATATTTCCTCTCCTTTCCTTTAACAGCTGCTCTTAAGGAATTTCAGTGTTGTACAGTTATTTGTGAGCTCGACTGTTTTACCCTCTTGGTACCTGCTGTCTTTACTTGAAACCTCTAAACCAGTAATTGGTAACAAGTTTCTCTCAGTGGGTTTTACACACAGCTGCAAGGCAGAAAATAAACAGTTCTTTCAAGTCTACACTCTTAGGGTTACAGCTGTATATTAATGACTTCCCCAGCTTGCTAATGTAAAATTTAAAGATATATCATCCATTTCTATTAACAGATTGTTAAAAGCATTTCCACAGTTGAGGCAGGACCTTGCAATGACAATTATGAGGACATGACATCAAAACACTATCCTTCTTAATTAAACTGTCATTCCTAATTAAACCAGTCACTGGTGTGTAAGTTCATAACTTTTTATCAAACAATAATTCACCTGCTCAAAGTTTTTTAACTTATTATGGTGGTTGTTTTTTTTTTTAATTATGGTAAGAATGCCCACTGTATTGTCATTCCTAATTATTTAAATGCCTAAATAACAAAATAGGTTCCAGATTTTTTTTTCATTGTATGAGTTATTTTTGTTCAGAATTTTTTCTTCATGTTTTTCAAGGAGAAATTTTCAAGTATAAATAACATTCAGGTGGAATACTTCTGGTTTTACTAAAAACATATGAAGATACAGTCAGTAACAACAAAAAAGTAGAAAGAAAGTCAAAAAGTAGTGCTCAGCTAAAATGTTCTGGGTTTTCTCTTAAATCTTTGACAAAAAAACCTCAACTCTTCTTGGGCAGTGGAGGAAGGTAGAAATAAATGTTTGTTCAGCTATTCCAGTCTTAATAAGTTAGGTCACAACTTGATACACAAAAGGATATGCGTTTTGCTGAAAATACAACATATGCATAAATTCTGTGTGTATGTGTATGGGTAGATAGAGGAGAAAAAGAGAGTAAAATAGAATTAATATACCTTTTTCAATTAAACTTGTTCTATTGAGATTATTATTTTTTTTCACCTTCTAAAGAAATCTTTTCAAAGGTTTCAGAGATTTTTCTCTCAAGCTATTCCAGTACTGGCATCTAGTTTTCTTTTTTTTTTTTTTACAGAATGAAACAGTAACAGTAACCCTTGTTGTTTAAGCTTTTCATGTGACTGTTTCATCTCCTAATAATGCTTCAAAAGCTTATTTAACAGGTTCAAAAAATATCTGCAATTTTGTTTGCACAGGTATGCAAATCAGTCTACTAAAGGCATGGAGTGCTGGGGAAAAAATATGGTTATTCCCACCATGAATACAGTAGCAAAAAAAAGATTCACTCTTATTGATTTCGAATGGTAGACGTTGTGGCTGTGCAGCAGAATAGGGATAACCTCCTGACTTAGGGGGAAGTAGCATGGCTGTTTTTCTTCTTGTATTTGTCTACCAATACCACTGCAGCAAAATGGCAAAGTGCTCAGGGTCATGTGGAATTGAGTTTGAGCTCTAGTTGTGTCATGTTCATTCACATTGTCTCTATAAAACAAATCTGTGTCGCTTCATCATAGAATCATTGAATCATTAAAGTTGGAAAAGGCCTTCAGGATCATCTAGTCCAACCATTACCCTACCACCTATTACCTACTAAACCATGTCCCTAAGTACCATATCCAACCTTTCCTTAAATACACCCAGGGATCGTTACTCCAGCAACTTCCTGAGCAAACCATCCCAATGCCCGACCACCCTTTCCGAGAAGAAATTTCTCCTAATTTCCAACCTGAACCTCCCCTCGTGCAACTTGCGGCCATTCCCTCTTGTCCTATTGCTAGTTACCTGCAAGAAGAGGCATTAACAGAGCAATTCTCTGTATTTCAGGGCATTTAGTACGTATTTTGGAAAGAAGTGCAAACCCTTTGCCTCCCGATGTCAAGAACAGAAAGGGGAAACCACCTGGTGGCAGCAAGGAGGATCTGTTACCAACTGCAGTGCCTAAGTCGCTTGAGTACAGAGGGCTGTACATCACAGGCTGGCAGATGGGAAGGCAAGGCCAGGGTGCAAGAATCCAAGAGCTCTAGCACCTCTTCACATAACAGCTATATATTAGCCTAATCCGGAATTTCCTTTCTATGCAAAACATGCAAAGTGGGGAAAAATACAATATTAATACATTATTTTTAAGATGTCTGTGAACAGGTAGCTGACTATATTAAAGTATGTCCTGCTGGTACTGCCCCTTTAAACTCTGTTTATCAAAGATGAGGAGGTGATATTTAAAACATAAATCAAGAACAACTACAGATGTAGGGAGCTCAGAATGTGTCTTTACAAGTCTTCTGTTGTTTAGGTAACTACCAGCTTCTGTGCTTCTGTGTCCAGAACACCAGATGCAACTTGGAAGTAGCAGCTTACAATTTTTTCTTTCCTTTGAAAACTTGTTTCCATGTTACATTAAATCTTTACCTTCCCACCTTCTTTAAGAGATAACAACTTCTTATTTGACTCATTATGTTGAAGATGTAATATGCATGGACCATTTGAGGTAGTAGAAGAGAGATTTCCCAGAATGTGGGAAGAAAAGCATGTTCTTTACAGATCTCAGTTAATAAAGGGCTGTGAAGGGGCATTACTTTGTACTTTTCTATTAGTTCCAAGCTGGCAGGTACAGGTTTCTTTTATTCTAAATAAAACAGTATTCTTGTAAGTACTAACTTGGTGAACTAACTGACAACGAATAATTGTGTGAGTCCCCTACTTTCTAAATGCAAATTCTAATGGCAGTGTTCGTGGGATGGTGCAATCTATGTTTTATTTAATATGACAAAAGTCGATATGTTGGCAAATAAAACCTGGACAGAACTTCTGTAGGTGTCATGGTACGTTTGTTTCCTTAACAGTGCGTTCTACCTTATATTAATAATTACAAAGTAAAAAGCATCTGACAGTTTACAAAATCAGAACGCAATCAGTTTGACCACATTATGCAGTGTTGTACATAAGAATTCTTTATGCTGTTTAACAAATGACTTCCTTTTTTTTCCACTTTTCATTAGAGCCCCTTGTTGCCATCCAATCTTGATTTTAGAAATTAAAGCTAACAACCAGAATGAAAGAATCCAGAGAATGACAGCATGGGGCACAGTCTCAAAGCCACAACTAACAGCATGGGGCAAAGCGAACCTCAAGCTATTCCAGCTCTTAGAGAAGGAAGGGGGAGAAAAAAAGCATTTGCAGGAAAACTCAATTATAACAACCCACAGCTATAGTAAAGCACTTGTGAATGTTGACACTAAAGCTTTTTCTGCTTAATGTTTTAATTAAATACCTAGAAGCCAACTATTCTCCTCAGTCAGTGTCAGAGCAGTATTTCTCTATGGATAAATGTTTACAGCAAAAGCTCTGCTGAGGGTTTCAGCAAACAAGTCTTGGAGAACTGAGAAGGCTTTCAGCCGAGGCACTTGAGATCAAGAAAGCACCAGTGATTAGAAACTAGCAGTACAATAACAGGACGATTTAATCCACCCAAATGTCAGTCACTGGTTTACAAGTTGGCAATCCCATCTTCATCTTCAGACAAAAGGGCACTGGTTAGTCATCTGTTTAATTCTCTTGCTGCAGCATGTCATTTGGATGTTGAAGGAAAATCCCTTGATTCAATCTGCCATTTCTGACAGTCTCCCTCTAGACCACATTAATAAGCTTTTTAGAGAAGTGAATGCAGAATAATCAGCAGGCAGCCTGCACTCAAAATGGAGACAGAACAGACAGCAGAAATGCCTTCTTCCCTTTGTAGTTATGGTGCATAGGTGACCCTTCTCTCACAGAGCAACAAATGATTTAGACTAAGATTGCCTTTGAAAGCCACAACGTAATTAACCATTTTATGCATGTGATGTCTGCCTAGCTTCAAAACCTGATGCTTTGCAATGGAAAAGATTCAGCTGCATTTGGGTTAGATTTATGAAACATGCTAACAATAGAGCAGACAGATAGAAAGGCTGCCTGGCATCCTGGAATACCTGGGGAATTTCACTCAGAAAACAAACATGTTACTCTTTAATGTAGCCTCACATCTCATTATAAAATCATAAGTGGAATGAGACACACTTCGCCTTTGTAGCTGTGTTGCCAGGAGGCAGGTAAGTGTTGTGCTGCAGACAGTCCTGCTAAGATCTGCATGATTTTAATATATTTTGAAAGCAAATAATTTGTTAGATAATGGGGGTCTTGCTGTGGATATTTCCTGTTTTTCTCTATTAATAATTTCTCTATTGCCAGCTGTAAATTGAAATTGTCAATAGCTTTGTTTCACCTATTGTGTATGGCTGTTTCAAGGTGCAGCTGAAAAACAAACTATTTCAGGGTATTCTTATTTTGTTTTGGGAAGGATTTGCTGGTAAGGCATTACTCAACACTGAAAATGAGCAAGCAGAAGCCTTGGAGCCCTGAAAACTCTTTTTATTTCACTTGGAGATGAAGGAAGTAAGCACCATTGAAAATCAAGCTCAAGATATGCACATACAGACAAGAAAAGTGAAAGGAGGTTAAAAGGAGAAGGAAAGAAATGTAATCCTGTGTGATGTGGTAAGATGTAGGTAAGGCTCGGGGAGGATTTTGTCAAGCAGAAAATTGACAAAACCTGCTATTAATTATTGTGCTGATGCTATCAGTGGCATTACCATAATCAAAAAGTGAGGCGTGAGCATAATTCACGAAGCACTAGGTAGCTTGGGGGTTAAATCACTTATTCTCAGAGGAGATTTTAAGAAAAAACATAATTAACAATAAGAGAGAGCACAAGAATTCTTTTATGTAGCCCATGTAGTCAGTAATATCTCAGTAACAAATTCAGACATATTGGCCTATTTGTGTGTGAAGGAATAGAGGAGAATGGAAGAAGACCTTATTTGTCAGCTGAAGCTACCAGGAAAGAAGACTGAATCACACTTAACCAACTTTTTGTTATAGAGAAGAAGCTAGGCTCTCTTTAAAAGACAATATTCTTGGCGCTTTGCAGACAAATGCTAGCATAAAGCATCTTCCAGGAAGAGCTTATATTCTAAAGCACTAGGAATATAGGAAAAAAAAGTGTACCAAAAATTAAAATGATTAATTAATTACTTTTATGAAATACCTTATTTGGTTTTTCCCTTTAGAAACAGAGAGAATAAAACACAGTAACAATGCCTGAGACAAGTGGGCACCACTGTTTTAGAACATCTTCATTCTTAACAATAGCATCTTCAAGAGAAAAGGTGGAAAGGAAATTAAAACCAAGACTAGATCATCAGGTTAACTATATAACTTGACTCATTGCCTTGCAAATTTAAACTATTAAAGAAGCCGAAAGAAATTCAATATTTGCAATAGTTGTATGTTAACAAGTCAACATTTACCAACTGTTATATGCAAAGTTGAATAAATAATGCTGAAAGTGTTTGCAAATGTTACTTTGAAGAAAAACATCACATTCACTTTGATTCACACCATATATTATTCACACACTGCAAATACTCATGCAAGCAAATCTGTATTTATCGTGGTATTGTAATCTCTCAGGCTAATAACTATCTGCATTAGTATTCACTCTGGAGATAGTCATATGGCAGTGTTAAAAGCTCTTGGTTATTCTGAGATTCTAGCAAAGAGAAATCAGCATTAATAATCATGTGACTGGTGATATAATATGAATAATGGATTGGCTAGGGTATTTAAGGTGAGTGTCACAATTAGAAGATATAGAGATTTTTTGTTTGTTTGTTTGTTTGTTTACTTGGCAGAATGAAAACCAAACTATATATACAGTTTGGATTCTTGGTCCCTTTATCACTTCAAGAAAGCCCATGAAAATCCTTCTCCCAGGGGGGCTCCAGGAACAGTGACTGATGAAGGCATTGGGTATTTCTCTCATTGGTAAGGAGAAAATACTTGTTAATACCCCTATTATAATACACTCTTGGCTCTGAGTAATTGTCCCACATTGAACTGTAAATTAAGTTCTCCATTTTCAAGGAAATCTCATAGAAATTGCAATATTCCTAGTGAAAACCGGTATTGGGAGGCTAGAGGATAAAACCTTTTGTGATTTTACGTGGGACTGCCTGTAGATTTTCAAGATCTACAATAGGTTTTAGAGGGTGAATAATACAAAATTGTTATAAATCCCATAATATTCTGATCCATGCAACAGCATTACTTGGTAAATTAAATGTTGAAAATGAAGAATCAATATTAAAGGGAGACCACTGAATAGTGTAGGAGAACTCTGTGTAACATAGCTAAAGACTTGAATTTGAGTAGTGAAGAAAGTAATGTTATTTATGCTTCTAATCCGCTGAAAGGAGCTTTAGGAATGACTGGTTTTGTATCAAATCAGGCTTGTCAGCAGCTGTGGCCTACCTTTCAAACTAAAAATATTTTACGCGTGAAATTCAGCTATGGCCTCCTAAGTGTTTATAAAACACTTTTGTTATCTGTTTTAAAACTAATGTCAGTAAAGTAATTCCAATTAGCTAATATCCAAATTCTCTTGGAAACTTTGTACTTGCCCTTCAGTAATAACAAGATAGTAATAACAACTCCTCTGTGCACAAAAGCACCATCTCTAGCCCATTTCTAAGATCGGAAAGAACTAGTTGGATTTTGCTGGTTTGGACCCAAAATAGCCAACAGCACAAGTGGCTGTGTAGTGTTCTGTGATGTGACATCTTAAGTGTATACAGAAGCAGACACCAAACAGATTGTGCAACGTAATTAATCATGTTGGTGACAAAAATCAAAATAGATGCATTTGATCTGTATAAGAAAGGTGAAAGGAAAGACTACTAGACAAGAAGATCTTTCAGAGAGCCTTAGCCAGGTAGAGGCATCTAAATCAACATGTTTTGTATTTGTTGCAGTGAAACGTGGCTTTTAGAGAATCAGTAGGGGACAGTTAGGGGTGATGTAGGACAGTCATTGAGGCAGAAGTATTTAGGAATTTGAGGCCAAACCAGGCCAAACCCATACTATTCTTCATGGGCTACTACTGGATTATTTTGAGATGAACATTAGACTCCAAGCTCAAGGCTCCCTGGGCTGTTACTAAATTTATAGAGGTCACTGCAGCAGGCCTCTCTCCACAATTATGATATGGTTGTATTTTCGCATCTCCTTAGTCAGTTGATTAGAGCAGTTTAGTATGACAGAAACCACTGGAAGAGACAACTGCAAAATCAAATTTGCTTTAGAGGCATATACCTCTACTTAAATTAATTTTTTCCCACTTACCAATAATGTATAAGACAGTACTGAAAGCCTGGAATATTGCATGACTCAAGAGCCATTTTTGACTTCAGGAGACTGAACCAGCAAAGCATAAAAATTTAGTCTCTTTGCTTCACTTCTGTTTTCTTTGTTGCATCCAAGTTTAAATAAGAAACCATAAATACTGTTCCTGAAATAAAATCTCACACAAACAAAAAAAAAAGCCTCCAAGTCTTTGTTGAGTCTAATATCTGCATAAAATCATGTGACTATTCAAAATTACTCACTGAAGCAGCTGTGAATGCATATGAAGTGAAAAACCTCTGTCTTATGTACAATGAATATAAAACATGTCTTTGTACTTGCTAAATACTTAAAGCCTTAATTCTCTACTTTTTCTCATTATTGTTTGAATTACTGTTGGCAGAGACTGCTAAAACACAAAGTTATTGGCATCTCTTCATAGGATAAAGCTGATGTGGAGAAGTGAGTCTTTTGAACTGGATGGTTAGCTGCTGTCCAGACAGTAACAATCACTGTCTTCAGTGTGACAGTGACTTCAGTTGGATTCACTGAAATTCCCTGAAGAGTTTTTTGCTGAATTCTTACACACAGCTGGCCCATAGTCCTATATGATCTCTCTGGCACGTGCACAATCTGTTGCTATTTATTATCCTAAACTATGTACAAAACATCTAAGCGTGTTACCTATGTGCAAAGGATTGTCCTATGTGATCAATTCTTCATCTGCCGGAATAATTTCTAATGATTAACTACATGTGCATTATCCATGCACAGTTCAGTCAATTCTATAGCCGGAACTGTCTGGGGAAGTTTCTGGAATGACAAGGGTCTCCACCCAGGATGTTAATCATTCTATTTAAACATGAAAATAGTGCCCATAAGTTGGACTTTATACTGAAGCTGCCTGTGGGAGGCTCTGGGTCTGTCTGAAGTTCTCACCTGAAGTATTCTTGTAAAAATTGGTCAAATGCTTTGTTGTGAAGTTGACTAGGAACTCAGTCAAACACTCTAACTTGGGTTAGCCTGTTGTTTCAAATCAGTCCGTTTCACCTATGCAGAAGGTAGCTGTGGAGCACCTGGGTCTCACAGGGCACTAATAAGTAAGTGTGTTGGTTACGCCTGCAAACACAGCCTTGATACCAAGCTATACCAAATCTGTAACTGTGATGTCCTTCTTATAGCACAACATAACATAAATTCCAGAGCTCTTGCCACACCAGCTCACTACCAGCTCTTTGTTGAATCCAAAAGCAGTCATTGCCAGTTAAAGAATACTCCACACTATGAACATAAGAGCTAGATGAAGTCCCTACCATCTGAACTGAGAGACACTTCAGCATTTCAACATCCTTTTTTCTTTTTTGCATAGTGATATGGCTTCCAACAGGCATTATAGTTCAGGAACTTTGACACTACCACCACTCCTGGACTGGTGCTGCTGCCCACCTTTTCAATAATAACTTGTTGGAGTGTTCACCCAGAAATGGGCATTCTGGCTTCAATATTACAGTCTAAGGGTTTGCTCTGCCTTTTATATATCAAAATTCTAACCTTAAATCCAGATTATGAACAGGCATAAATCTGTAATGATCACATTTTTAGTTTTGGCTTGATCACTGATAAAACAGGAACTAGTCAGGAAACCCCAGATTCTTGCCTGGTCTTTCAGATATTTTGGTCTAGGACTTGTACTGTACTTTAGGTACAGAGGGCGGCAAAAATGTTTCTTTGTTTGCCTTCCTACATGACATCCTCTAACTTCTCTGTACTAGAAGATGAGTAAAGCTGATATACGCAGTTGAATCCTTATACTCTGCTTTAAATACAGTAAAACAAACCCAGAAGTTTTCAAAAGTGCTCCTTTTAATTTTTTTTTAATTATTATTTTTAACTGCCTGAAAGGGTTTAAATCAGTCTTGTGGGGTTTTTTCAATCAACTCTCTTCTGTGTAATGATTTTCAGACTTCATCAAATAAATGGACAGACTAACACAGATGCCATAATTTCAGCCATTGGAATTTCATTAGCAAAATAAGTCATTTCCTATCCTGTATCATTAACTACCCTTACTATCCTACTACATCCATTTTAGATGCAATTCCTTTGAATTGCAAGTCTACTTGTCTTTGACTGACCTACCACTCAAGTAAGAACCTACTCACCTGAGCAAAACAAATTGGATTTGCTCTGTAGTTCCTGAAGCATCACAAGGAGAAGAGTTCTCTTGTCTTTATTTATTTATTAATTTATGTAGTGGTTAGACAATGTTTATGAGTCTTGTTTTGAACTCTTTAATCTGCAACTGAATCAAATCAATGTTACTTGCTTGGATTGGTTGTTGCTTAAGACACATTACAGGCTGGCCCCATACAGGGGATATTTCCCTTCTTATTGATGCTATTAACTAATTTTGTATTAATCGATGCCAGGACAGTTTGTTCTGATGGTATATAATAACAGGATTCAGTCAGTTTTGTAATTCTATTGCTGGTTTTTTTTTCTTTTTCCTAAGCATTTCAGATATAGCTAACACAAAACATATTTATTAATCAGTATTATTTGGTTTTATTGGAACCATTTCCAACTATAGAAAAATAAGTAATGTAATTACCTTAATTCAAATGCAGACCAATAAAAAAGAAACTAATCTTATTACAAATTATATACATAGTCTGAGCAAGAGCAAAGATTACTCTTTTGGGAAGACTGTGTTATATGTCTTGAGATGTCCTCTGCATATTCTCAGGAAGTAACTCCTTGTGTGTTATAAAAGGCATCCTTTAAAAATACAAAGTGTGGTAAAGAACCTTTTAGTAATTTTCTGTTGCCCTTGGATGTCTCTAATTGACTAACTACTTTAACCCCACCTCATAAATGTGGGAAGGATGCTAAGGAACTAACAATGATTTTCCCAAAATCCAAATTGAGAGGAAGTTGACAGTGATGAATGTTACGTACTCCCCCTTTCCCATCACACATTTGCAGCCATATTAAAGTGACTCCGTGATGCTTACATTTTAACTGAGGGTCCTGCAGCAGTGAGAAGAACCAAGATACTAAAATTTCTAAAAGAAATGCACATCTGCAAAAAGCAGTTTATTTTTTTCCACAAATGGGCAAATCCTGGCATAGAGGCACATTGATGCTTATCAGAATTCAAATCTCAGCATGGGTCTTATCCTACCCAGGTGAAGTCAAAACAAAAGTTCCCTCTTCAGAAGTTCACACAGCTCTCCTCAGATTCCCATTCAATTCTGAAGCTGCACATGAAGATTGTGCATGTGCTGGAGTGATCATACAGGGCCATGGGCCAGTTATGTGTAAGAATTCAGCAAAATACACCTCAGGGAGCCTCAGTGAATCCAGCTGAAGTGACTGTCACACTGAAGACAGTAACTGTTACCATCTGGACAGAAGCTAACCATCCGATTCACATAAATGACTCATTCAATAAATATATGTGAAAAACATATATATGCAATTACAGTAAGAATATTTTTTCTTTTTTTCTTTTTTTTTTTCCTGAACAGCTCAATATTAAAAAATCATGACATTATGTTCTAGCAGCACACACTTCTGATGAGCAGAGTGACAAAAAAAGGTAATATTTGCAGGAAGAAGTGAACATTTCCATGTGAACAAAAGTGGTACGTGGAAACAGGCACAGTAGCCGTCCTTCAGGTGTGAAAAAATAGATTCAATGTAATAATACAGTAATAAGTAAGATTTTTTTTAACTTGGAGATCCATAAACAACAGTCTACACTTTTCAAGGGGAAACACATGCAAGATGATCGGAAGCACTGATCTTGCACGCTTATGGAAATAGTTGGAATATATGCCAGTATTAGAAGACAGGTGCCCACTAAGTAATTTCTCAAGTTATGACCTTGATTCAGCAAAAACGAATGCATACGAGCACCTCTGAGCTGTCTGATCTTTGAACAAGGTGACCAGCTAACACATTAGCTATTCTGAATTTGAGGTATTTAGGTGTTTACGTGTTTACACAATTCAAAAGTAATATTCAGAGAAAATATGGCATCCTGAAAAAGCGGAAGGAGCAAAGGCTGATATAACGCTGATGTGGTACTACAGCTCGGGAAATGCTTAAGATGACTACTAATATTACACATTACTGTTACTAATTTTTTTCCCAAAAGAGTTTTTTGTAGCGCAGTCTGTAGAAATTAAATACCTGAAGTGGAACTCAAGCATGCTTGATGCTGTGCATCTTCCATATCAGTAATAATAATAATAAAAAAGACGGTGTAACTCTATCCTCTGAACTCTATCAGGATGGAAATTCTGCTTATCATTGTAACTAAAGGCTATGTTCTCATAGTGTATATTAAAAGCTCATAAAAAGCTGTTGATGAGGCTCATGTTTTCTTTCCTTACTTGAAAGTAGTTATGAAAGCGATATGTACGCAGATTTTTAATATAAAATACCTTTTCCACTTTATAGCTAACACCTTATGGAATGAGTAGCCATTTACTTGATGGCTGAAAATGGGAATGAATAAGAACAGATCCTGCCTTCATTTAGCTTATCTATAGTATGGTACGCGGCAGCCAGAGAGACATTCAAGCAGATTGCTGTTAATACAGAAGTACATATGCTTAATTTCCTTAACTACAGTGTACCAGATCAAGCTTTTTTTCTGTGATCCTTCCAGTGTGTATAATGTAATAATAAATGTGCATGCAGGTAGAAACAACTAAGTAATTTAATTCAAGCAGCTGCACAGAACTGCACAGGGTTTTTTTCATTATCTGGAATGAAAAGACACAGAAATTCTAACCTGGCATATGTTAGTATTAGAAGGTGTTATAAATAGCACAGATCTTTTTAATTGTTTAGATCTTGGCCAAGGACCTAAATTGAGCTTGACTGATCTATTCTGTTCTTCTTTAGGCATATTTATGAGAATACAGATAATTAAATGATCAAAGGAGAAAAAATTGATGAAGAGATCTTTTCTAGCCAGGTATTAAATTTCTAGGATGACCTTTACTTTCAAAACATTGAAGTTTTACGATATTAGAAAGATGTCATGCCAGCTGAAGAGAATGTGCCATTTTCGAACAGGAGAGAAGTCAAGATTAGTTTTTCAATCAAACAGTCTTTATTTAGAGAAGAGATCTATGCATTTTGTTTGAAAGTACATAAAAATGTTTAAGAAATAAAGTATAGGCTATATCCTATGCTACCAAACTACCAAAACATATTCCTCCAAACATATAGTCAGTGTTGTTAATGGTGTTTTATGTTGAAGATCTCGATAAAGCCTCAGTTTTCCAAACTGTGAAGTTTGTGTTCAGGTTTGCTTGGCTAATCTGCATCTCACCAGGAATTAGTATATCTGGTAGCAGGCGTGTTTTATGTATTGATGGAAAGCTTCCCAGTCACACAGAAAAGAGAAGAGAACCTAGTCTTCTTCCTTCATGAGTTCTATAATCTCTCAGGAATGGTACCAGCAGGATATCATTTCAGTGGTGCATCTATTCAGTTCTTTTTTATTGTTTCTGAAAAAGAAAGACTTTTGTACTGAAAGAAATATTGACTGAATCAAATATTCTGTGTGAAGAAGACACCTATTTCAGTAAGGACACCAGTAAAATTTGGACTTGATTAAATCTAAGATGAAGGTCTTGATTTTGATTTGTTTTTTTGTTTATTTTAGTTCTGAAACTGAAGATACACTGGATATTCATACAGACTTGCGGTTATCAGCTTTATTCCACTGAAGCAAAACATATGAATGAACAATATGCAAAAGAGGAAGAGCATTTTACTTAGACCATTCTTGGTAAAAATCACGATCACCAAGAATTTTCAAGCAGAAAAGCAACACTCCACTCATCAGTTGGACATCAGTTGCTGTAGAGCACCAAGCTGCAAACAAACCAAGCTAGCATCTTTCTATGTCTTGCTTACTGGAAGGAGACAGGTGTTGATCTGTGGCATCATATTGTCACCTAGACATCTCTTAAACAGAGGGTGAAAGGGTAAGATTAGAGAAAAGACTAAGCTGTACTGTAAACTTAGAGTATCTGGGAATAGTGGGAAAATGTATTGCAGGCAAAGACTACAGTAGGAAAAGAAGTTTCCTGATCAAATGCGTGTGGACAGATTAACTAACACAATAACTGACATTTTATTTTTTATGTTTTTGTTTGTTTGTTTGTTTGTTGTTGTTTTTTTTTCTAAATTTGGAGATCTAACTGTGCAAACCAATTAAAAAAAATAGTCTATAATTAGTATCACAATGTGTAAGTATTACAATGTGTGATTATTACAATGTGGAATGTGTGCACCTAAATCCCCTAAACTTTGTCATAGTAAATTCTCAATTCTTTGAAACTGGCATTTGATACAACCACTTACAGAAAACCAAACAGTACTGCTAGAAGTAACTTCACCAATGGGAAGTCTTTCCTGAGAATTTACAATTATATTTACATCTATAAATACTTAGATGTTTAACATGATTACTTGAGAAATAAGGTACCAGAAAACTAAGAAAAGGGTAGGATCTAGCCAATGTAAACATGAGAAATGTGGCAGGTACTTTGTTGCAAGAAATATGTATCTTGAGGGAATACCAAAAAGAAGAATGTCAAAATCATATCAGCTTAATGGAAATCAAAATACTGTATTTGTCTCCTGGGCCATTGCCAATGTCTTTGCAAAACTTTTCTGACCATATCAGGGAAAAGAAAACCCCTGCAGTGTTGCTGAGATTTTCTCCTTAACAGAACTAGGAAAATTTAAAAAATAATTTCCCTTGTGCCCTCCTGAATTCTTATGAGTATGTGGTAAAGAGCCTAGAGAATCATAAAGTACAGGGCGTGTAGGATAAGAGGGATGAATATCATCTTAGTCAGGTGTCTGGGAAGCTGTCGGGGAAGAAAATGCTTACTAAAGCCTTCTGAGATACTGTGCAGTTTGATAATTCAAAGAACTGTTTTAGAAATTTGTTTGGTATTTTAATTTTATGCTTATAAGTTTCAAGCGTAGACTGTCAGGTACAAGATGAAATCCATTACCAAGAAAAATGCAATGCTCAAGTGTTATGAAAGGTTATATATCACACACTTTCTGGTATATAAAAACATTTGAGTGAAACCACTTGAACTTCAAAAAAGCAAGCCATATCAAATTATGTGGAACTCTTACAAAGAATGGTGAGTGTAAAAAGGAGAGGAAGCACAAGGGTAGACTGTTTGGGAAGGCTGTGCAGTCTGTAAAGGTAGTACTGTCAGGAATGCATCAGACAGTCACACGTAGGGAACAGGTTAGATCTGCCCTTCCAGGTTAATAATAAAATAGGAGACAAGTATTACTGATTAATTTGCCACATGTTCCGTGTTTGACATTTTTTTGGGCCAACATTATACTTTGGCAGAGATCCTCCGTGTATGACTTTCCCATGAGTTGCCTAGACAATCTGGGGCAAGGAGCTGGTGTGACTCGAGGGTGAAAGGACTGTGGAGACTGGGGTGATTCCTTACTTTCCTTCCTGAGACTGTAGACTGAAACAGAAGAGTGAATGCAAGGTGTGTGCAGCCAAAGGTCATTTCATGTTGGACAGACAATGAGCAGTCAGGGAGCAATCCTACTTCAGAGTTTTGTCTCAGGACTTCTCTCTTCAGGATTATCTCTAAAGCAGACCCTATCATTTTGTAGGATGAGTTCAAGATATTCCAAAACACCTATGTTGTGTAATAAAAGTTCTGCTTACCTCTGATCCTACTACTTTGGAAAACACTGTCCTGATATCTTAATTTCATTTTTAATATACAAGTGATCTTTGACGAGCTCAGTAACAGACATAAACTAATTCTGCATTTCAGGAGTAGAGAGCAGGATCTTCCCTTTTACTCAAAGGAATTCTGTGTTAGTAGAGTAAAAATATGTTACTTCAAGAGCAATTGTCAACAATAACACATGTAGGGAAGATAAATTGTCCAGGGATGTTCTACACTGTAAGAAATCAGACTTTTTTTCTTTTCTTTCCACCCAGGAACAAGTCTCAAAAAAGCATACTGCAAAATAACCCTAAAGCATTACATTTCTGATTTCCCCCATGCTTATTATCCAGTTACTGATTCCTTCTTATTCTTTAAATAGAGTTGTCCTGGGGAACCTGCCATCTGCTTGATGTAAACTGCCCCGTTAATTCTCACCTGGCTACAGCTGCAAAACAGATGAGAACAAGGAGAGAGAGTTAATGAATGAGTCCTGGTAAAGATCTTAGCAGGGTGCCTCTTTTAATTCAGACCACGTTGGTAGTTAGTATGACAACAAGCTGTTACCACCTAACGATTTCAGTTCCTTAAGTATAATGAGTCCCATGTTCCCAGTATGCTTTAGACTGGACAACTTAAACTACTGTTGTGTTTCATAACCCCTGTTGAATGTTGCAAAATTCCACGTAGAATTTTCAGCGAATAAGGCTTCAATATGAAAATGGGAAAGCCAATTAGTGAGCTGTCAATACATTAACGAATGGAAAAAAAAAAAGGAAAGATAAGAGAAAAAAAAAACCCAAACCAAAGAATAAAAGTACGAAAACATTTTACATTAAAAAATCCATAGAAAAGTTATTTCCTTCACTGAATATATTGCAGAAATTATAATTTTATATTTTACATATTTTCTTGCTGTTAAGGATAATATAAAATCTGAGGTAATGACATATATGTGGTATATGAAAGTTATTACACAAGGAAAATGTCAAAAGAATTCATTCAAACAAATGCACATCATTAACAAGAATTAGAAGAGTTAACAGAGTCACAATAAAGAAAATCATTGAAGTATGGAGTGTGAAATATGAAGAAGCTGAAGCCTTCTGAAATTTAAGAGCAGAAATTCAGCCTGTCTAGACTGAGTCATATGTGGCAATACACAATCTTAAAACTGTTTCTAAAATGGTCCTTCAAGAAAGATTAAACAACCAAATTAAAATTTGAATAATATTCACTTGATTTTGGATGAGTGTCTGTTTTAGAAATGACTGAGAGCTTAGATATGCAAGATTTTGAAGGGGGAAAGGTGGCATTCCCATACCAGATGAATAACCTGCACCCTTAAGCATATACCATCTTTTACTGCCAGTGAACCTTGCATCAGTCCTATATAAAGGCTGTGCAGAAACACATTTCCCTCAAATTAGTTAAGCTGTGGCGACATATTTCTTTTAAGGCATCAGGCGCTGAGTTACTATCAAGGTTAGGTGGCCCTAGTCAGTTAGGACACAGCAGTGACTTCCCCTTGTATCACTCAACTCAGAAGGGCATGATGAGAGTGGACGGAAGGAAGGACAAGAGTACATGCTTTTGTGAACGATTTTTAGCGGGCACAGGCTGACTCCACATTGTGAGTCCAACTCTTCAACACCTAACATGAAGAAGCAGTAAGAAGCTCATGGCTTGAATGGGATCTGTACCCTTGAAAGTCCTTGATGGTCTGATGAGACACTTGTCAAAAATGTCAAAGAATGACATAGTCTTGAAAGGTTAAACTGTCCTTCTGGTGAAGAGAGCTGAAGGGTTTAAGGGAAATTTTCTGTGAAAACTAATGGCTAAATAAGGCTGCAGATTGACTGGCTGCTGGTGGCCATGTAAGAATAGAAACAGTGTGCATGGTCATACTCACACATGCAACTATCCCTCTCACAGGTCACATGCCAAATTTTACCAGGAATATGAACAGAACAGAAAATTAGGCCACCAGAGCAGATCTCTGAAGATGGTCATTTCTTTGTGGCCTTTGACACCTTCACAAAGGGATAAAAAAGGTTAAAGGCAAATATTCCAAATCTGACTCTTTGTTAATTTTTTTCAAAACTAGAAAATGTGAAAAAAGTTTCTGGATAAGGTAACCTATTTTTCACTTTGAAAGACTATTTCTGAATGCAAATAGTTTATGAGTACTTTATGATAAATTTAACTATTTGGAAGAACTCTTCCATATGCAATAACTAAGAGACTTAGAAACTCTCATTAGACGTTTCTTCTGGAAGACAGTCTACTTGTGACAAATCTATTCAAGAAGTGACATTCCAATCAATAAAGATGTAGAACCCCTGAAATGAATAATATGAGTAACTATGTTCATTTTCCTCTTGCATAAAGCCAGGTCTGTGCCACTTGAAGTTCGGTGCATTGCATTCATACCACAGTCAATTATCGTTGAGCTTTTCTTAGTGTACTTTTCTTTAGGTAGGAGGTGCTACACAAAAGATGTAATTCTAGCATCCTTCTTATACAGAATTTTGGTGTGCTTCAACCATCCACCTTTAAGATGACATTTCTCTCTATAAGAGGAAATTTGGGAAAACTATGCCATCTAGGCATTCTTGCTTGGTTGAATAAATCTTCATGAAAACCGATGAAGCTGAATGGAACATTCTCATATTAAGAAATGCTTTCGCCTCTACAGGAGGCAAGTCTGCTAATGTAGCAGTACTCTATGGCAACTCACTCTTATTATCTAGTCTCATGACATTTTGAAAATAAATATTTTTATGAAGGTCTGCTGCTTGTTTTCTGACTGGGGAATTTCTACTTCACACATGGAAAGCATTTCTTAAAATCAACCTTATTTTCCCTGCTGATTAAACTGAACAATAAACTCCTAATTAGGAGGTTTTGAAAGTTCTGGTTTTGATGTTAGCTTTGGAAGTTACTCACTACAGGAGGTGATAGGGTAGTGAGGGTGCTTCTGAGTCATCCCCAGTGCCCAAGCTGTTATGCAGGTTATAAAAGACATGTGCAGGAGAAGATAACTAGTCAGATTTGGAACCTACTTTTACATCACTGTTACCCCTGAGATGAACTCAATTCATTAAAAAAGTTGTTTCTCAGGAAGTGTCTTAAAAGGTTGTTTGAACTTAAAGCTCAGGCTCTGTTGGTATTCAGACCATACCTATTCTCTACATTATTTGGGGCCATGCTTTGAAGTTTTCTCTTTCTCCTGGGTATTCCAGCTAATACAGTTCATTGTGAAACGAGAGCACAGAAAAATACAGTATCATCATATTACTTGTTCCAGGCTTGAAATGCTACAAGGAACTTAAAAAGAAAATTTCTCTTATTTGAAATGCATACACAGCTGTAAATAAAATCTTGAAAACAATAGTTTTAACTTAGTATTTTCTTTTGTCTTGTCATATTATCTGTACATTATAGTCATATTCATGAAAAATCTGTCTTCTCTCTTTTCATTATATGTTGATAATTCAAAAGCAGCAGAATTTGCCAGTGCAATAAGTCAAAAAATGTAGTCAGATTCACCATTTCTCTTTTCCATATCTGTTCTCTCAAGTTTCCCACATGTGCACATACAGAGTTATACGTCTGCTGTGTCACTCACTTTGCTGCAGAGAATGGCAAGAAATTCACTGCTGGGTGGATGAATATGCTGACTCTTCAGAGCTACCAGTTACCCTCATCATTACTCTGCCCTGACCAATCCAAACAACTTTGGAAGCTGCGTTTGAATAATGCCTGGGAGAAAACCATCAGACTTTCATCAGATCGTCCTGAGTTCTCTTCATTCTCTCAACTGTTTCTTCTCCTAGCTGGTCCTTATCACATTTCATAGCTTGACATGATGCATGAAGTTCATTGCAGGCTGTTAAAGGAGCTGGACAATTTTAACATCTGGTTTCACTTGAAAGAAAATTTGAAAACAAAGTGGATTTTAAATTCATTTTTCAAATACAATGCTTTTGATAAGGATGTTGATTGGATTGGGCTTTCTCCCGAATGCAAGAGCTATCTCTACGAGATCAAGAGATTATACCTGCAGTAGTTGCTGTTACTTTCTCTTTTTTTCCTAGTAAAATCATCCAAAGGACCACTAATATTCTTGAAATCCTGGGTAGAGATAGAGTTTGGAGAAAACTCCCTTATGCATGATGCACAGAGATCCTTTTTGTTAATCTTTGGTGCTCAGCAGGGTCCAGTCAGATATAAGTCTGATATAATTGGTAAATCCGGTCTTCCTCCTATTTTAATTTGCCTAGAGACAGTCCCAACTAATAAAGGAAGTAACGCAGTTCCTCCCAAGCCATATGTGTTAAGCTATACTTCATGTTGTCCCTTCATATATTCACGTGTCATGTGGGAAAGGCCCTTCTAAAAGCACTGCTGGAGATAAAGCATGAAATAAAAATGTCTGTAGAAAGAAATGCCTGTAGAAGGGACTGCAACACCAAAGAAAACAACCATGAACACAGCTCAAAAGGATCTTCTTTTCTGATGACTGAAGAGCTCTGTGGCCAGTGAAAGATTGTGCCAGGCAAGCAAGTGGCAGTGGAAGCAGGAGAAGAATTCTCTTGTACCAGTGCCCCAGCACTGTCTTTAAAGGACAAGTAGTCCTGATCCACAATGCAAAACTGGATTTGGATAGGATGTGATGCAATTCAAACATATTTTACTATGTCAAAATCTGCCAAAATGTTATTTTTCTACAAAATATTTACAAGTGAGAAATATTACTTAAGTCAAAGCATCTCAATCAAGTCACTGCTCATCAGCCATATTTTTTTAAAAATGAATATCATAATTTATTGATTTTTAAATGCATTGAGTCATCTTGCATTTATTGCTAAGCAGCACTATTTTTAAATGTATCTGATATATCAGAGTTTCCAATTTTGAAATATTTTTGTAAAGCTCGGTTGTATTTCCAGGGTCAGAAAAATAAGTGAGTGGGCGTTCTATTTAAACATCTATTAAAATCCCTATGTCTCATCTTCGAGCACATGCAATGTGTTTTGAGGGGGTTATTTTTATTGCTTCTGAAATATTTGTTATTACATTTTTAAGGCAATTTAGATTTTGCTATTATGTGCCATAATGGCATCTGTTGCAGCAGAGTGAGACAAGATCAGACAGAAATCATTAATATTTCCTGGATTCCAATCTGAAAACTCAGAAATATCAACAATGCTTCATTGGTTTGAGTGCTTCTGTCTTAGAACATTTTAGCAACTTCATACTAAAAAAAAATTTGCATGCGCAGGCGCCTATAATGAAAAACTTGGAACTAAAATAAAATAAAGTCTGTGTATACGTGTGTTCATGTGTAAAGTAGTGCTTAGTAAAACCCAAATTAGGGGAAATAGAATAATATTTCATGTAACGACTGCAATTAATAGCATGTATGTGAGGAAAAGACGTGAAGGTAGACTGAATAAGTGGGTGTTTCTGTGTGTACAAAAGAGGAACGGAGATTACAAACTAGATAAAAAAATAAATCCACTGCCATCAGCACTGAGGAGAACTGCCAAAGATGCCAGCTTCATCATTTACTGCAGCTGTGCACCTGCAAATGCCACCTGGATTGTCTGTCACTGCAGCAGTTTCAGAAAGGTCTGAATATTCAGCCAGTGAGTATTCTCATGTTTTATCTACTAAACACTCTAATTACTTTTGCTGCTTATAAATGGCAGAGGAAAAAAATGCCTTCAGGATTTGGCTCTGTGAGCAATAGGGGTTGCAGTGGTTAAGAGTAACTTAATCTACTGCGCCAACAGATGCATCAGTAGACTGCATCAAGCAATCGAATAAGGATTAAAGAAAAAGTCACATTGGCTTTAATTTTCTTAGTTTGACTGCTTGGCATACATTGCAGAAAACAATTAATCCAGGCTGTTTCTAACAAAGAATACCCTCAGAAAGTTTAGCATCTATGAGCAGTCCAGCTGAAACGCAACATCCTTTAAAGTTTCTTTAAATTTCCTGTCATCAGAAAGGGACAAAATAATACATCACTGTTTCTCTAAGGGAATAGCTGTTATTATATATTTATACCATTAGCATTTAAAAGAAAAATTACCAGATGAAGCACCATCACTGTAGACTTAGATTTATTTTAAATTAAGGCACAATACTGAAAGCTGCTGAATAGGGAAAAAGGACTGAACAAAGAAGGGGCTGATTATCAGATCACACTGGTTGTGGCAGCCAGTCACTGGCTTGGTGATTTCAGACTATCTGGATTTAAAAGAAAGGAAGGAAAATTGTAAGGGAAGACTTGAAAAATCATAAGACTATTCCTAAATTGATACAGTAAATTTTCACATTGCTCTGAGACCTTGCTCTGTAAATCTCCATAGTTCGATCCCTTGGCCATTCATCCTGAAAGATCTACTAAACCTCTGAGGATGAGGTGATCTATGCTTTTTTTCCCACTGCTCCTGTTCACTGGAATATTTTTTTATCCACTGTGGTCATTCTTTTTTGCAAGTAATCATAGATCTGGAAGCAGAAATAAACAGTCTGCAGGCTGTTTCCTAAGAGAGCCACAGAAATGAACCTAAGACTCAGTCTTAGAATTAGATGTACACTCTAAGATTGTAGAGGGATGGTTATTATGATGACAGCAAAAAGTGTTGGAGGGTTCAGTGTTCTGAAGAACCTTGAAGACATCAAGAAGGCTGTGTGGTACAGAGGGGAATGTAGAACAGAATGGAGGAACTCAGTGGACAACACAGTATGATAAGATCATCTCAGCAATTATTTTTTTTTGTTGTCTCCAGTCTATCACTGAGGGGTGTAGGGAAACCGCAGGACATGGGGCAACAGTAACCGTAATGAAAGGAGATTAGGGCACAGATAAAGGTTGGACCTGTGTTGAAAGAACACAGAACTGGTTTTACATGTAAATAACTGGGTAATAGCCAAGCACCCAGACAGTAAGGGAATTATGGGAAGTAATCAGCTTTATAAAATAAGCTATCAATACTTAAATCATTCCTTAGGTTATACTTCAGGCCTTCCAAAGTCTGTTAGAAAGGTCTAAATTACTTCAGTATTCTGTAGCCAATACTTTCGCAGTATTACTTTGAACACATTGCAGCTTTCTTATAATATGACAACTGTATTGGGAGTCTGCTAAATCTGGTCAACCTGTATAATGATCATACAAATGAACAACTAGAGTTGAAAGCCTCCTGCCACAAATTCGTGACAGAAAGAATGAGCAAGAGAAGAGCTGAGCAGATTACTTACCTTTTATTCATACTTCTAAAATAAGTAAAGATGATGACCAGTCCTGGACTATTTGACTTCATAAAATGTAAGGTATTAAAAAATATTCATAGTTTAATCTGTGTGTCCTTATTGTTAAAATATGAGAATTCATTAATTATCCTGCATAAAGTCCTGAAATGTATTACAGTATGAAAAAATATGAAAAAAAGTTACTATTTCTTAAACAAAGGATGTGGAAATTGAAGAAAATAAAGTGTGAAAAGAGAAAGAATGTAAGGCATTTATTTTTATTCTACCTGTTCTCCCTTCAAACTCTTAATATATAGAAAAATAACAAATTGGTTTTCATAGTGATTTTCTGGTTTTCCCCAAATTTGCAGTAAAAAAAATCAGTTTTGGGTGATAATCCCTTAACATCTGACAATTTTTGGTCTCTGTAGTGTAGTACTCTCAAACTCCAGTTATGGGTAAATAGAAAACACACTTTATATACAAAGCCAATAATTTTTTATTAGCATAATTGAAATCTCGACAGTCCAATCAAAGAATTGTCAGTAGTCCAGATACCTCATTCTACACAGAATAACTACTTGTTACTACTACCTATATAAAAGATGACTACTGTTGCATATGAAGATAAGCAAAAGTGAACAACTTAGGTACAAATACCTGGTCATTAGAGAAACTGCTGTTGCAGCTAAACCAAGTGAAAACAGCAGCAACAGGCAGGTTAACTTCAGACAGAGCAAACTTGAGGCCTTGCAGACTCGTTATAAAGCCTGTGTCCTGTGACTACCAACAGCAGTATTGTCTCCCTGGGCTCCAGGGTAACCTCTCTGATTGACAGAAATCAGATGTCCTCTTCCCTTGCAAATGTACCTTTGCATTACCAGCCAAAGGTTTTGTTTATTTTCTTTATAATCTTGAACTGATCCACAGATCTCTACTAGTGAATCCTCCAAAAACTCTGTCCCTAATGTTCAATGTGAAATATAAAGTGTTGAAATATCATAGTACAAATCATAGAATCCTTTAGGTTGGAAAAGACCATTAAGATCATCAAGTCCAACCATTAACCTATCATTGCCAAGTCCAACCACTAAAAGGTGTCCCTAAACACCACATCTACTCGTCTGTTAAATACCTCCTGGGATGGTGACTCAACCACTTCCCTGGGCAGCCTGTTCCAATGCTTGACAACCCTTTCAGTGAAGAATTTTTTCCTAATATCCAATCTAAACCTCCCCTGGTGTAACTTGAGGCCATTTCCTCTTGTCCTATTGGTTGTTACTTGGGAGAAGAGACTGACACCCACTTGGCTACAACCTCCTTTGAGGTAGTCGTAGAGAGCAATAAGGTCTCTCCTCAGCCTCCTTTACTCCAGGCTAAACAACCCCAGTTGCCTCAGCTGCTCCTCATAAGACTTGTTTCCTCATAATGATTGCTTCAGTAATATCATGTTCACTTTTTGTGCTCATCTATCATAATGAAGTCAAACAACACTTCTTCTCAGGCAAAATTTAATAATTAGTTTGCTTCCTTATTTGGTCTTTGATTTAAATGATAATCTTCCTTCCTTAAAAAAGAGCAGTTGGATTAAATCTTTGTAATTGGTAATGTGTACAATAAGGTCATAAAAGGAAATAAAATAATAGCTCTGCCCTGTCCCTTCTAACATAGACATCTACAAAGAAGTCTTTTCCTCCTCCACTTCATGTACATAGCAGAGGCAGCAAACATTTTTCTGTGGCTTTAAATACATTTCTATGAGTTGTGAAACACATTAATTCACTTTTGTCCTGTTACCTACCACAGTTGTTCCACTTTATACTGTCGTGGTTTTACTCCAGCCGTTGGCTGGGCACCACGTAGACTCTCGGTCAGTCCCCCTCATCGGAAAAGGGGGAG
This sequence comes from Psophia crepitans, assembly GCA_013399095.1. Classification (NCBI taxonomy): domain Eukaryota; kingdom Metazoa; phylum Chordata; class Aves; order Gruiformes; family Psophiidae; genus Psophia; species Psophia crepitans. The sequence continues at coordinate 56,450 of VWZZ01005984.1, forward strand.
AGAATCAAAAGGGTGAAAGTGAGAAAACTCGTGGGTTCAGATGCAAGAGTTTAATCAGTGAAGCAAAAGCCACGTGCACAAGCAAAGCAAAACAAGGAATTCATTCCCCACTCCCCACAGCAGGCAAGTGTTTGGCCATCCTCAGGGCAGCAGGGATCCATCACACGTAATGGTTACTTTGGAAGACAAACGCCATCACTCTGAACGCCGCTGCCTCCACTTCTTCTTTCTTTCCAAGCCGCTTACAAACCGAGCATGACGTCATATGGTATGGAATACCCCTTTGGTCAGTTGGGATCAGCTGCCCTGTCTGTCCCCTTCCAACTCCCCGCACACCCCCAGCCGTCCTGCCGGTGGGGTGGTGCGAGAAGCAGCAAAGGCCTTGGCTCTGTGTGAGCATCGCTCAGCAACAGCAAAAACATCTCTGCACTATCGGCGCTGCTTCCAGCACAAATCCAAAACACAGCCCCGTACTGGCTGCTATGAAGAAAATTAACTCTCTCTCAGCTGAAACCAGGACATATACTTTCTCCTATTCCCAAGGAAAGACAAGAAGTTTTATAGGCATCTCCATTTGAGGGCAAGTATTAGTGAAAAAAGTTTTCTGATTTTTGTGTTTAAAGAATGCAAATGTTGCAATTGCCTCATAATGAAACACTGTAAACTCATGGCTTCCACTGTTAAGTGTGAAATAACCCAAAATGTGTTAAGATATGAACATTTTTTATAATTTGTTATAAGATTATTGCCATAATTAAGGTTCATCATTCTTTAAAATGACATCATACAGTAACATTACAATTGAAGAGGGGGTTTAATTGTTTTTAATTCCAATGAAGATTAAAATAAAATTTTAAGTAATGCTTGTTACTCCTTTTTCAAATGTTTTCCCTACCTGCTTTTCCAAGAGGTGGAATTCAGAGAACAAATAGAAATTTACTGTTAAGAGAAGAATACTATACAGAGTGATCAAGAGAACTGGCAAAGGCTCACAGAGAAGTGTCGGTCTCTGAAAATTATTTCTGAAGTTCCATGCCTACTGCTCACATGTATCCACCGAAAAGGTTGAAGAATATGTAAAATACGTGAACTATAATACAGGTACCAGCGCCTTTTTGCGGATGTAATCACTCATTTTCAAGCTTCTCTGCCAGGTACCTATTTACACTTCTGTCTACACTTCTTATGATAAAATGTAGATGTCTTTGTAGTTCTGGTCAGAAAATGTTGACTTGGCCTTCAGTAAATGTTCGTCCTCTTGAGGAGTTATTCAAATGAAATGTCTGAAGTTGTTGCTGCATTTTTTACCACTAAAATATAGGAGTAAGACAGTCTCCATATCTAGGCAACACAGTTTCTATTTGTCAAACGCACCCTGAGGCTCTGAGAGTGTGCATCAGTCACGGCTATAGTGCAAATGGGTGGGTCTGACTGATCGTGATTGAGTAAAGTGCCAGCATAACTGAGTAAGATTGAAGATGACTACACTGATATGCTTGAATTGGCATTAGTATTAATGAACAGGACAGCACATATCTTGACATGAGTAAGTGGTCACAGCCTGGGAGTGTGGAAGTGAATATTAGCTCACATGACTTGGTATAAGTCTGCATGGGTGTACGTGTGACACATGAATGATTGCTGGGAGTCAGTATTGGTGGGTGGGAGTAGCAGAGTGTCACTGTATATAAATGAGTATCCCTGACAAGGGGCAATTTAGTGTCTGCCTAAAGATTTCCTGTTGGTAGAGAATAACCGACCATCTACTGGTGACAGAATATCCACTCCCTTCAGGCAGTTACCCACTACTTTCTGTTAGGTTGTGGTATTTCATAACATTTCTGAAACTACAGATACATATCACTCTGATTAAGGTTATCTCAGAGGATTTTGTTGAAAAGAGATACTGTATTTATTCTTGGATGGAATCCAAGCCTTCATTAGTGTATAATTTGCTCAATTTTTCTAATAGACAATATCTGTTTCCAGATTGATGGCACATTATCTCTCTTTCATGTTCCCTGTCAAAAGAGACTTCTGAAATTATTGGGGCATACTCCTATTTACCTATGCATCTATGTATGTATGTTTATAGCCCTTAAAAAAAGTAATGAATGTGACTTTAGGGGAATTTAAATTTAGGTATGATGTAAACTTGATTTCAGCATGGTAGAGATCACTTTACCGAGCACTAAACTTAGAACCTGAAAGCTGAATGTTTGTGAGAGTACATTAGCCCTTTCGAAACTCCAGTGGAAGTCGGTCCAGTGTAACGCAGAGCTCCCATCTTGCACCCCAGCAATCCTGGACGTGCAGCCACGCTGGCTGCAGCAGGAGGTCAGAGCTGAAGCTGCAAGGGTTAAACAACAAGGTTTGCCCAGCTGTGCCTAAGGATGAGTTGGGGAGCAGCTGCTAGCAATAAGTGGCAGGCAATCTCAAATGCTTCTGAATCAATTGCACACTGTCCTGTGCCAGTTCTGGGATCCAAAATGGTATGAACATGGGATGGGCATGATGATCATACAATTCTCCTTCCAGGCATGCTAATGCAGTCTCCTTCTGTGGACAAGTTCAGTATCTTGAAAGAGCTAGGAAGAGCTGTTAGGTCCTGATGATCTTGCTCGGTGTTTGGTTCTCTCGAACCTCCTTTCCCTCCCTGCCAGGAGGGATGTGTCTGCCACTCCTCTGCCTCAGGCCAGGATTAACAACAATCTGTCAATTCTGTTAATCAGGTAATGAATTACGCTAATTTTGTGGCAACACTGCCCCAAAAAGAGCAGTTAAGAGCCCTTTTTTGGATAACAAAAATGACTTCATAATAATCAATACAAGTTTTTAATATAAGTATGGGTTCTGCACACAGCAAAAGGTAGAGAGAGAAAGAAGCAGAAGAAAAGAACTAAAACAAGCAGGTCCAAACCTGGCACCAGGGACTCCGACTCCACTCATCAAAAAATGTAAGGACAGGTATAATTCTCTTCACTTTACTCATATGAGAAAGCAAAGCTCGATCTCTCACACACACTCTCTCACTCTTTCTTCGTTTTCCTACTGCTCTCAGAAACATCTATCCTTGCTGTGAGTTTATTTAAATTACAATCTTCCAAATTCTGGGAAGATACATCTGTCAGAGGAATCCCTGGGGATATAGCCCTTATCTGATGAAAATAAGAGTTGCTGAATTAAAAGACTGACTGAAGATTTGATTCTTCGTTTCGTAGTAGGAATCCTATAACAAAATATGTATGCTTGAACATTCACGTTCCTGTATTTTATTTTCTGCCAAATAAGACTCTGAATTTATGAATATTGTGGTCTCTGTGTGTTTCTCGTCGGGAATTTGGACCTTAGCCTGTGTGCTTGCCACTCTCAACCTTAGAGATCCCAAATGTGTAGGCACCATTTAAACAATTTTCCCAAATCTGTTTACTTTTTACACTTTGCATTTTTGCTGGCTCCACTCCGGTTGCTTCCCACAAACGTTGCAAATCTGTATCATGAAAGGGCGTCTTCAGATTACTCACAGTAAGACACTCTGTAATTCCTTTTGCCTTGCCTGGTGTTCGCATAGAGAGTATATACTCAGCAGAAGGAGAATAATGGACCTTCTTTTTAACTTCTGGGAAATTAAAGAATGAGAATGGGCATAATACTGAATACACAAGCGTTGAAAAAGTATTCTTTTTACAAACGGTGAAGAGTTACAAATTGTGTTATTGTAACTTCCCACTTACAGGATGTACCCACTTACTTGATGGTAATTTTCATGAGTCATTTAAATAAGTAACCTTATAAGGAAGACCCCATGTAAATCATGAACACCATCATGCAGGAAGATGACAGATTTTATGGATTGGTCATGGCAAAAATGTCAAATTTCACAGTTTGTCATGCACTAATGGAGATGGTTACAAAAACATAAAGTCATTTACAGTGATAAAAGTTATTCTGAAAGAATTCAAGTTACCTTTTTAACAAATATAAATCATAAAGGTATGCGACAGTCTGTCAATGGAATTTGGAAAGATTATTTTAAACTGGGGAAAGATACAAAAAATAAAGTGGCAAAAAGTGATTGCGAGGGGATTTTGTCAGAAAGAAACCAGAAATAACACGTAAGTATGGCACCACTTCAAATCAAATTCAATATGCTTGGAGTAGACAGTTAAATTTACAGAGAGGTGTTCAGCATGTTCATTGTTATGAGCTCCGATGCACAATGTAAACACAGAGGAACAGTGCAAAGAGTTAACCCAGTAAAAATGGAAAGTATTAACACGGAATGTAATAAAAACTATTCTTATGGTAACAAAGTTGACCTGGAATTAAAGCAGCCTTCCTAAGTGCGAAGTCTGGTGCAGCCACCTGTAACCATGTCGTTTCAGTCTGTGATATTGGCTGGTTAATTTAAACAGGGCTGAACCTTAGTGTGTACTTAAATGGGAAGCTAAGAGGCCAGCACGTTCGACTGGGTTTTGGATTCCCTGGATTTTGAGTGGTCTTTCCGAGAGAATCTTTAAATGTTCCTGTCATTGCAGCAATACCATTACTGACTCTGAGTAATTGTATTTATTTGCCCTTCCCAAACCTGGAGTTTCTTTTGAAAATGTGACAATGCTTACAAGTCAGGAGTACAGAAAGTACAATACAGGTAAAAGGAAAACCTGAAGGGAGGAGTGAGCTGGGAAGTAACCCCAAACTTGGGTGTACTAGTTGTAAACTAGTTGTGTTAGTATTTCCTTTGCCATTTTACTCACTCTGCCCTTAGCTAGCAAACTGGTAGGTGAAATACTGTGGGAGTCAGCTGTAAGGGAGTTCAGGAAAATAAGCAGGTCTTTAAAGACCTTCAAGTGGTGGCCCATGCTGGTACCGAGTAGACATAACTGGAGACCAGGTTGACTAAACAAGGAGCTTATTATGAAGCTGTAATGGAGAAAGGCAGTTTACAAGAGGTGGAAGTGGGAATGGGCTACACAAGATTAAAGCCTGTACTACTGCTTTGGTAGCAAAAGGCTGAGCAGTGAAGATGTATAGCCCTTTGCTGAATGGTGCAAGTGATGTAATCTGAGATGTTCAAAGCCTTCTTTGTCTCATTCCTCACAAACAAAGCCTCCCTCTGTACTTAATGGAAGGTTTCAAGAAGAACTACCAGCAGTGGATGAGGGACTATTCAGTCAGGGACTATTTGAGTGATCATGACCCACATATATCCATGGAAACTGATGGATTGCATATGAAGGTCCCTCACTGTCACAGTGAGGCTGCTCTCCACCCTCTTGAATTGTTGTGGAGAGCAGGGAAGATCCTCTAAGACTACAGGAAGTCAATTTTTTCATTCATATTTTAAAAATGAGAGTCTGGGGAACTACAGGCTGATCAGTCTCATTTCAGTACCTTGGAAAATAATGAAATCTTGGGACACATTTCTAACCACAAGAGAGAAAAGATGATGGATGATTAGAAAGAGCAAGTATGGATTTACCGGGGGTAAATCACACCTGACCAACCTCATTGCCTACTATGATAAAATTATGGTGTTTGTGAATGAAGGGAGAGCAAAGAATTTCATTTACCTGGACTTTCTATCTTGAGCAAGGCTCTTGACATTGTCTCTCACAGTATTCTTGTATAGGTAGACAACTGGATAGGGTAAAAAAGGTGGTCAAATGGTCATCTTTAAAGTATAGAGGGTAATGTGTTATACACTACCTGGATCCCTGTCAGAAATGAAGTTTGCATCTACCCTGGAACGTGTCTTGTTCAACATTTTCACCGATGACCTGGAGGAGACAATGGAGTACCCTCTCCTCAGGTTTGCAAAAGCCACTTAGGAATTGGAAGGGTTACTCAATATCTTCAGGGACAGGACTGTCATCCACAGAGACTTAGACAGGCTGGAGGAAAGGACCAACAGAAACCAACAGGACTCAACAAGTACAAGTGCAAAGCCCTGTACGGGAGAAGGAATAAGTCCAGCAACAGTATGTGTGTGGGACTGAATGGCTGAACAGCCCCTGTAAGTCTTTGTACATGGTAAGCTGACCATGAATGAGCAGTAAGCCCTGGCAGCAATGGCAATCAGCAGACTTTGGGGCTGTAAGGACAGGAGCACAGACAGTAGCTTGAGGGGATTGATTGTCCTCCGCTACTCAACACTTATTAGACAACATTCAAACAATGCATCCAGTTTTGTCCCTTCTTCTGTAGAAGAAAGAGATCAATAAACTGGAGTGAGTTCAGGGGAAGGCGATGCAGATGGTAGAAGCCTGGAGCATTTGCTCTGGGAAGAGATGCTGAGGGAGCTGGCATCTTCAACCTGGAAAAGATATGACCTGCGGGGACCTAACAGTAGCCTGTCAGGGTCTGTGGGGAGGTTATTAACAAAGTGAGGTCAGCTTCTTTACAGCATTGCCTGTAAGAGTAAAGAAACAGTGGAATTTGACTGAAAAAGGAAAGGTTCAGACTGGACATAAGGAAAAAAGGCATTTCCACTCTGAGAACCGGCCAGCAGATTGCTTGGACTGTTCATGCACTCTGCATCCCTGGATGTTTTCAAGATCTGTCTGGATGAAGCTCTGAGCAACCTGGTCTGATCTTAAGGCTGACTCTGCTTGGAGCAGGTGGACAGATTAGAAACCTTCTGAAGTCTGTTCCAGCCTGAAGTGTTCCATGATTCTCTGTGAAACATGACTGGAACACTACCTATCAGTGCTGAGCTGAAGTATTTCTGAACTCAGCAGCCACCTGGTATGCTGAAATTACAGAGCTCACCACTGATTTGTGACCTTTCAGCATAATTTACCTAATTAAAGGAGGTTCAAAATTGCAACATATCTGAAGTTGAAAGCAGTCTCATCTCAGCCAGCAGTGGAATTGCAAGGAAATACATAATTTCAACAGCAACTGAACAGCTGGTGATGGAGACAAGTGAGGCCAGGATGAATGGACATCCTCCAAATGAATCCAAAGATGGATTTGTGAAATATTCTTTGGAAGTGCGTTATGTTGACTAGAGAAAAAATGTAGAGAAAGATTGCCTTTTTGAAATTCTCTTTCCAAATTATAATACATCTTTGAAGTTTATAAATCTGTACCTTGTAAATTCTGCATCTGTAACAATTCCCAGAAGGACTTTATCTTAGCTAATGAACTCTATTTTGACTGCAGAACAAGACTAATGTAGCACCTCCTACAGCAAACTTTTTCAGTGGGTGACATAATGGCATATAGTTAGAGAGCTTTTTCAAGAGGCAGTCAAAATAATTTGAGAATGCAGTAGGCAATCCACTACACATACTTGCAGGAATATGTTTAAGACAATGAACAGTTTGTCTGTAACTAAAGTATAATATTTATTAGCTTTACATGCTTCATAAACATGATAAAATGCTTCTGCTAATGCTTTCAAGCTATAATATAGAACCTACACACAGTGTTCCCTAGTAAACTGGATTAATTTTTATAGCAAGGTCCCTTAGTTCAGTGGTAGTACCATGTAGCAGCTTGAAAATTATGCTGCAATTTTGTTTGAAGTAGAAAATAAGCCATGTAATCAGCAATATATGTATTTTTTTTTCCTTACACTACTGTTCGTGTCCTTTGCTTTCTTTACCTTTTCAGAATTGCCAAACTGAAAACTGACAGATTGAAGCTGCCATTTTTGATACTTGGGTTTGGTGGCATGTTAGCCCTTTTCTTACAAGGATATCTGAACAATCAGAGAAATGAAGATCTGCCCACAAAACTTCTTTGCAGGAGTCTAGATAAGCACATGATTATCCTATTTTGCTAAACTGGTTAGCATTAGCATAGCTGCACTGAAATGCCAGTTCTGACCATTAAGCTTCCTAGATAGTCTCACAGACATCAGTACCAGTATGTTCACATGACTGCAAGCAATGAAGTCAACACAATTTAATGAGCTACCACTTCTCTAAGCCATGGTAATGGTATTAGCTCTTCCAGCTTGTTGCAAGTACAATATAAAATTTAATTGTATGAAATGTGGCAGCACATGCTAATGCATGTTATTCATTAACTCTTTTAACTCTACTTGTGCTGTAAAGGGAGAACAAACTCAAAAGAAGCTTTAAGAGTAAGAACCTAAAAGTAACAAACCTAGGACAACTGAAGAACACAGTATTGTTTGTACAGTCAGCTAAAATGGCTCAACCAGGCAGCAATATCTTGTTACGTTGCACTGACACAGCTACTTGTCATTGTGCAAAACTAGACACCTGGTTCACATTTTGTAGAACTGTGATCTGTACACAGATTTAGGAAGATATTATTTCATTAGTTTGTCTTCAAGTTTTGTTTGGTATGCTTTCATAATACTCACAAGAGCTATGTGTAGGTGCATATACATACAAACACACACACACACACGTAAATATACAAAAAAGACATAAGCTTAGATTTAACCTCCTACTCCCACGGCAAGAAATAGATTCCACGGTATTTCCCAGAGTGGCAGTGTGATATAGATAGCTGTAATATTTAAATTGACTTGTGAGGAAAAGGAAGAATAGGTCCCAGACCCAAAGGCAGCTTGGAAGAGTGAAATCATAAAAGTAATGAACCTAGTTTTAGTGAAGAACACAGACTGCTATCTCTCATTCAAAGTGAAATTACTGTCACCAAAACCTATTCATTGTGCCATTTTCAGTTCTCATTATGATTATTCTCAGTAGGATTAGGTACTAAAATTCCAATTCTTCATATGCTTTATAAATCACAGTAGTAGTCTTGAGCATTTTGACCTTTTTAATATTCCTTGGTTTCATTGGCTGTGTTGCTTGTCTGTTCCATGTATCCTATTATTTTACTGCCTCTTTAACCTATGGGGAAGTAAATGAAGTGGGTAGCCAATGAAGATGTAGGATATTGTAAAGGTCAAAGTACTAACATTATTGCTAAATATTTCACAGCATACTTTAAATATTAAAGCTCTGACTACAGTTCCTTGTAACTAATGTTGAGCAAAGAGCTGAAAATAAATGAATTTTATTCAGTATCTTAAGTTGGCAAAAATCAAAATGACTACAAAGGGAAACAGTAACATACTTATTACAAATATATTACTTAGCGCTAGCCCACATTATCTCAGAATTATACATTTTAGTCAGTGCTTTGAGCAGGATAAGAGCATTTTCCTTATGCCTTAGATACCTTTCCCTGAGCATAAGTATTTCATAATCCTGTGTTCATAGTTCAAAGTTTCTGCAGATGTGTAGGAATACTGAGGAACTATTAATCATATACGAGCTCAGTCAACTGATTGTGTTACATCTGGCTGAAGTACTGCCCAATGGGCAGAAAAGTGTGAATGGCCGGCTTACCCCTCTGTTTCTGGGACTTGAAAGAATCTGGACAAGTCAAGATAAAATTTGAGTGCTTTTTTCCATGATGCTTCCACTTATACTGTGCACCACTGCTTCTATATTTAATCACTTCTACAAATTGTTTAGTGCTGTGTCATGGCACTTACTCAGATCATTTAAACAGAGCATATCAAACTTCTGGATGTTGATTTGTAATGATCTAGAGGTCAGAGCTTCCAAAAAATAGTCAGGTGAACTGCTAACAATGGATGGCTTGCCTTTAAAATAAAAATAAGTAGGCATTGTGATACACACAAATCTGTTAGTAAAAGAAAAACACTGTAGAAGTGCTTTCAACATTATGGCAAAGATATTTCCTTCTCAATATGAGAGTCACTCCAGGAAGAATATTAGTACTGCAGGATGTGCACTCTGTTCTAATAGCTCTTTTTACAACATTGACCTTTGATACCATAAGATTGACTAAAATCTACATGCACACACATCATCTTAACTGCACTAGGATCTTTTCTGTGAATGTAATATACAGGATGATATGCATCTTAAGGCAGATCACTGCACATTTTATTATACACAGTGTAGTATATATTTTTTAAAGAGATACACTTATTCCAAATGGTTAGGCTGAAATCCCTTGCAATGGTTTCCTACATTTTCAGTAAGGAGTACTTGTACAATTAGAGATCACATTACCACCATTTTGTATTTCAAATGTCAAAAAAATATTTGTAACTTGTGTAACCTGAGTCCAAAAAATTAGGCCTGTTTATCTGTATTTGAAGTATTTAGGAAAATCTACATGTTACCGAAACCACAATTTTGGCTACACTACATTTCAGTTGAAGTTTATCATTCCCAATTATGAGCTAACATTTTCATTTTTCCTGGAGGTATTGTAAAATATAGGTGCTCTGGACTGAATTTTCATCCACCAATACAATCTTGCTCACTTCAGCTCTCAGAGAATATTTGTGTCCAGGGTGAGTTGCAGTACATGACCAGAACTTCTACTGAAATCTTTTTGTAGAGCAATGCTTTGTCCTCCATCAATGTGTTTACAAGTCCAAAGAGTACTTAAATCTCCATAGTAGGTTATATGTTGACAAAGATGAAGACAGCATATTATGATGAAATAATCCATGTGTTTAGAAATTCCTACTCCCATTCTGACTCTTACTCTCATCTCCAAAAATTCAGCACTAATTCCACAACAGCTCAGAAAACATAAAGTGATGCTTAAGCTGGACTTTTGCCTCTATCACTTGTCCTTCTGCCTCTCTCATTAGTTTTAGGTAAGGTAGAGACATTATAAGGTAATTATAAGGACATTCCTGAGGGGGTGTGGTCTTTGCACACTGTTTAAATATAGTTTAGCAAAGTTCCATGACTTTAGAATCCTGATAAACATCCCTATAAAGCAGAAAATGAGGGGACAGTGGCATTTGGTTAACATTAATGTGTACTGAATTCCTATTAAAGGAGGATGAGGATGAATGAACTAACTTGTAGTTGGTTCAGTGTTTTTGATGGGTATGCGTGACAGTTTGGGATTCCCCGTGAGCCACCCAACAAATATCAATATAGATCATTCAACATACAGTCATCAAGGCAAAAATGAATGAAATGTAAAATGAAGTGTAGCTAAATAAATAATTGGAACAAATTACCTTCTAATAAGAATCCTATCTCTTGTAATAACAATCCTCTGCAAAAGGGATTTCTCAATGCAGAAACAGAAATCAGCCTTGTATCTGCTGATGCTGTTGATGTTACCGAGCAATGCCTGAAAACTTCAAAGGTAACTTTTGAAGGAGAGGTCTTTGAAGGAGACCCCAACATTACTTGATGTCTTGGTGTCACTGCCAGATACTCACGGGACTCTAGGTCAGTCAGGGCCACGTGATGCCATCGCTTTTCCCTTGTATGCAGTCAAACTGTTTTCAGCAGTGAGGACCCAGGTGTGTGCAGGCTCACCGAGAAGCACTCAGCTAATGTGCTTGATCCCAGCACAAGGGCAAGGACATTAGCATCACTGAGGTCAGGGCCAGGGCACCTCTATCTCTACATATGTTCGTATCTGTGCTTAAGCACAGAACTAGAGGCAGAAGGAGTGCTCCTCAATACGTCTGTCTGGCAGTGTGTTTGATATTTGTAAGATCCTACTATCCACCTACAGGTTCCTAGATAGTTAGGGAACAGATCGAGTTGTTACTTAGGATGCCTCAAGTTCAGGGATCACCAGCTGAAAGCGTGTGTTTGTTCATTTTTCTGCATAAGGATTTCAATGCATTAAAATGTATGTGTCTATGTAGGTGGAAACATATTTTTTTTGTCAATCTGGACAACACTTCTCAGAATGCAATACCTTTGCTATTTCGCTTTCATACTTTTATTAGGTGCTATATATAAGCACAAGTTTATAATTAAGTAAATTGTGATAATAGACTTGAATTTCCAGGTTGTAGTGCCTTTTAAGTCCCTGCATGATGTTCCAGCCTAAAAGGCATTAATAGAGATGTTTCAGTGTTGAAAAGAAAAGTAAGGAAAATCAGCATCTAAAACTTAGTAAAGTCCTAGGTAGTAAAAGGCCTTTGTTCTGAAGATTGTTCTCCCACAGAGTAACAGAATTTTCTTTTAGCTTTTACAGTCGATTTTCATGCTGTTGAAATATCATAATCAAAGCTCTTTGCCACCTTGTGTTGAATCTACTGTACTTGAAATCTTTTTATTTGGTGAGAAACAGTGTTTCTACCCTAAATAATATGATGAAAGCATTCAAAATATCAAATGAACATTCACCAGTTAAAAATATCTTCACTTTTTACTGTTACAATGGTAGAGGGAGCTGCCTGTAGGTGACTGGAATGATTAAAAAGGAATGGAGAATACACACTGGTTGCTCAAAGGGACTGCGAGAGTTCATCACACTATCAGGTGTCACTATTACTTTTATCCCCAATTTCCTAACCAGGATGGGGCAGCACTTTGTTCAAGATCGGTTTGCACCATCAGGAAAACTACAGTTTGTTCAGACTCCTTTGTCAGTTGCTTTTAGCTTCCACGTGTCATCCTCTCCATTCTTTCCTATGCAAAGGTAGTGTTAGCTTACAAATAGCTTTTCCCCAAAGGAAATGAGCTATTACCTTACCAGTCTGTGCACATGTCGATCCATGGTTTACACTGAAACTTTAGGACAATGATACATTTGAAAATTAGTCATTTGGAAGTTAAGTGAATAATTTTGTGCATATCTCCAGTTTTCCTGGCATCACAAAGATCAGAATTGGTTGCTGCAACTGTCTAAAGAAAAATAGTCAGTGAATATTGTTATAGTGACTATCACTATAAATAAGCAGGTTTTGAAACAAGATCTGTTTAAAGTCTGACATGTTTCCCTTCAGTAGGAAATAACTCTGTATTAGTATTTAATGTTTTTCCTAGCCTTACAGAGTCATTAAGAATACAGTATGTCATAATGTTTCATCAATACACTTCTCTCTCGACATAAGCAGACTTACCTAGATGAGAGAGGTACCTGGTCAGAGTAGCTGTTAAGGAGAATTTTATAGTACTGCCTGTTTTCCAATTGAAATGCCACTGGCTTCTGAATAACTCTAAATCACCTCCTACAGTCAAAATCAGCAAGCCCAGCAGAAAAGTATATACTGGTAGGTGGCCTAGATCAATTGGTACATATGTCCGTGATCAAATGGGGTTGGAATATACCGGAGAGTATATGCCAGAGAGTGTCAATACCAGAAAGAAAACAAACAAAAAGGACTGTCTAGTTCCTCCCATTCAAAGCACTCTTTTCCCTCCATATTCCTCTTGTGTTCTCCACTGAGACACGAAGGAATGCAGGCTTCAAATAGGTTTAGTTTGGTGCATAAGGTGGAAGGGAGTCCAGAAAAAGAAAGAAAGCAGAGAAAGGAAAGTGGGCAAGAGAGTGGGAGCAAGGAAGCTTTGTCCCATGGGTTTTTAAGCTGTGCTTTGTCACTTAGTCATCTTGACTATGGAAAAAAGTTTGAGAGAACCTTAGCCAGGTAGAGACAGCTATTCCAAGTCACTGATGAACAGTGACTTGGCATAACTATCTGGACACACCACCATCCAGCTATAAGCTGCCTGCTAGAGACTGCTGACAGTGGCGTGGCACCAGATTTGTGAAGCTACATGAGAAGTTATTGCTCACACAGGTCTTCACATTCCCAGGAGGTTTTGGAGGCAGTGCCAGGATCATCCATTACTTTTGGAAACTACTCTGGTCAAGGAAGGAAGGTGCTGAATCTTTATGGCTAGACAGACGCCACACAACCTAGTTTGTGTCAAAAGATGGAGCACCGTTATAATGGGTTTGTGTGGCAAGGATTTGGTAGCAGGGGGGCTACAAGGGTGGCTTCTGTGAGAAGATGCCAGAAGCTGTGTGCATGTCTGACAGAGAGAGTTCCAGATGGCTCCAAGACAGACACATGGCTGGCCAAAGCTGAGCCAATCAATGATGGTGGTAGTGCATCTGGGATAACATATTTAAGAAGGGGAAAAAAACCTGCTGTGCAACAGCAACCAGAGAAAGGAATGAGAAGATGTGAGAGGACCAACTCCACAGACACCAAGGTCAGTGAAGAAGGAGAGGCAAGAGGTTCTCCAAGTGTCAGAGCAGAGATTCCCCTACAGCCCATGGAGAAGACCATGGTGAGGCAAGTTGTCCTCCTGCAGCCCATGGAGATTGATGGTGGAGCAGATATCCATCTGCTACCTGCCAAAGCAGGTGGATTCCTGAAGGAGGCTGTGACCCTGTGGGAAGCCCACACTGGAGCAGGCTCCTGGCAGAACTTGTAGACCTGTGGAAAGGAGCCCACACTGGAACAGGTTTGCAGGACATGTAGTCTGTTCCTGAAGGACTGCAGCCTGTGGAAGAGACCGACACTGGAGCAGTTTGCGAAGAACTGCAGCCTGTGGGAAGGATTTGTGTTGAAGAAGTTCAGGGAGGACTGTCTCCCATGGAAGGGACCCCACACTGCAGCAGGCGAAAAGCATGAGGAGGAAGGAGCAGCAGAGGCAATGCAGAATGAAATTATCACAACCTCCATTCCTCATCCCCTTGTGCCACTTTGTGGGAAGAGATAAAGAAATCAGGAGTGAAGTTGAGCCCAGGAAGAAGGGAAGAGTGGGAGGAAGTTGTTTTAATTTGTTCTTATTTTTCATTATCCTCCTCTGATTTAGTTTGGCAATAAAATTAATTTCCCTGCATTAGGTCTGTTTTGCCTGGGATGGTAATTGCTGAGTGATCTCTCCCTGTTCCTACCTTGACCCATGAGCCTTTCATTATATTGTCTCTCCCCTGTCTGGTTGAGGATGGGAAGTGATAGAGAGGCTTGATGGGCACCTGTCAGCTAGCCAAGATCAACCCACCACAACCAGTCACTCCTCTCCCGGTGCAACAGGTGACAGTTTTGTGGTAGATATTCTTCATCAGTATCACTGATGAGGTGCTGATATTCTGTAGTAACACAGCCTACCTCAGATGAGTCTTTCAGAGGACTGTCCTTTTTAGTTGAGGTGAGATATCTATTTCGGCTTGATGGTAGGACATGCTGCAGCTCCTAACCTCCAAGACCATTTCTCTCACTATCGCTTCTTAATGCTCATGGTGCTCTTTTTCAACTAAGCAAGATGTTATAGATAAAGAACTGTTTGTCTACTAGTGTTGGCAAAAGCTAAAACGTAGCTCTTTTATGGAAAAGATTACCACGGCAGGAAAAAATCCCAACAAACCACAATTTCTCAATACCACACCATATTGTTTGAAGCAATACAGTAACTACTTTGCTGTCATTATTTTGAAGAATCTGAAATTAGTCATTGCGCCAGCAGATAAAATTTTACATATAACTAAGGCCATTTGCAATAATGCAAGGGATTCAACTTGAGTCAATTAAAGGTATAAGAAGATTGGTCTTTAAGAATGCCATATTTTAGCCAACATGAAAAGTTTTCAAATTTAATTCAATGCCTAATACAGAATATTAAAAGTAAGATTCATGGTACAGAACACCAACCACTCACTTCAGCTAAAGAATAATGATACTATTTTATGAGTTTGAAAATTCCCATGGTAGCCACAAAGGGTACGCCTAGTACGTATTCTTTGATGGATAGTATTAAACTTGACAAAATAATGAGGATGGTGAACAGAAACTACTGAAAATGGTCGCCATATTCTTAAACACAGGGGATCATAGTATTAAGTGATGCCAGTTTCTCTAAGTTGTCATTGTCCTGAAATTTCGAAGTGATGAAGTGTTACTATTTTAGGCAAGTTCTTTAATGTTGCAAAAATGGATGAAATACATCAAACAGGACTAGATTTGAAGTACAAGCAGCTTTGTCTTAACTGCAGCATATAATTACCAGATAGTCTAAAGCCCATAGAGCTATTGGATATTGAAACACAAAGCAAATAGCATTTCCCCTGAATAAATGTAATTATATAATTACATTCAATATGCAATAAAACCTTTTAAAAAGTTTTTACATTTTGTCTTTTGG
Organism: Psophia crepitans; assembly: GCA_013399095.1. Taxonomy (NCBI): domain Eukaryota; kingdom Metazoa; phylum Chordata; class Aves; order Gruiformes; family Psophiidae; genus Psophia; species Psophia crepitans. Next base: position 72,343 of record VWZZ01005984.1, read on the forward strand.
AGTGTTTACATTTGAAAACTTACAGACTATGAATATGTTTATCTGTGCATGGACCATAACTACAAATTTAACAGAAAACTCCTCACCATGAAGGGCCAGAATTCAGGCTTGGAAGCAATTTTTTTAGTTAACTATCATAGTTTTGTAATATTTTCATTCTTTTCATCTTTATCCTAAGTTTTATCTGTACAAGGTGTCACTTTCAGTCATATATTTACTTTGGTCAAGATTCTGTCAAGCTTATACCATTAAGCAGTGTGTTATTTTTAGAACTCTGCCTCCAAGGTGTTTCTTATGGAAAGAATGGTTCAGCAGAGGAAGATTGGTGGACTTTGCACATCTGTGCCACAGCTTTTTTCCTCCAATAAAGCTGGATACTTTGGGATGGTGAATGTATTAAACATTATATTAGGATTTCACATGCAGCTTAACTTAAGTGGTACGTGTTTTGGCTTGTTTATTTTTATCATAGCTATATCCTATGGTAATGCAGGTAGTAGTCCTGCAATCACTTTCGCCTTTGTATTACCTCAGGATTCACTAAGACTAAAAAGAAATCGCAGTCTAATACATAACGAACATGAGCAATAGTAACTGACAATCCTTCCACAGTTGTAATAAGTGCCAAACTAGGCTTACTTTTTTCATATAACTTAAATTATGTAATAATATAATAATGTATATTAAATAATAAAATTTGAAAGTAGGCAGCATCTTCCTTCTCAATTATCTTGAGATGAATAAGAAAAAATGAGTCATAGAAGTTATAACCAGCTGCTCTATAGTAAGCCTGAAGCCCCAAGTTATATGAATTTCTTAGGAAGACCACGAGAGTACATGCAAAGACCATATGTGATTTGAACTGTTTCTTCTTAAGGACAAGTATTTATCAGAATGGTTAAGCCATCACCTCTGTAAGTCCTTAGTTGTTTTAACCCCAAACATCGTAAGGTTTCCGTCCTGAGACTGATCCACGCGCAAAAGAATCCACATTCATTAATTGTGCATAGTGTATAAAATGATCAGGGCAATCTAATGTTCTTGCTTAGATTCTGCTTCATGTGATAACCTGTGTCCTTGGGTTGTGTGTATCCACAATACTGAGCAGTGATGGAAATCCCAGTTTAATATCTTGTTTTACACACTTAAATATCATGTGCATTACAACATTGCCAAGGCTGATAAACTTTTTAGAAAACTTTGAGATCTATTAAGCTTTGGAAAAAGTTTTTACTCTCTATCCTTAAAAAGCATAAAGCTATGACATTGGCAAAGACTTATAAAGGCAAAGATGTCTCCTAAGCAATCCTGGGTACATGCCCTCACATTAGAAAGGAACTGATATAAATCTTTGTTTAGAATTTACATTACATCTTGATAATTTGAAACAAAAAAATCTCCAAAAACCCAATTCACTTATTACTAGGCATAGTTTGGTGGGGTTTGCATTTCATGGTTCTTCTGTGTCTCAGTCAAACTGTAAGTGTTTGTATTGTGTCGATGTTGTGATATTTCAGAGCCAAGTACTGCTCAAGTAGAGCAGAAGGGAGAAAACTGAAAAGAAAGCAGGCTTTGGGCTATTTACTAGAGGAAAACATTTCCACTATTTGAGAGGTCCAAATCCTTGCTTTGATGATCTGAGTATCACCTAGGGGATATACAAATTTTTTCAGTGCAAAAAAGAACAGCTTTTAATTTAATTTTTTAATCACTCAGTTCTCATCCTAATACAAGAATACTTTCCCAGCTATTTGGGCAGTTGTTGTGACTGGTTAAAGCAACACTCCCCAAAACAGATTTGTTTAAAACCTATTAATTTATTATTATTATTATTATTATTATTATTATTATTATTATTATTATTATCATCATCATCATCATCATCATCATCATCATCATCATCATCATCATCATCAACAATATTGTTGTTGTTGTTGTTGTTACTCCCTCATTATTCTATTGTCTCTTCCTATGTTTTGTGCCAACAAATGATCAGTCATATGTACTGCCCGTCTTGTTAAATCTGCTTGTCTCTCTGTTGCCTATGCCCTTTCACTTTCATCTCTTCTTGCTGCAGTGCAGAGCACTGGGTTTAAGGTGCCAGGTAGGATTAAAGGCATCCCAGGGAGAATTCGCCTTTGAAGTGGCAGAGAGTAAATGCTTCTTATCAGCTGTAAGTGCTCCCTGTGTCATTGGCTTTCATGGCTGTGGCATGTCATTTGTAAGGATCTCTTATTTCTGCATGCCGTAGTAGAAAGTAATCTGTCAGCTTCTTAGCAGTATAACAATTCACTGGCAAAGGCTGCTCTTGGTGGATGATGATGCCTGATTAGTGCTAAATTAGTATCATATAATATTCCTGTAGCAGCAGAACACATGCTTAAATATGATTTTAGAATATATTATTCAGTTGTCTGGCTGATTTTGTCCTGTTGTTACAAATGTGCTGTGTCAAGGCTGTGCCTTTTTTTTCCACCCTACGTGTTTCACCTGATTTAGGAAAGGCAGTGATCCCAAGAGTGAATGGATTATTGAAAAGCAAATCCCAACTACTAACACTATATTCTTATGCAGAAATAGGTTCTCCTAGACATACTTGATGAGGATCTTTATAAGGAATATAGAGTTATGATCAATAGATATCCGATGTACAAAAATCTGAGTTTATGAGCTTTGAGAGGCCTGTGTTGTCTATGAGTATTTACAGATAAAACATGAGTGAATTCTGAGAGATTTAAATCTAAATTACATTGTTCGTTGCCCAACTTTAATAAAATTTTGTTTCCTTCATTATTAGATGATAGAAAAATAAGTCCGTTGTTTTATAGCATAGATTCTAGCAGATATCCAATTTTGTTACTGGCCATTTACACAACCGAAAATCTTGTGAGGGACTATGTTCAAACATTTGATAGACAAATATAATTTTCCAGGAAGGTTTCTACCAATAAACTTGAACACTTTACAGTAGGTGAAAATGAAAGGTTTCAAAGTGTGGCTGAATCATGTTTGAGTTCAAAATAAAAAATTTCTGCTCTGAATTCCAGGGAATAAACAAGACACTTCAAACACTTATATTTAACAGATAAACTGTTCATCCTCAGATCAGTTCAGAGCTGAGGGTCAATCACTGAACTGATACTTCCCAGCAGTACTCCCTTCTGAAACTAAAGAAATTGCATACATACAAATTTAGTACAGTGGCTTCCTGTAAATTTGATTGATTAGAGTCTAAAGGACTGTTTCTGCTCTCATCTTTAGTGGTGTAAAAGAGAAAAAAACCTCTTCAGAATGAGAAAATGACTTATTTTTTTTTCTTAGTGCCCAAGGACTGAGTCCATCAACTTTTGAATGTCAAAGATGAAATATATTAAGAAAATCTTAACTATAGAAAGTGCTAAGTAAAAATCCTATGCAACCCAGCTGCTGTTATACAGTGTTAAGGAAGACAACCAAGGTTTTCTGAAAACTTGTACAATTAAATTATGCAGGTATAAGACTCTAGAGAAAGCAAAATGTAGTTCTTTCATTATACTGATTTTATTTAATATTGTTTTCAATTGCCAGCTTAAACTTTTCTGTACAGCTAAAATTTACATTGAAAGAGCTCAGGTACAGAATTAGGAAGTTTTTATGGCATTCAAGGTATTTTAAATCTTCTTTTTTCCTTACAGTTTTAAGGAGCTGGTCTGACATACTACTGTAGGTTAAATTATTCTTTTCTATGTTTCTTAAGCAATATACAAATGTAACGCCTGTTTTTCTCACCTTTTACCCCCAACCATCTAAAACCTCAACCTTCATATAACTTTGAATTTCTTTAATATCTGCCTATATTTTTTTCCATTAGTGGCAGTTCTGGATGACTTAAGTTTTACAGACTCTTAACTTTTCTAACTTGGCTGACGTAGTTTCTCAACGGTGACAAACTTGCCGTGCATCAGAAGATATATATATGTTTGGAAAATTTAGTACCAGCAAACCAATAAAGCCTCTCCAGAGAAAGGCTTGCTGAACATCGCACAGGAGCAACACATCAATCAATTTCTTAATGTAGTCACTTTACTGCTTCCTTCTTTCATTCCTTTTATTTATTTATTTAAGGAATCAGGCCAGAGGATGTAATTATTTCTGTAAAGCTTTAATTTTAGATGACTCTTAGATTAATCTTTTTTTTTTTTTTTTTTTTTTTTTTTTTTTTTTTTTTTTTTTTTTTTTATATAT